>PVKU01000380.1:55118-512117 GCA_004027475.1 Anoura caudifer | reverse complement strand
AGCACCTGTGTGGGAGCTTGGAGAAGATTGGCTCCAGAAAATGGGACACACCTGCCCAGACTCATGATGGCATCCCAATAACCTTGGAAACATACAGGAATGCTGGCAGGTGTAACCGATTGTAGGAGGAGTCGGAAATAGGGCTGCAGAGGAGGATTGGCGTGGGGATTTAAACCCAGGCGTGGCAGCCATTTGAGGGGAGGTCAGTTTCACGGGAGAGATCCATTCGGTTTCACCAGAGAGCAGGACCCGTGGCTCCATAAGGGAAAGTCACCATGTGGCTTTAGCAGAGAATTGCCACTAGGCTTTGCCCGAGTGGAGACCCTCTCGCAGCTTTGCCAGAGGGAGAGATTCCACGTGGTTTCACCAGAGTGCAGACCCCTGCAGCTTTGGTGAAGAGGGAGAGCCACGAGGCTTTGCCACAGTGGAGACCCCTTCCCCACAGCTTTGGTAGAAGGGGACCACGTGGCTTTGGGGTGCTCCCTTTGGCTGTGTGGCCTGGGAGCAAGAGAGATTGCCTGGAAGAAGGGTGAAAGAACTCTTGCCAGTGGGCCATGAGAAGGTGCCACATGGCTTTGGATTAATTAGAGATCCTGCCTGGACAACGACACAGCTGACGGTGTCAAGAGCCTGGATCCCGGACGTGTGCTTCTCTTCCTTGCAAGTACGGTACCCTGACTTAGGGCAGAGGGAGATAGAAGGCCCTGTGGGTGTCTGGGTATCCTAAAGGACTTTGATATATTAATGGAGATGTTAGGTTACTACTTTAACTCTGTATAGTATTAAATAAACATTTCCTTTCCTTTTCACAAATCTCTGGCTTTGAGAGACATCTTTCCATAAGGCGGCGGACAATAACGGACCTTTTCTGTTGCTTGGTAACAGTTTTTGGGGGCTCGTCAGGGATCTTAATTGCCAGTGGAAGACTGACCCCTCAGGTTCGAGAAAGTGAGACTTTGGAAGTGTTTTGCCAGTCTCGAGAACCTTCTGTTTGCTCTGTAACATATATATAATTGGAAACATTTTCTTAATCATATATGTGATATGCAAATATTTTCCAATGCTGCAAGTTACATTTTGTTTTTAACAGTAGTTTTTGAGAAGTAGTTTTTTATTTTGTTAAACTTCAATTAATTATTTTTAATGAAAAGTTATTTTAGTGTTATGTTTCAAAACTCTTTGCTTAACCGAAGATACAAACTTCTTCCCCTTTTCTATTCCCTAGAAGTTTTATTATTTCAGGTTTTATGTTTAAATCTATGACAATTACAAGTTAATTATTTTTTATCAAAATTCTGTTTTTAAGTGGTTTTTTTTTTTGTTGTTTAATCCTAGATATTCAATTATTCCAGCACCTTTTCTTTCTTTCCCCCCCATAAAACAACTTTTCTCCACTAAATTTTCTTTGTACCTTTCTCAAAAATACATGTTGGGAGCTTTTTCTCAATTCTCTATTTTGATCTATTAATCTATTTGTCTATATTTATACCACTTCATACTTTTTCATTATTATAGCTTTTAGTAACTTTATACATCAGTATATGTTCTAATTCCATAATACATTGTCATTTTTAAGCATTCAATAACCTTTTGTAGTTTCAAATAGAAAGTAAGAGTGTATTATATTTTCCCACTAATTACAATTTTCATTTCAATTCTTTGAGTAGATCCAAATTTCAATCTGGTATCCTTTTCATTCTGAATATAGGACTTTTTTTTTTTTTTGCCAATTATTTCAATGCAGGTCTGAGGATGATTAATCCTTTTCATTAGTGTATGTGTTTAAAAAGCAAAAAGTCTTTACCTTTTTTTAAGAAAAATATTTTTTGTTGGAATGGTGTTCTGTCAGGATTTTTGTTTGTTTTGGTTGATCTTTTTAGTACTTTAAAGATTATTCTCTTTTTGCTTGAATTATTTCCAACATAAAATCTGTCATTTTTTAAATTATATTTTATTGATCATGATATTACAGTCCCAATTTTTTCCCCACCTCCTCCCTCCACCCAGTAACCCCTCTTTCTTACAACAATCCTCCCTTTAGGTTATGTCCATGGGTCATGCTTATAAGTTCTTTGGCTTCTCCATTTCCTATGCTGTTCTTAACTTTCCCTTATTTTATTACTATCAATTATGCTTCTTAATCCTTGCAGCATTCTCCTAATCTCTTCCTTCCTCCTACCAGCTGATAACCCTCCAGATGATCTCCAGATCTACGATTCTGTTCCTGTTCTGGTTGTTTGCTTAGTAATGCTTTATTTATTTTTCTTTTAATTTAGTTGTTGATAGTTGTGAATTTGTTGCCTTTTTAATGTTCATGGTTTTGATCTTATTCTTTTTCTTAAATAAATTCCTTTAACATTTCCTATAATAATGGCTTGGTGTTGATGAACTCCTTCAGATTCATTTTGTCTGGGAAGCACTTTATCTGCCCTTCCATTCTAAATGACAGCTTTGCTGGATAGAGTAATCTAGGTTATAGTCTTTGCTTTTCATCACTTTGAATACTTCTTTCCAGTCCCTTCTTGCCTACAAAGTTTCTTTTGAGGAATCTGCTGATAGTCTACAGACACACCTTTGTAGTTAACTAACTGCTTTTCTCTTGCTGCTTTTAAGATTCTCTCTCTTTTACCTTTGGCATTTTAATTATGATGTATCTTGGTGTGGTCATCTTTGGATCCAACTTGTTTGGGACTCTCTGTGCTTCCCGGACTTGTATATCTAGTTTCTTCACCAAATTAGGGAAGTTTTCTTTCATTATTTTTTCAAATACATTTTCAATTTCTAGTACTTCGTCTTCTCCTTCTATCATCTTTATTATTCAGATGTTAGCATGTTTGGAGATGATCCAGAATAGTATGTTCCTCAGCCTATTCTCATTTTTTTTTTAAATTCTTATTTCTTTTTTCTGTTCTAGTTGAATGTTTATCTCTTCCTTATGTTTCTTCCTTCCATATCATTGGTTGAATCCCAGCTTCCTCCCCTTCTCTATTGGTTTCCTATGGATTATTCTTTATTTCACTTATAGTGACCTTCATTTCTTCCTTTAATTTTTTTGCCATACTCATTAAGTTTTCTGAGCATCCTGATCACCAGTGTTTTGAACTCTGAATCTGATAGGTTGGCTATTTCCATTTCACTTAGTTCTTATTTAAGTTTTTTTTTTCTGTTCTTTCATTTGAACCCTTTTTTTATCTTCTCAATTTGGCAGCCCCCCTGTGTTTGCTTCTCTGTGGTAGGTAGAGCTGCTTTTACTCTCTCTTAGTAGTGTGACCTATGTAGAAAAGGCACCTATAAATTATGTGAGGTGAAGCCTTAGGTAAATACCAGTGTGGGGCAACCCTCTTCACCACTTTGTGGCTGTGTGGGGAGGGATCCAAGAGGGGATAATGCCACTGCCCGGCTTCTGGTGGTTAGCCTGGTGCTTGTCTAATTTGCAGGCACTTCACCCTCTTCCTGTATGCAAATGGCAGCCTTCCAGCTGCTGCCCCAGTGGTGAATCTGGAGTGCATGGGCTTGTGTACATTCTAAGACCATGCTGGTCCTTTAAATGATGAAAATCCAGCAGTTTCTTCTGCTGCCCCAACCCCTGCTGATTTTTACAGCCAGAGGTAATGGGGATCTAACCTTCCAGGTGCTGGAACCCTGGGCTATGAAGTCTGGTCCAGGGCAGGGATTGCGTATTTCCAAGGTACCCGTCTTATCCCTTCCACTGCCACTGTTGCTGCTGCTTTTTCACCTATCTGCCCATCTCTGCAACTCTGCCCCTCTTACCCATCTGGATGAATGTGTCTTCTTCAAATACTTTATTGTTGGACTTCCATACAGCTCAATTCTCTGATGGTTCGGGTGTTGTTATTTTTGAGATCTGCTGATAATTCTTTCTATGGTTGTGCAAGGAGTGAAGCTGTCTATCTATGCCTCCACCTTGACCTGAAGTCCTCTGCTGTCATTTTATTTTAACTATTCTGTATGTAATTGTCTTTCTTCCGCTAGCTACTTTTAAGGTTTTCCTCATTACTGCTGTTAAGAAATTTGATTATGAAGCCCTGGCTGGTGTGGTTCCATAAATTGAATGTTGGCCTGTGGAACCAAAGGGTTGCCGGTTAGATTCCCAGTTAGTCCACATGCTTGGGTTGTGGGCCAGGTCCCCAGAAGGGGGTGAGTGAGAGGCAACTACACGTTGATGTTTCTCTCCCTCTTTCTCCCTCCCTTCCCCTCTCTCTAAAAATAAATAAATAAAATTCTTAAAAAGAAGAAATTTTACTACGAAGTGTGTTATTCTTGGTTTATTTCATTCTATTCTATTCTATTCTATTCTATTCATGCTTCTTGTGTTTAGAGTCCATTTTGTTTCCTATATCTGTAGTTTTATAATATTCTATAAGGATGGGAAAATGTTGGCCATTATTTCTCATAATATATTATCTTTTTTCTAAACTCTCTTCTCTTTTAATTGACTCCACCTACACATGCATTTGGTCTCTTGAATTTGTCCCAAAGCTCAGTGATGCTCAGTTGATTTTTTTTCCATTTCTCTTCTTCATTTTTCATGTGAGATGATTACTATATCTTCTCAAATTTTCTAATATATTTGCAGTGTCTAATCTAATGTTGATTTCATCTAATATATTTTATTTATCTCATATATTTGTCTAAGTTTGATTTAGGTATTTTTAAGAATATCCTCCAGATGTCCTCTGATATATATGATCAATCTTAACACTAGCTGCTTGAATATATAAACTGTAATTACACTCTTTTAATGATCTTTTCTTTTAATCCTCACCTGAGAATATGTTTTTACTTTACTTTTTTTTTTTTTTTTAGAGGAAGGGATGGAGGGTGGATGAGAGAGAGAGAAAAAAAATCATGGATGTGAGAGAGAAACATTGATCAGTTGCCTTCCATATGAGTCAAGACTGGGGATCAAACCCACCTCCTAGGTGTGTATGCTGAGCAGGAATAGAACCCTCAACATTTTGGTGTATGGGACAATGCTCCAATCAAATGAACTACCTGACCAAGGGTGTTTTGTGACCTTGATTAATCATTTTACCATCTAGGTCATTTCTAGGTTGGTTCCTATTAATTTTTCTTCTTACCATATATTGTATTTACTGCTTATTTGCATGCCTGATAAATTGTGAATAAGTGCCAGATATTGTCAATTTTAAATTTTGGGAGTGTTAAATATATATCCTAAAAATATTTTTGAGCTTTGATCTTGGATGGGTTTAATTTCCTAGTGGAGTAGTTTAATCTCTTCAGTTCTTTTTTATTTTTTTCCATTTACATTTTTATTTTGCATGGCTTCAATAAAAAAAAGATTCCATAAGATTATTTGCAATGCTGAATGTACATTGTGAATGTATGCCTTTTTGACATTTTTGACATTAGGGTAATATATCTAAGTAGCAATACAGTTTTGAAAATATAAAATGCAGTATCATTTCTGATGTAGAGTTTCTTTAAAAGATTCCAATGTCTTAGGGAATTAACAAAATATAACAAGAATTTAACTATTTTATTAATTTAATGTGCACATGATTACCAAATTTTAATACGTTAAAAATATGTGTAAATACCCAAACTGTTCTTTGTTTGTTGGAACCAGAGTGGCATTTAGTTTCCACAACTGGAGCAAAACCTTTCTGATCCCAATGTGATGTCATGTGAATTATGGGATATTTTATTCTGGCTGCTGAAAAATACTGTCCCTGGTTTTATTTGAGATCTGGTTATTGCTTCTTCTAATCTTTCTAGGTGGTTCCTTTTTGGCCTTTATAATTTCTTCATATGCATCAATATTCATTTAACTAGAAGGTTGGTTATCTGTAGATCTGCAGAGCTCTTTCTACGTGGCTTTCTTTTCCCGGGTATTCACCCTGTGAACTCGAACCAGTTTGACCTCCTCTTGCTCCTCAACTCATCATGCATATACACCTCAACTTCCAAGGCTCTATCTATTTAAATTGCCCATCTCTGTCTTGCAGCCAGGAATTTCTGGTCATATGGTAAGCTGAGGCTTACCTTTTAATTTCAGTTCAATCAGGAATCACTGCTTTATTGCCTGATATCCAAAGTCTTGAAAACTATTTTTTCACAAGTGTAATCTCCATTTCTTTTTCATGGTAAGCTAAATCTGATCCTTGTAACTCCATCTTGACTGAAGTGGAAATCTAGGGCACTTAATTCTTAACACTCATTTGTAATTACTAGAATCCTTATCTCATTACTTCAAGAGACCATAAGTTCCTGGAAACAGAAAGTGTGTCTTTTATCATTGTATCCCCATTACTTGGCATAATATCTGGAACATAAAGGTCTATTCATTGTTGAATGGTTACTTACAATGGGATCTCATGCATACATAATTACAAAAAGAAACCAATTTCCTCATAATGTGACCTTATTGCTGTATACCTTCTTGACTTAATATTTTCAAATTTGTTCTCAGAAATCATTGAGATTTCATGGAGGTGCCTCAGGGGCCACATGGATTTGGGTTGAGAGGCAAGGAAAGAAATGTGGACAAGGTTCAATTCCATTTGCTCCACCTTATTTATATATTGAGTTTCTACATAAAATTTATTTGAAGGAGTAATTTCAGTAACATACAAAAAGTATGAAAAATAATTGCCTTAATAAACTACCTTCCCCAAGGTTATTTATATTTCACAGGTTTCATTTAAAGTAAAAGCTCCTTCAAGGACTGAAAGTACACAACCTCTAATTGTAAAATGGCTCAGTGTTTTACTGGAGATTTGGAAGATTTGAGATAAAAGGCCTTTCTGTTGTGCTTTAAAGTATACTTTGTAGGTAAATGCTTTCACTACTAGTCAAAACTCCATTGTGCTGTTAAAAAGGGAAATAATGCATGAATTTTCTATGACTAAATATTATTTTGATTAAAAGACAGAACTTCAACTTTGATGGCTCTGTCTTTTGAAACAAAGATAAATGACACATTTGCCATTCTATGTTTAAGATAAGCAAAGAATATCATAAAAAACAGTTGAAAAGTCAGTTATAAAATTTCTCTAGCCCTTTTTGTATGGACAGCTTGAAAAGGAGAAAGAAAGAGCCATTTCTTGAAAATATATATATCAGAAGAAAAATTATTGAAATTGTGTGATGAATAAGAATTAGAAAACACCATGGCTATACTCTTGGCTAGCCAAGTTTTGCCTGATGTCAGACTCTGGCTGGCATTCTGGTGTCTATTTATTTGTTTGTTTTGTTTTAGCTGGTGTTTATTTTAACTACTTATTTTTTATATTCTTCCTGTTATGCAGCAATCTGTGATCATTGGGGAATATGATGTCTCTGTTATTCTTATATGAGAGACTTGTTACAATAAAAGAATCTTTGAATATCAGTAACATTTCACATTTTCTTCAGAAAGACACCCATACTTGTGATGTTTGTTTTTTCCTGCTGAACATCAATGACCTACATAGGCCATTGGCCTGAGCTGAAAGAAAAAAAAAATGTTTTATCACAAAGCCAATGATAGCTTTTGACATCTGTGCTAGATCCATTTCCTACCCGCTGTGCTTAATTTCAGAATTCAGTTCTATCATTAAAATAAAAACCTTGTTGGCTCTTCCATTGGTGTGTCACATTACATCAATTTTCTTCAAGAAACATGTACAATTTCTAAGTACCGGTGCCCTCTAGACTTCTGGAAATTTCAGATCTTGCTATCCTGCCATATGAATCGATCCTGTGCATTGTGGGATGACGTGTGACCCATGAAAACACATTGTTTCTTGATTCTTTTCCCCAACCTCAAGCCCTGCAATGACCTATTGCTCTCACATCTTTGATGGACTTACTTATGATTCCTCTCTCATACCATAAAGACTATTCTTCCACTGGGAGAGAACCGATCATTTGCTTTGTGCAGAATACTGTCTTCATTGAAACCTGCTGTCATGGGCAAAGTGACTCTGATCATGCAGCTGAAAACACATTTCCAATGTCATCCTCTATCATGTGCTGTCTTTTGAATTTCAGTTTTAAATGGCAGCTAAGGATATTGACTCAAAGCCATTATTTTGTAGCCGAAAGACTAAAACACTCTATGTTAGCATCCATGAGTCTATTGTTTGTAGAATTATGGATGCTAGGGTTTTGACATTGATGAGAGCCACAGGGACATATACCTTTGATGTTGGAGAGAGGAGTAACTGATAGATTTTGGGTAATGGAAAGAAAAGTTGCATACTTTTTTTTTTTTTAAAGAGACAGAGCAATTTTTTCCTTCATTGAGTCTGCTTTGTAGCTCTTCCTAATAAGTATACTTCTGAGTCCATGTTTTCTATCTTGTTATAGAAGAAGACAGGCTCTATATATTCTCCTCCCTCTCTAATTCCTTCTTGGACAATGGTGGCTCCATCCATTCTGGTCTCTAATGCAAAAACAGGGGTGTCATCCTTCACTCATCAGGCGATTGACCTTTGCCCTTTTTTATTTTCATAAATATATTATTTTTCTGTTCTCATGGCTACAGCTTTCTTTCAGAACATTATCTGAGTGTCTGCAATAGACATCCTGATTTATCTCCTTCCTCTGTGTCTTCATAATGACCCTATAGAGATTTCTGTAAATCTCTATCATGTTACTTCCCTGCTTATATGTCTTTGAGACTCCCTATCACATACTGAAGTCTTGAGAGTAGGAAAGAGTGAGTGAAATGTGTGCAAACCTTGCTTAGTGATTAAGAGGTATGCCTCCCCTTCTGGACTGAGAGTCAATGAGCTACAAGATAATAATAGCTACCAGTTATATCAGCTAGCATTTAAAATGTTTTATATGTATTTACCCATCTAATGTCCACAAATGTCTTTTGGCAACAGTACTCTTTTTAGTTCTGTGTCATAAATGAGACAACTGAGGCACAGAAAGAACAAGTAATTTCTCCAAGATGACAAAATCCATGAGTGGAGCATAAAGCAGACTGGAGAGATATGATAGATATCCAGCCTATGGTCCTAGCTCTATACTGTGCTTATCCTTCAAGATGAAGTTCTAGTCTCTTACCTCTATGTCTGTGTACAATAAATATTAGTGATTTGTATTGAAATGCCTGTTTATGTTTGCCACATCCAGTCCTCCAATCTTTTAAAACTCCTATAGTATCCTCTTTGAAATTCCTTCGGGCGTGGCTATTTTAGTTGAAAGACAAGTATAAACATTTTTAACCCTAGAATGAGTTAATGAAGCAGGTCGTAAAAATCCTGGTAAAACAATATTAACATAAGATAATTTGTCATCTACCTAAATGTCTTAGATGTGAACCTAACTGAGGGTAGGAGAATGATAGAGGGATATGCCAATGGGAAACGGGAGTTGGCACAATATATTAAAAATTACATAATATTAAAATTTCTGGGCAGGCATATTGCCTTGGATTTCTCTCCAGTATAAGATGATTAAATTAACCAGAGATTAAAATAAATGTCTTCCTAGAAGAGATAACTTACTGATTTAAATCCTCTAAGAGGTAAATTACTGATAATGAAGGAAGTACCCTTGCATGCAATAAATTAGAGAAACAGGAAGTGGATCATTTGGAAAAGTAAGAGGAAGAAGACTTAGGATGATACTTCACATCCTTGAAATTGTGATGCTGGAGTAGGCAAAATGCTAAAAAGGAAACTTTCAATACTATGATATGGCATAAAGAACCTGTTAAGAAATGATTATTATGTTTTCTTTTTAATCATTTTGTTGGTCATATGGCTACTTTTTAAATGTTATGGTTGTTTTGTTCAAGTATCTCTGCTCTTAAACTTCTAGAATTACAACTCACTAACTGGCCACTTGAGCTAAAACATTTAAAGGAAGGACTACAACAAAGAAGTGATGCCTTTTGATTTGCATATTATCTGAAGCAAAATAAGACACAACTACACATTTTATGTAGAGAGCAGGAGAAGAATATTTCTAGGAAATAGTGGGTGATAACATATCCATTATTACTGCTTCTTAAAACAGGAAGTATAAAATGATATTGGTATTCTCTTTTCCACAAACATGCACCGCATTTTATCTTTTTGACAAGTTTCCCAATTGTTTAATTAATCCAGAGAATGTAAATTAGTAATAAGAGAATCCTTGAGTCTGAGTCATACTTTCTTCCCTGTAATGCTCCTTACCTCAATTAAGTGTAATACTGTCCCACTTTGATTTCATCTATGATGAAACTTTTCAACAAAATCACCATCGTAATTGGGGAAGACCAACTGTGCTACCTTCCCTTGCAGAGCTGTTGGGATAAAATGTGCTAGTTTAGCATTTTTAAAGCTTTATTAAGATATAACATATAATAGGACATAAGCCCCCTTTTCAGACCCTCTTTTCCAGAGCTCACTGGACCCCATAAATCATGACTGACTTTAATTGTTTTATGAGTCTTTATCCTCAAGACTAGAAGATTACTGGAAGTGCCCCGAAGGTTGAGAGGCTCAGGAAACAACAAGACATACCACACCATAACGACCGGACCCTGCACCCAAAGCTAACGGACTCACCCTGCTCTACAACCATCCTATTACCGGATAAAAACCCAAAGCCCTAACCCCTTGGGGATGATGTGTTTCTCCACACCTAACCCTTTCCCTCTCTCGGGAAAGTAAAAATAAAATAAAATAAACTTTGTTCTCTGCACTTTCTTCTCTTTGTGAATTCTTTAACAGCCAGCATCACCAGCGACCCTATTAACATACAGACGCTAAAATTTACCTGTTAAGTTTACTTTTAAGTGTACAGGTCAGTCTAGTCACAGAGTCATACAACCATCATTGCAATCTAATTTTAGAATATGTCTGGCACCTTAGAAAAAAACCCTTTGCCCTTTAACAGTTACTCCCTATTCTGTCATCAGCCCAGGGTGACAACCCATTTACTTTCTGTCTTGACACATTTCTATCTCTCCTTATTTACTTTTTTGGAGTATTTTATATGAGTATAATAATATATGCTCTCTGTGAGGCATTATTGAGGCAGTTGAGAAAGATATTTAGAAGCTGTCTCTCTTCCCTACAGAGAAACAGTATTCTATATACTAGTAAGTGGGAGAATTCTACACCCTTTGTACTTTTTATTCTCTTTGTAACCTTGGGCAAGCTGCTTAACCTTCTTTCCATGTCTTTGTCTGTAAAATGGGAATAATAATAGTACTTACTCTATACAATTTTATGGGAATTAAATATGTCACTATGTATAATGTTTTCAGAAAGGGTTTGGCATACAGCCATATTACATATATTTAAAAAAATCTTGTTGCTAGTTTGATTATCATCATTCTATCCCTGAAGAAAAGAAATACGGTTGGGTAGGTTTGTGAGCCTTGGTGAACTGGGACTGTCTGCCGTCCCAGAAGTGATCAGCGAAATGTAAATCTCTCCTCAGGACAGGGAACTAAGGTCTAGATCTTTGATGGCACGCCTTTGCCCCATATTTGAATGGCAGCTTCCTAAATCAGTAATGAAACCACAGTTTCCTTTCATCAGGAAGAGAGTAAAGAACATAATGTTTTTCCTGGGGACAAGTAGTCTGTTTCTTCCTCGCTGTAACTTGTTGGGGGCTGGGATAAGCCTGGTACAGGCTGACACAATCAGACCTGGAAGGCTACGCCCAAACGCTGCAGTCAGGAGCCATAGAACTCCCCCTTCCAGACATGCAGGTGGCACACCAATCGGTGCCTTGATCACGTGCCCCCCATACACCCCCCGGCCAATCGCTGGCCAAAGCACGCTTTGAAGCCACCTATCCACTGCACTTCCTCCACTGCCCCCCTCTATATAACTGCCTCCATTTTGAAATAAATTCGCAGCTTGATCAGAATTCTTTGACTTGCTGCCTTTCTTTCGCGCCTCCTGTCCCATCCCTTTTCATCCGTTACAGGCATATTGGCGGACCCCGTTGACTGCCTCGCGGGCCGAGGCAGTAACTCACATGAGTGTGGGAATTCCAGCTCCACCACACAGGGGAAGAAATCAAGTGGTGTGGGAAAACCGAACAATCTTCTCACTTCTTACAACAAAAAGGGAGAATGTACTTTTTAAAAAGTACTGTAGCAAGGCCAATTCCTGCAGCACACTTCAGAATAATCACTATTCATCAACTACTCTGTCATTTCCAATACGTTTTACTTTCAAAGTTAAGAGAATGACTTATTTACTCCAGACTAGTCCTGTGATATCTAAACTGGCTGACCAATCTGCCTGTTTCACAGCCTTAGAGGGGGAGTAGCAGGTGTTCTATTTCTTAAGTGGAGGCAAAATAGGTGAACCCTTGAGAGATGAGCATTCTCTCTACTTGTTTCCCTGAAACAACTCTGACAGTCTGGTGTCTCACTTTGGTAAAACTTCCTAACAGCTTTCCCACAGCCGAAATGGGTAATAAGAGAAGCTAATCATGTCTAATGAACAAATGCCACCTATTGTGAAGCTGCATTTCTTGGGCACACAAAATGAATGTATTCTCCGGCACACGAAGTGAAACTTTTGGGAAGCTGTTTGTACCCTGGTGTTGTCAAGTCAATCACTTGACTAGATGCTTCTGTTACAAAAGCTTTATAATACACGTGGTGGGGCAAACGTAGGTTGACAGCTGTTTGTATGGAAAATAATACAATTATTAAAAATAATTATGCAAGGATAAACTCTTCTCTGTATTCACGACTGTCAACCTACGTTTGCCCAACCCCAAATTTTAAAAAAATGTTAGAAGATTTCAATTAAAATCTTACAACTTTAAAAAGGGTTCAAAACTTTGAGTCCTGTGGTCAATTAATTTTCCAAGATGAGTCTGATTATCTTTGTCTAGTGTTTTTTTCACTCAGTGCTGCCAATAATCTACCTATTATTTGGGGGAGCAATAGCATAATGACTTTAGTAAAACCTTGCAGGTATTTCATATGCTTTCATAGATAATTCCAAACCATCTCCCCAGAATAATTTTTACATTATGTAATCCCTTTAAGCACTTCTTCAAAAAAGATTTTATTTATTTTTAGAGAGAAAAGAAGATAGGGAGAGAGAAAGGGAGAGAAACATCAATGGGTGGTTGCTTCTCCTACATCCCCCACTGGGGACCTTGTTGGCAACCCAGGCATGTGCTCTGACTAGGAATTGAACTGGTGACCCTTTGCTTCCCAGTCCAGTGCTCAATCCACTGAGCCACACCAGCCAGGGCCTATTAAGCAATTTTTAAAGAGTACTTTTGACCATCCAGATAATAGGCCTGGCTATCATTTGTTTTGAAATTTTTTAATTTGAATCAAATTTAAAAAAAAAAATCCCAATATTAAAGCCATATTTCATATTCTACAAGTTGGACATCAATGAGATTCTTATTTTCAGTATTTTTCATACTTTTAAAGTTTTGAATCAATAACTTCTAATTTATACAAAATAAACCAGGTATCCAAGAACACTTTTAAAAATAATTAATATGAGGTTGCTTTTCTGGAAATCAATAAGAATTATCTATGTAGGTTATCAAAGGGAAAGACCAGATAAATCTGAATTGGACCAAAGTATATATAATATTTATGTAATATTTATATTTAACATTACAATATAATTACATTTATATTGTACAATTGATAGAAGTGGTGTTGTTACAGAGCTCACCAAAACTGTTAGCGAGCGGACTGGGGCCCATCCACGTGTTCCTTTGGTGAAGGACCCAACAATTAATGCTAGAAGGAGCAGATCTTTATCTGCAACATTCCAACCCTGGGGGTGCTCAGAGCACCTCAGCACGGAGCCCTCCTTTCCCACGAGACCCAGCATTTCCCTTGCTCCTCACCATGCTATGAGCCACAAAACCCGAAAATTCCCCATTTCCTTATATTAAGCCTGCTGCACAAACAGTTCTCCAGCCCCTTTGGAAGAGGCAAAGTTGGATGGCAAAGTTGCCATCCTCACACAGCAGCTCTCTCCTTCAGGATCGAGGGTACATGTCCATCAGCCCTCCATTTAATAGTCCAGGAAAGCATGTGCCATGTTCCTCTGGATTAGGAAAGCACAAGTCCTAATAGACCAGGTAAAAATCCAGTTGTAGCAGGACAGGATCTTGCAAGGAAGTGTTTTGCAGCTCTGCAAGTTGCCTGGCCTCCTTCCTCAGTAGAAACTGCATCCTACAGGACAGACACCCTCCTTCTCTTTTCTAAATCATGTGGCCAAGACCACTCTCCAACCACAGGGTCAAAAGCCCTGCATTGTTATGGAGCTAGACTTTTAAATCCTCAGCCTGCTCCTCCTTCACAATCACATTTCCGACTCCTCCCACAACGGGCTACCTCTGCCAGCACTCTAGTTTCTTTTGCCTTTCTTCTGCGATTGTTAGTCCTGGCAGGCAGGGCCCCCTGACACAGGGAAACTCCCTCCAGGCTACATCATGGGTTTAAGTCAGGTCCATCTTCTGGTCCCAAACACAGCCTGCAAACTATTCAGCATGACTATAAAGATACTCAGCTGCTATTGATATGCAAAGTAACTCTCCCAGGCCATTCTCCACTTCTCCCTCTCCCAAGCCAGGTTAGTGGGGGAATTCCCCATTTGGGGGGAACCTCTATATTCCCTGTTACAGTGTCTCCAATTAAAGATAGGCATTTCAATAAACAATGTGGGTCAAATAATTCATGATTAAGAAGTTAAAACTTAAATATCTGCTTCGTGCAATGCAAAATAATTTTTACCTGGACTAATATTTAAAATATAAAAATAAAACCATAAAGCCTTAGAAAAAGGATGAATATCTAATCTTTTTGTAGCAATGTCTTCTAAGTATAAAAAGCAAAACTCTGTAAACCATAATAAAAGTTGGACTGAGATATTTAACCATAAAATATAAAAAAATATATTTACCACATGTGGTAAAGTCATCTCAACCAAAATTGAGGACAAATGATAAAATAGGAAAGGTAGGTTTAATACAGATGAAAAAGTAATGACATTATTGAGTATGAGAAGATATTGTATGATAGAAAATACTTTGAGAAATGGGCAAAATGTTGGCAATCTGCAACAATATAAAAGACCAAGAAACATTAAAGAATGTTCTAAATTACTTATAAAATAAAATTAAAATACTATTAAACTTGTACTTTTGTCTTATCAATCTGGCAGCTTTTTTGTTGTTTTAAAATGGCACTGTTGGGGAGTGTCTAGATAAATGAATATCATTCCATATTGCCAGTAAGTCTAAATTAGTATAATTTCTAGAGGGCAATTTAGCAAGTTTTTAAAAATATTAAAAATATTAAAAATATTAAGGAAATAATTAAGCATGATTTTAAATATTTGGTGATAAAGATGTTCATAAAAGCTTTTAAATGGCAGCAAAGAAATAAAATTGGAAATACTATTAACAACATGAGATTTATTGGGTAAAGTATGGCACATAGGAGGTACATATATGCATTTAATAAATTATGTCACAGACGTGTCATTTAAGTGAAAAAACTTATTAATTGAAATAGTTGATGACAAACATGATATAAATTATCCAATGCAAAAATCCTGGCAAATATATCCTCTAAACATTTATAGTAGTGTTCTTTGTAATGAGATTATGGGTGACTTTAATGTTTTCCTTTGGGTTTATGGATTCCAAGTGTTTTTAAAAACAATGTATCATTATTTAGGAATAAAAACACTATAAAAATTTTGGGGGTGGTACTTTATATCATGGTTAAGCCTTCTACAATCATCATTATCTGGATTTCAATCCTTTTCCCATTATATAACTAATGTTATAACTTATTTTGAGTTTTCTCATTATAAAATAAAATAAAATTACCTACCTTGTAAGGCTAGTTTGAAAATTAATTGAGATCAGGCAAAGCTGTAGCAGCACTATGCTGGTTATTTACTAATTTTGCTCCAAATATTAGCAACTGTTACATAAGTAAAAGGTTGCAACATAGTTATAAACTTCGAAGCTGCTCACAATAGATGTTGAAACTGATTCTCTAGTCTGCTCATGTTTTCATATTCATTGTAAGAGAATTGTAAGAGACATTGCGGTACTGTTGTACATTCGCCCACGCCAGAGGCTGTAGGCTCTGGGGGTGGATAGGGACTAAAACCAGCCCTCATTTCAGCAGGCAGTGCTTTCCCTGTGAAAGGGTATCTGATAGCCAGCAGAAGCACTGTAGTTTCGTTCTTATGTAGAGTCTAATGTCTTCCTACAATGAAATAACAAATAATGTTCATATGTTGTTTTATGTGTTACAAGGTTTATTTCGCCTGCCTTCCCACAAAGAGAGAGGGAAAGTGTTTTATTTTTCTGTCTATCTGTAAATACATCAGAACTATCAAAACTCCACCAGTTAGTGAAATTCAATCAGGTCACCTACTTTAGTAGTGTTACCCTAACCTTAAAAAAAAGTTTTAACTTTGACATTATATTCAATGGCCTAAATCATCTTCAAAATGTGTCAGAAGAAATGCTGAATTTTACACAGTAGCCATTTCAAATAACAGACTAATATATCAAGCTGTACTGTGTTCCTTCTCATATTCTGTGCTATTGAAATCTACCTGCTGTTTAAATTCCACAGCCTGGCACTCTGATATTAACCTTGAGCCCTAAACTCCACAGGATTTACCAAACATACAGACAATGTCCTATTAAGTCACTCTTTGCCTTCCTTTCTCTGTATCTCTCAGATATGAGCTTGTAATTTTCTGTGGTGGGCACTTCTGTGTAATAGCTTGTGCCATCTAATTGAATGAGCCCTTTAAAGAACATTAAGCACTTACAGAGAAATTGTGCCAGAGTATAATGCCCTTTCTGGGCTGTCAGCTAACCTCTGGGTCCTAATCAATAGGCTGATCAACAGCTATAGAAGAGAGACAAGGGCGTCAGGAAAACTGTGTACTCTAATGAGTAGTGAAACACAGAGAAAGCCAGATCCTTTTCAAAAGGGAATGGAAATAAGTATTAAAGAACTGAGATAAAAAGACTTAATTCAACGTTCTGCAAACATTTTGGAAACACCTACTGCACACACAGTGCTGAGCTGTGTGTCAAGGAGAATGTAAAAATAAACAACTTTTTTTTTTTTATATTGGCAGATCCTGGGAACAGACTACTTTGACATAGGACTATCTGTTACAGAGCAGACACATACCACTCACTCGCAGGGCCCAGGGGTGTCACAATACACTACCACCAAAAGGACCCCCTACTGGGCTCAATTGTCTGTTGCCTTTAGGAAATACTTCTCTCAATGCCAGAGATTTGTGAAAAGGAAAGGAAAGTTTATTTAATGCTGCTATACAGACTTAAAGTAGTGACCTAATGTCTTCATTAAAATATCAAAGTCCTTTTGGATACCCACACATGCCCACATTACTTCCTTCTCCCCCTGCCCTAATTCAGGGTACCTATCTCAGGAAAAGAAGTAAACATCCGGATCCAGGCTCCTGACACCATCAGCTGTGTCGCTGTTGAGGCAGGATTTCTAATTAATCCAAAGCCATGTGGCCCCTTCTCATGGCCTACTGGCAAGAGTTCTTTCACCCTTCTTCCAGGCAAAGTCTCTCTTGCTTCCCAGGCCACGTAGCCAAAGGGAGCACCCCAAAGCCGTGTGGTCCTCTTCTACCAAAGTTGCAGGGGTCTGCACTCTGGTGAAATTGCGTGGTTCCCTCTCCACCAAAGCTGCAGGGAGAGGGAGGTCCCCACTCAGGCAAAGCTGAGTGGCGGTTCTCTGCTAAAGCCGCATGGTGATTCTCCCTCACATGGCTGTGGGGTTCTCTACTCTGGCAAAAGCGTGTGGTTCACTCCTCAATGGCTTCCGTGTCTGGGTTTAAATCACAGTGCTAATCTTCCTCTGTGTCCCCGTTTCAGACTCTTCCTACAGTCAGTTACATCTGTCAGCATTCCTGTATTATTCCAAGTTTACTGGGCTGCCTTCTTGAATCTAGGCAGGTGTGGCCCCATGCCGTGTAGCCAATCTTCTCCAAGCTCTCATGCGGGTGCTTCACCTGGGGGACCTGTCCCCCAATTACATCTTGGGGGGGAGTCCCTTTCCATTCCCCTGGCTCAGAACATGGCCATAGCTATTTAACATATCTCTGCAACTAGCCAAAGGTTGTAGATATAACCTTTGCTGATGCGGGCACCTGCTAGCAGTGTCCATGTCATTATGGATGAAATAAAACACACATGGACTACCGAGTCTGGTGGAGGAAAAAGGACGGCAGCATGGCCTTTCTCTCAAGGGGAGCAAAAGCTGCAGCCTCCGCCATGACAGGCCTTTATTTTATTTCTCCTCACATTACAAGATGGTCCTCACTTACTATGCCCTGGTTACAACAAAGGAGCCAAAGCCCCTCATCACATCACAGAAGAAGGATATTAGCAAATGAAAAGGCAAAAGTGGTTGAGCGGTTACACTGGTCCCTGCAAGGTTTAGCACTTGCAGGGTGAGGGAGTTTTAGCAAAAAGCAAGTCTCAGAGTAGCCTAGGTATATTGCAAATCTGATTACCCACGAGAGAACCTATCTGTGGGTGTGGGTCCTGTGCATCTCAGAGTGGGAGCTGGGCCCACGCCACGCAGAAGGGTCTGCCACACTTTGCAGCTAAATGACCATGCCATGGATTAGCTGCAAAGCTGTGGCTGCACAAAACAGCTCTGCATGTCCCTGCTCCATGTGTCCCTTCTTCCAACTCACACCTGAGGGGGGAGGGGGGAGGACACCTGATATGTCTTTCTAATATTTCCTGGAGACCCTGAGTTCTGGGCCCCATTCCAAATCCCTATTTTTGGCCCCTGCTCTTGGCTGCACCCTATATCATATCTATGCCTGAGAGTTTGATGTTATTGCCTGTAGCAGCATAGTAATACAAAAATCATATGTCCTTTAGTGCCACTAAATGTATCTTTCTGTTTTCTTTGGACAAAAGAGTGGGTTTAAGCTGGAATATTTGTTGATTAAAATAAAAATAGAAAAGAAAGCTACTATGTAAGATAGTTGATGGAGGAACATGGCTATAAGGAAAGAGCTGTTTTTCTCCTAAGTCCATGTTGTCTCCTAAAAAACTATACCCATCTCCGCAGGGCACAGCAATTAATAATATTGTGTCCAGTTTATTTATAATCCCCTAACAAATGAAATCTTTAACTCTAAACCCTGGTTAATGGCTAAAGCCTTTTGGGGAATTGTTTTGCTAGTAATGAAAGGGAAAAGGGAAAGAATGAGAAAAATATAAAGTACCAACAAAGAAGCAGAGAAAACTTCAATCTTTTTCACAAAAGGTGAGGAAAATAAAAGTACTGTTTTTCTCCATATGCGTGTGTGTGTGTGTGTGTGTGTGTGTGTGTGTATAAAATGACAGCCAAGGCTACAGCATGTGTCAATGGCAGATCAAATATTAAAAGCAAATTTTAATAAGTGAGACTCCTAAAGGGAATTATAAAGCTCAGAGGATTTAGAGAGGAGTGTTCGGTTGAGGGAATTCCACAGCTCAGGGGTATAACAGGTGAATGCTCTGTTGCCCTTGGATGAGAGACCTGCCAAGGGGGGTGATGAATTTGAGATTTATTATTAAAAAGTAAGAACTGAGGGTACGTATAAATGGAGGCCAATTCTGATAGGAGTGACAGGGAAGTTCCACAGAGGTAATAAAAAACTCTGAGCCAAATTTTAAAGTCAATGTACTGACTGATAGCAAGTGAGTGCGAATCTGCAATAATTGAAGTAATATGATTAATTTATTGCAATGAAAAAGTTCAGGGTTCGCATCAGGTTGAACAACAGTATGCTTTGCGAGTGTTCGACTTTTGAGTGCATCATTAACATAATCTAGAAGTCATAACAGTATGCATTATAACAGTAAAAGCAGCACAAGTACTTTATAAAATAATAGCGGATAAAGGGCATTAAATCCCGGGGATGGCTCAGTGAAAGAGTTTTCCTTTGATAAAAGCTTTCAGATGGTTAACTGGAAAACAAAGAGTTTTTGTTTTGAGAAAACAAAGAGTAGTGCAGAAATAAAACTTTTAAAAAGCAATTGCAGGACCTTTATAAATGCAATTTACATGAAAATGGCAGATGTGGCAAGTAACGACAAACACATTAACTAGTGAAAGGAGAAGGCAAAGGGGAATGCATGGTGTCAGCAATCTATGACACTAGAGAAGATTGTTTCTTATAATAAAGGGATGTTTTCAGTTATGGATAGCCTTACAAACACAAAAATTGTAAAAATTTCACTGAGGCCTAATAATGAAGTTCCTCCCTTCTAATCTGCTCTTTTGCCCTGTACTGTCTTGGGACTAAAGTATTTACTGTCAATGGATTTTAAAAGAGACCCGCTTCACAGTATCAGCATTCCAAGGCAGAATCAAAAGGCTTGCTGGGACAATGTCCAAGCTTTTCCTCACCTTCATTTGTTCCTACTTTATGTTCCCTTTAATAATAGTTGTAGACTTATCTGTTTTATAAAGAAGTTTAGAAAACTGTGAAGGAAAGAACATGTCTCACTTTCGTTGTCTTCTATGTCAAACACAACATATTCCACAAAGAAAATGTCTATTTTTAAAAAATAATTTTATTGAATAAGTTGATTCTAGCATTTACATTGGTGTTTTAGAAATCCTTTTCAAAAGTATTAAAATATCCCCTGTCTCAGTCCACTCACACTGCTGTAATAGAAAACCACAGCCTGAGTGGCACATAAAAAACAAAAATTTGTGTCTCACCATTTTGGGCACTGGGAAATCCAAGATCAAGGTGTTGGTAGTTTTGGTGTCTGGTGAGGCCCTGATTTCTGCTTTATCAAGGACCATCTTCTCCCTATGTCCTTACATGGGGAAGAACAAGAGAGCTCCCTGGAATCCCTTTGCTAAGAGTACTAATTTTATTCATGAAAGCTCCACTCTCCTCACCTAATCACCTGCAAAAGGCCTCATGTCCTAAAACCATCACCTTGGAGTTAGGGTCCCAACACATAAATGCAGGGGGTGGGGCAAAATCATTCAGCCTATAACACCTATGCACATTTTATTTTCATTGCTATCATCCACAGCTATATAATAAATAGACAAAAAGCATATATTTTGGTCATAATAAAAGAGTAAATAAGAAACTCTTATTTAATTAATTCTAAAGTACTTTAGTTTTTTTCAACTTATTGAACAAATATTATGGACCATCCGTTTTGTGCCAGTTACTCTTTTAAGTACTTGTGATAGATCAGGGAACTAAAGTGATAAAATCACCTGTGTTCGTGGGGCATAGCAGACAATAAACAACCCACCAAAATATACTATGTAGTATGTTAGAAGGTGGCTACGGAGGAAAGATCTGGAGAATGGTGAGGAGCACTGGGGATGTGGCAGGATTCAGAAGAGGTTGAAATTTAAAATAAGTTGTTAGGGACAGGTAAAGATTGAGTGGAACACTGAAGAAAATGAAGAAGTTGGCCATGTGGATTTCTCTGGGAACAAACGACACAAGGGACTCAAGGCAAAGATGTGCAAGCAGGATGGGACCAGAGCAGAGTGAATGGGGGGAGAGCAGTACTTGTGGATGGTGGATTGCTACGGCCTTGTAGACAATGGTATGATCATATATAAATACATTAGCTTTTCTTTTAAGTAAAATGGGACATCTCTGCAGGTTGTTGAGTACATAAAAACATGAACTAACTTCATACCTTTAAAGGATGACTCTGGCTGAAGTGTTGGTAATAAATATAGGGTGCAAAGTTGAAATAAACATTTATTGAAGTGTTACGATTCTCCATACACTGCTGATGGATGTGGATCAGAAAAGAAAGCATGAGAATAAATAAAGCACGGTGGAAAGTAAAGAACTAACAGTACTTAAAAATCGGTGAGTTTTCTTTTATGAAACTATGCTACACATACAGAGTAAAACAGTGAAACATAGTAGAGGTGTGATATTATATGATTATACATGGCCTTTACCCATTGGCCTTTATTCAGCAATTCTAAGTCATGGGCATTTTAAAGCTGGAAGACACTTTAGAGATCAACCAGTTAATTCCACTTCTTCCCGTGCACATCAGAGAGCTAAAGCTGCGAGAGGAGGTGGGAGAGGAATTCCACCTATAGCACTGCTGTGTCTGGACTTCACTACATATTTTCAGATTCACAGTGTCGTGCTTTCTCTCTAGTAGTGCAGCTTGTATTTTTTCCTTGAAGTGTTGATGTCTGTTAAAACAATCTTTATACTCTTTGGAACAAGCATTCTCTGGAAAGAACTATTGTGATATATATTTTTAAGAGTGAAAAATATTATATATAGAAAATATTATGATATATATAAAATAAATAAATATTTTAAATACAAAATAAAAAATATATAAGTATGTATATATTTAGAACAGAAAAAATGATTTTTAAGAAAGCTCATCAGAGACATTACCTGATGCCTCCTTAGAATGAATAGACATTGAAATTTATTGTCACTAATGAAAACTATTTAAAAAATCTAGTGGGGAAAAAATACCTTTTTGGATTGTGGAGGAGAGTTTTGTCTTTGAAATGTCAAAAGTCAGTGAACTGCACTAAAGGAGAGAAACAATGCTCTGGATAATCAAAGTCATTTTTCTTCAGCTTCAAAATGTCAAATACCAAAAAAACAAAATACTGCTTTTTTTGGGGGGAGCAAGTATTTTATTTTTTAATAAGAAGATGCTAAAATTAATTTATGTACTGGTGGGAGGAAATATGACACTAAAACAACATGTAAAAATATTACTGGAATCTGTTAAAATTATGGTTAATTTCATATTTAAAACATAAAAAAATAAGAACAAATGCACAAGCAAAAAACAGCAGTTAAATAGATAGCAGTTTATTTCTTTCTCTTATAAAACAGTCTAGCCTGTTGTTGTTGCTGGAGGGTTTTTATTTATTTATTTATTTTGGTGCCATAACTCTTTTCCAAGAACTCATTCAGAAATCCCAGATCCATCCATCTATATGTCTTAGAGCAATGATCAACTCTTGTTTTTGTGTGTATCAAGGCATGATAGGAAATATTTTAGGTTTTGTAGTCCTATTATCTCTATCTCAACTACTCCAACTACATATATTCTACACCACTGTAGTGTGAATGCAGCAATAAACAATACACAAAGGAATGGGTGTGGCTGTGCTCCCATGTTTACGAAACAGGCCATGCATCATTAGATTTCAGGCAAGCTTTTCAGATTGCAAACCTCTTCTCAGGTTACTGCCCGCATCTGTTTGGTTGAAGGTGGGTTACTGGGAAAAATCAGTATTCCATCTGTAACAAAAAGAGAAAGAAGCTAGATAAATGTATGCCTCATGTAACAAGTCCAAAGTGGCACATTGTACTCATAGGCTCATTTCATTAGTCCAAACCTAGTAATGTTACCATACTTAGCTGCAAGGGATATTGGGAAATTTGTGAAATACAAGCAAAAGGACAAGACGATAAAAGAGAATGGGGGGCAAAATCAACACAAGGCTTGGTTTTTATTATGCTAAAATTTTACCATTGATTACCCACTCCAAAATAATCAATAAACTGATAATTGCAAGTTGTTATATGCTTATTGTTGTAGAAATCCCTATATTACTTCATTTTTGTGAAAAACTTTAAACATACAAAAAATTAAAGAATTTTAGAGTACATCCCAAATATCTGTAATAGGTTGTATAATATATATTTTGTTATATTTGTTTTATCAGATAGCTGTCCATCCATCTATCCTTCTGCCCAACAATAAATCCACCTGTCTTTATGCTTTCAAAGTAAAGTGCAGACATTAGTGTACCTCACCTCTGAACATGTCCTCTTTAATGCTATGAATTATAATTAAATATCTGATTATAATTTTTAGATAGAATTTACATACAATAAAATGCACAAATTTTAAATGTGTACTCAGTGAGTATTTTCAAAAACATAAACCTTTGTTAACCCAACCTCATATCAAGATATATAAATTTCAATTATTGTAGAAAATTTCATCTTGTTCTTCTAGGTCAGTCTCTCCACTGAGCAAATTCTATTCTTATTCTGTTTACCATAGAGTAATTTTGAATATTGCAGAGATTCACAGAAATAATATCAAATAATATTTACTCTTTTGCAAAATGTTTCTTTCACTCAGTCTATGTGTCTTTCTTTTTGATATTTCACCCATGTGGTTGCATATATCAGTAATTTATTTATATGAATATTCCACATAGTGCTTATCCATACTCATGTTGATAGGCATCGGAACTTATTTTTAGTTTTGGTCTATTTGAGAACAAAGCAACTCCAAACATTTCTGTACAAGTCATATATATATAGTCTGTCCAGAAGGTATCCAGCTATGTAATATGAAAAAGAGACATTTATTGATAACAAGATACAAGAAACATTGTATATAAAACAATGCTGCCTCAGTCCCCTTCAAAGTATGCATTTTGGGACCTCAAACCATTCTCCCTTTTGCCATCAGCTGCCCCACTGTGTTTTCCTGAATCTCATCAATGGTTTGAAATCTCTTTCCTTTCAAAGGTGATTTTAGGTTTGGGAAAAGCCAGAAGTTACAGGGCACCAAATGGGGGTTGTAGGGAGACTATGTCAACTGGGTGATTTGATGTTTTGCCAAAAACTCTGTATGAGACGTGATGCATGAGTGGGCACATTGTTTCACTGTCGTGATAAAACTTCCAGTCACCAGTTGCCCATAGCTGTGGTCTTCTGAATCATCCTAATAGTTTCTGTGGAGGAACGTTCAAGCTTAATGAAAAATTTGATGGGGATTCATTGCTCTACTCATCATTTTGAATGCAACATCCATGCAGTACAGGACAGTACACATACTCACTCAATGTCATCTACTGCCCCCACTGACTAATAAAGTCATTGTTGTTCATGCATTGGCAGTCCAAGTCCACTCTCCTCAGCTGCCAGGTTACATCAATGTCATGCAAACTGTTCTTGTTATATTAACAATGGCTGGAATTTTTCCAGACAGACATTAATTTATATATATATATATATATAATATCATACATACATGCATACATACATATAATATTAATAGGTAATAATATAGAGCTAACATATGACCCAGCACCCACTCTTCTGGCTATCCACCCCTATGTTCATTGCAGCACTGACCAAGAATTAGAAACAAATGGCAGGTTCCTCAATAAATGATTCTCCTCAGCCATAAGAAAAGATGAAATACTGTTACTTGCAGCAGCATAGGTGGATCTTCAGAATATTATGCTAAGCAAAAAAAGTCAGATAGAAAAAGTCTAGAACCATATGATTTCACTCATATGTGGGATATAGAACTGAAAGCAACAAATGAACAAAGAAGAAAACACAAACAACACTCACAGACACCGACAACAGTATGGAGGTTACCGGATAGGAGGGGGTTGGGAGGGCAGGGAAGGGTAAAGGGAATGGAATACATGGTGACAAAAGGAGATTTGACTTTGTGTGGTAAACACGCAGTATACTATTCAGATAACGCATCATAGAATTGTATATTTGAAACCTATCTAATCTTATAAACCAATGTCACCACAGTAAATATAATTATAAAAAGGACTTTAGGACTTCCAGTTGAGATGGTGGTGTGGACAGACATAGCCCACTTCTCTGTTCAACCACATCAAAATTACAACTAACGTATAGAACAACTATCACTTGGAACCACCAGGAATTGAGTGAATGGAAGTCTGACAACTATGGAATTAAAGAAACCACATCCACGTAGACTGGTAGGAGGAGTACAGACCTGGAATGGGCTGGTCCCACACCTACATGCAGTGGATAAAAATTTGGGAGGGTTTGCTTGGGAGCAAGGAATCCCAGCCCCACACCAAGTCCACTAGCCCAGGGTTCCAGTGCCAGGGAGATAAGTCTCCACAACTTCTGGCTGCAAAAACTAGTGGGGATTGAGTCCATGAAAGAAACTTGTGGAGCCCTGAGCAGTTCATTTTAAAGAACCCACACACAAACTTACCCAAACTCACTCCCTCTGAGCTCTAGCACTGGGGTGGCAGCTTGAAAGGTACCAGTGGCATACTGGGAGAAACTGAAGTGTCTGGCATCAAGGCAAGCAGAGCCCATTGTCCCTTTTCTAAACCCTGCACACACAGAGCCACAGAGCCAGCAAGCTGGTGCCATATGTGAGACTCTATCAACCTGGTTAACATCATTTCACCCACCTTGGAGATACCAAGAGATTCTCCCCCACCCAACTTACAGACCCATCCAAGCTGCTTTTCCATATGAATGGCTGGTCTTGGCTCATGCTTCATAACTTCCTAAATCCTCTCAAACAAGCAACAGCTGGCCTCAATGAGCCTCAGGCCTGGCACTAGTAGCAGCCAGCCTAGATTCATAACTTGGCTTTGCCTGGGAATCTCCAAGCCCAGCACAAATAGCTGCCATCTCATATTACTTTGTAGCTCAGGCACGATGGCTCCCGGCAAAACACAGGTGGGGGATGACCTTCACCTGCACCACCCAGGAAATCCCAAGGCCTACACCCAGTGGACAGCTACAGATTATGTCAGGGCAAGAACTCCTTTTTCCTGCACAGCTGGTCTTCCACACAGGGTGGAGGTAGATGGTAAGTGGTCACAGCCAATCCTTGCAGCTGACTAATCTGGGTAAATCCTTCCCATCACAGCAACCAAGGCTCAATTACAAGAGGAAGATGTACTCAGCCCACACAAAGGGCACAACTTGAGTACCCAGCTCAGGTAATGGGACAGGCCGTGCTATTGCACCGTGCAGGACATCTACTATATTAGGCGACAATACCAAGACATGGAGTCAAAGCAGCTCTACCTAATACATAGAAACAAACACAGGAAGACTGCCAAAATGAGGAGACAAAGAAACATGGCCCAAATGAAAAAATGGAAAGAACTGCAGAAAAAGTGCTAAAGGAAATGGAAATAATCAATCTCCCTGGAGATAATCAACCTCAGTGGAGATGCAGAGTTCAAAACACTGGTTTTAAGGATGCTCAAGGAATTATTGAGGACCTCAACAGCATAAAAAAGATCCAGTCAGAAATGAAGAATACACTAATTGAAGTAAAGAACAATCTACAGAGAAACAACAGCAGAGTGGATGAAGCCAAGTATCAGATCAATGATTTGGAGCATAAAGAAGTAAAAAACAACCAATGAGAACAAGAAGAAGAAAAAAGAATCCAAAAAAATGAGGATAGCATAAGTAGCCTCTGGGACAACTTCAAAAGGTCCAATATTTGCATCATAGGAGTCCCAGAAGGAGAAGAGAAAGAGAGAGAAATTAGAAGTTTATTTGAAAAAATAATGAAAGAGAACTTCCTTAATTTGGTGAAGGAAATAGACATAGAAGTCCTGGATGCACAGAGTCCCAAACAAGAAGGATGCAAAGACACATCATAATAAAAATGCCAAAGGTTAAAGATACAGAATCTTTCAAGCAACAAGAAGGAAGCAGTTATCTATAGGGGAGCTCCCATAAGACTGTCAGCTGATTTCTCAAAAGAAACTTTGCAGGCTAGAAGGGATCGGCAAGAAATATTCAGTCATGAAAAGCACGGATCTACAACAAGATCGCTCCTCCCAGAAAAGTTATCATTTAGAATCAAAGGTCAGATAAAGAGCTTCCCAGACAAGAAAAAAACTAAAGGAGTTCATCATCACTAAACCATTATGATATGAAATTTAAAGAGACTTATTTAAGAAAAAGAAGATCAAAACTATTAATAATAAAATGGCAAAAATACATATCTGTCAACAATTTAATCTTTTAAACAAACTAAGCAAAGAAGAAGAACGGAGACGGAATCATGGATGCAGAGGGTGTTTTGATGGTTACTGGATGGGAGAGGGGTTTGAGGGAATCAGAGAAGAGGTAGGGGAATTATGAAGTACAAATACATAGTTATAGAATAGCCATGGGGATGTAAAGTACAGTTTAGGAAATGGAGTAACCAAAGCACTTATATGCACAACCCATGGACATGAACAATGGTGGGGGGATTGCCTGAGGGAGTGGGGGGCTTTCAGGTGGAGGGAGTCAAAGGGGGGGAAATCAGGACAATTGTATTAGCATAAGTAATAACATATACTTTTAAAAAATTAAAAAGAAAGTTAAAAAGACTTCAACCAAGATTGGAATGGGGATGACCTGTAGGGGGAGCCCTCACACCTATGTTGGATGTGTAGGAAAGGTTGGAACTGCTTTCTAACTTCCTCTTCCCTTCTCTTACTCTTCTTTGTGCTGGTGCGGCTTCCAGGTAGCAAGACAAAAGCTACATGTTCTGGATTGAATTTCTCTCTTTCCCCGCCAATAAATCCTTTTGGTTGGAGGAACATCTAGCTAACTTTTTGTTTAAGATCAACAACACATACACACACTTTTTTTTTTTTGCTTGTTTAAGTACCTAGGAATAGAATTTTAGAATTACTGAGCCAAGGGTAAATATATATTCTTTTTTTCTTTAATATTTATTGAATTTTTTTCCATTACCATTCAGCCCTTATACTTACCTCTTCCCAACAATCACTTCACTCTTGTCCATGTCCATTTTTCCTTTTAGTTTTATACGAAAATTCTAGAATTTTTTTATGTAATTCAACCATCTGATACTGTCATTAATATATGAGAATTATGGTTTCTTGTAAATATGCTTACTATATGTAGGGTTTTAGTCTTTTTAATTTTAGCTATATGGTGGTTGAATTGTGGGTCTATATTATTTCTCTGGAACTTTCTACCACCAGGGAACATATTATCTTTAAAAGATATAATTACTCTATGATAGGGAGGAAAAAATGTTCTCATTGAGCTATTGACCTAGAGGTAGAAGCTTTAAAATAATTAAATGAGAGTAGAGCTACTGGGTATTGCTAAACTTCATGGAACACTGTTAATGTGGTAGTTTATGTAAGTAGATTTAGATTTCAGTGAGATTAGGGAAAAGGGTCACTTACATAGTTTAAAATACAAATATTACTTCCTGATGGCCACCCTGAATGATTAATAATATTTAAATAGGCATATAAATCAAGAGACTACTCCAAAGTGACTGACTCTATTATAATTTTTCTTTTCTAAAGTTTACCATTTAAAACAACTTCAATCAGGAAAAATATTCTTAACTTGTTTACTGAAACATAGCAAAAAGTAAAAAAGTCTGCTACCAAAGGAAACAAACGTTTAGCTGTTTGGTTGTTTTTCTGTAAGTTTACTCCAAGAATTTTGGCAAATATTGTAATCATGTAAGAATCATTAGGAGAGGCAGGAAAAAATGGCTTTATGAAAGCAAGATTACTAAAAGAGCTAATGTGTTTATTTATTTTTCTTTTTCTCTCAATCTCTGCTGTGTTTAGTACCAAGCATAAGTATCTTCTAGTATTTAAAAGAAGATAATGAAAGAGAAATACCAATGAAAAAGAGCAATAAGAATTGCAACCCATGCTGGGTTTTTTTTGTAATTAACCTCTTTTAAAATATCAATTTTACAGAAGGTTAATAAACAGCTATTTTGGTAACCACTCAGGACTACCTTCCTCTCCTTCCTTCCTTCCTTCCTTCCTTCCTTCCTTCCTTCCTTCCTTCCTTCCTTCCATTTATCTACCTATTTTCTATCTAGGATAATTGTTTTAAAGAGTAAAAACACTCTCATATTGACATAAAATAAACACGTGGTACAAATTTTATTTAACTCGTTAATTAGCGAGTCAGGCAGATGTTACAATTGGTTCAGAGAAAAATCCAAAGGACACATTTGTACTGTAAATCAGAAATATTGAAATGAAGGAGCAAATGACACAAAACTGATTTCTCCTCTGAGGGAGGGAAATAAATTGAATTTTTGCCTAACAGAACTCATTTTCCAGTGTGCAGACAAGAATTATTTTGCATTGCTATCAGTTATTTACAACCTAATAGAGTTGTAAAATGGCTAAAAGGCAATGAAAGGCACAGAGCTCCCACAGAATCAGAATCATCACCCCAGAAGAGTGTATTGTAAAGAACACAGTTTTTCAGTGAAGTACATTTTTTTCTTGTATCTGTTGATAATATATCTATGCCTAGTGACTTTAATTTTTAGGGAATCATTATAGAAAAACAGAGAAATTTGGCCTTTGATATCTTCTACCCTGATCTATATTGAAAATGAGTAATCAAAATGTGTGACTAATATAGTCTTTTTCATTTCTCCCTCAAAAATCATCTGACATCCTAGGAGTTAGGATCAATAGCATACATATTAATTAAAAATTGTATGGAATCCAAAACAATAAAATGATTTTTATTTTGGCCACAGAGTTTCAAACTTGCTTATACTTGCATTTGGTTACTGCTTGGTATTTGCTTAATCTTATTAGTTAAGTAATAAAAGTTCTTTCAATTCTTACATACTCGTGCAATAACTTGTAAAGCCACATATTGTTTTTTCATGAGAGTTATTTAAAAAATATTTTGTCACTGGAACATTACTTCTTTTTTTTTCTTCCCAATTTTTGCCCCTTTCCCCCCTCTGTCCTGTACCCCCAACCCTCCAGCATCCCCCCACCTTAGTTCATGTCCATAGGTTATACATATAAGCATTTTTGAGTTCTCTGTTTCCTGTACCATTTTGATCTCTCCCCATCTACCTTATACCTACCAATTACGCCTCTTCTTCCCTGTATTTTTCCCCCATGCCTCCCTTCCCCCTCCCCATGGAAATACCTCCATGTGATGTCCATTTCTCTGATACTGTTCCTGTTCCAGTTGTTTTCTTAGTTTTTTTTGTTTTTGTTGTTTTTCTTTAATTTTAGAGGTTCATTTGTTGATAGTTGTGAGTTTGTTGTCATTTTACTATTCATAGTTTTGATCTTCTTCTTTTACTTAGATAAGTCCCTTTAATATTTCATATAATAATGGCTTGGTGATGATGAACTCTTTTAACTTGACCTTATCTGAGAAGCACTTTATCTGCCCTTCCATTCTAAATGATAGCTTTGCTGGATAGAGTAATCTTGGATGTAGGTCCTTGCCTTTCATGACTTCAAATACTTTTTTCCAGCCCCTTCTTACCTGCCAGGTTTCTTTTGAGAAATCAGCTGATAGCCTTATGGGCACTCCTTTGTAGGTAACTCTCTCCTTTCCTCTTGCTTCTTTTAGGATTCTCTATCTTTAATCTTGGGTAACTTAATGATGATGTGCCTTGGTATGTTCTTCTTTGGGTCCAAATTCTTTGGGACTCTCTGAGTTTCCTGGACTTTCTGGAAGTCTATTTCATTTGCAAGATTGGGGAAGATTTCCTTCATTATTTGTTCAAATAAGTTGTCAATTTCTTGCTGTTGTTCTTCTCCTTCTGGCACCCCTATAATTTGGATATTGGAACATTTCAGGTTGTCCCATAGATTCATAAGTCTCTCTTCACTTTTTTGAATTTTTGTTTCTTCATTCTGTTCTAGTTCAATGTGTATTTCTTCCTTTTGTTCCAAATCATTGCTTTAAGTCCTGGTTTCCTTCCTGTCACTGTTGGTTCCCTGACTATTGTGCTTTATTTCATTTTGGGTATCTTTCATTAGTTTTTTTTTTTTTTTCCATTTTTTGACCAAGCTCAATGAGTTCTGTAAGCATTTTCATTACCAGGGCTTTAAATTCTCCATCGGATAGGTTGACTCTCTCCTCATTGCTTAGCTCTCTTTCTGAAGTTTTTTGCTCTGTTCTTTCATTGGGGTCCTATTTCTTTGTTTCAGTGCACCCGATAAGTTGTAAAGGGGCAGGGACTTAGGTATTCACCAGGGCAGGGCAACCCTCTCTGCTGTACTTTGGGGAAGGGGCCAGAAAGGGAACAGTGCAGCTTGCCTGCTCATCTCTAGCCTACTTTCCAATGACTCTCATGTGAGACTGGGAATTTCTTCTACCTTGGGAACCACCACAGTCCACAGTGAGCTCTACATCTCAGTTTCTCCTTCAGCCAGACCTGCCCACACAGTCCACCACCCTGCTGAGGTTTCTCTCAGAGGCTACTTCTCAAGCAGAAATGCAAAATAAAAGTTAACCCTGCCACTAATTTTAGAGTAATTAAAAAATCCTGCCAACAAAAAGATTCCCTGCACACCAATATGTAGAAGGAAGAAAAAATATTAAGTAATGCAATCAGAGTATTTGCATGTAGGTAATATCCCCCAGAGTCTACAAAGTCTGGACAGAATTTCATGGAAATCTGTTCAGTACAGTAGATGATAAAACAAATAAAACTCATTTCATTTCCTTGAGAGATGAATGGAAGTACGTTTGGTAGTCTCCTGTAATATGGTGAGAGATTCATGAGTTAATTTTTGCAAGTCTGTGTTCACAGTTCCAAGGATTAGAAGGCTCATGATCTTATATCTTAAAATTTAATGTTAGGATTCTCATCAGGCTTATTATATTTCCAAGAAAGTACAGGAGGAAAAGGGAAGAGGGGGTGCTGTCTTCTTCTTTATCGAACTAGGAAAATTTCATCTTTTTACCCTTATATACAATATTCAAAAATCCAGTATAACTTTAAATCCAACTAGTATAAAAAATAACTGAAGACCAAAGTTTGATGTTACATACCAATAACAAAATATGCTATGATTTTCATTTTATTTCTACACACAATATACCATTTAAAGCCTTTGTACCTAATATAATTATTTTGTAATTTATTTCATTACTTAGTCCAGTTGACATTATTTATCACCTCAATGAAGATCATAAAAGACTCAATTTCCTCTCAGTTTAAAATAAAGCCAACATAAAAGAAAGTTTTATATACTTTCTACATAGCTTTTATCCCTCTCAGTTTAATCAATGGATATTAGGGGTGAACAGAAAGAAGATTTAAATTTTATTTTGAATTTTTTTGTTTCCCCCACTGATTCTTAATTTTTAGAGGAAAATTTAAAAGCTGTAATTTTTTCTCTTGTTATTCTTTTCTTGAATGTTTACGTTTTGACAGTAGTTTTCTTTGAAATAAAATTAAATAGTTTCATTTTCCCATCAAATTTAGTACTGTCTGAAGCCTAATCAAAACCTGATTTTGTAATGAGATTTTAACTATGGCAATGAAAAGTAAATTTAGATAAATAGAAGATGCTGTGCTGGGTGAACAACATAATGCCTGAGATATTTCAATTAAAATGATGACTGTAGTAGACAGCTTGTGAAGTTGTCTTTTACAGTAGAGCACTGTATAAATGTGATCCAGTAAAATGTCAATTAGATTTTCAACTCATGTTACTGAAATGTGAAGTATAATGATCCCTGTCCAGTTTCAAACAATGTGAACCGATATTGCTTATGCAATGGAGAGGAGAAAATTCATTGTGCTGTGAAACCACAAAAATTCTGTCATGATGAAATCAAATCTAGCATTTGCAAGTTTTCTCAAGTGATTACATAATTATAATTGTTTCTTCTGTTATGACTGAAGAAAAGTTTTTTTTTTATTTTTAGGAAATTGTGTATTTATTCTTTTCTTAGTAAAGCACAATTCAATGGTACATTTTTTCAATTTTTATTGTTGTTCAATTACATTTGTCCCCATTTTCTCCCAATTTCTCTCCCCTGCCCTACCCATCCCCACTTTCTACTTTCAATCCTCCCCCCAACCCCAGGGTCCTTGTCCATGGGTCCTTTATACATGTTCCTTACCTTGACCCTTCCCCTTCTTTCCCTGTTATCCCCCTTCCTGCTTCCCTCTGGTCACTGTTCATTTGTTCTTTATTTCCATGTTTCTGGTTATGTTTTGCCTGCTTGCTCATTTTGTTGATTAGGTTCCACTTATAGGTGAGATCGTATGGTATTTGTCTTTCACCACCTGGCTTATTTCACTTAACATAATGATTTCTACTTCCATCCATGCCATCACAAAGGGTAGGAGCTCCTTCTTTCTTTCTGCTTTGTAGTATTCTATTGTGTAAATGTACTATAATTTTTTGATCCACTCATTTACTGATGGGCACTTAGGCTGTTTCTAGCACTTGGCTATTGTAAATAATGCTGCTATGAACGTTGGGGTGCATGGGTCCTTCAGAATTGGTGATTCAGGATTCTTAAGTTATAATCCTAGCAGTGGAATTGCCTGATCAAAGGAAGTTCCATTTTTAGTTTTCTGAGGAAACTCCATACTGTTTTCCACAGTGGTTGTACCAGTCTGCATTCCCACCAACAGTGCACTATGGTTTCCTTTTTTCTAAGACCTCACCAGCACTTGTTTGTTGATTTGTTTATGATGGCCATTCTGACTGGTGTGAAGTGGTATCTCATTGTAGTTTTAATTTGCGTCTCCCTGATGGTAAGTGATGCTGAACATTTTTTCATATGTCTCTGGGCCCTCTCTATATGCTTCTTGGAGAAGAATCTGTTCAGGTCCTTTGCCCATTTTTTAATTGGGTTGTTAACCTTTGCAGTGTGGAGTTATGTGAATTCTTTATATATCTTGGAGATCAAACTCTTAGGACTAAAGAAAAGTTTCCTAAAATATGTGTTGTTAAAGCAGGTTTCTTTAAATACCTTGGTGAAAGTAATAATAAGAACATTTATTTTTCTAATTTTCATTAGAGAACAGTTAGATTCTTATTTTAGCATTGACCTCTTCTGACATATTCCTGGAGCCCTTGTACACGTATGAAAGTTAGGAGAATTAAGTTTAATTTAGAAACTCCTAATTTATAAAGAAATAATTAATTTATGAAGCTTTAAATTGTAAATATGTTACAACTAATTTCTCATATTTATTAAAAATGCATCTCCAAATATCTCAATGCATAATTTATTTTCACTATAATATGAGCAATGTAATTCACAAATTTGGAGTGAAAAATACGTTAAATGTGTCTCAGGTAGTTTTGCAATCAAATAATTGTCTGCCTTTCTGTAACGAAAAGTGTCATTGTTTTCTAATTGATTTTGAAAACCAAAAGACTATTACTTCAAGTCTGAAAGCAACAACAGAATATTAGTAAATTGCTATTGTTTGTGTACCACAGTATTTTACTTAGCACAGTATTAGCATTTTTCTCATAGAAGTAAAAGATTCTATAAAACACTATTTAAATGTCTGCTAATTTCATCATTAGAATTTAATAATATCTTTCTACCTTTATTGTATTTAAATTTTGTTTTCATTTCTGTAATTATAATAAGTAGCTTCCAACAGAGATCTATAAACAAATCCCTGATTTTTTCCATAGGATATATTTCTAAGAAGTGAAATTACATAATGAATGTTGAAAATCTTTCAACATATGTTGTGTTATAGTTTCTTGTAACATTTATAATCCCCCAAATAATATAGTATTGTCTCTTTAATTTTTGTTATTTAATCTTTGTATATAATTAAAAATTAACATTTTATTACATATTTCTAATATTACTGGTGAAATCTGTTTTTATATATTTATCTGTCATTTCTAATTCTCATTCTATGAGAATACAATTTGATGTTGGGTCTCCATCTTTGAATTGTAAGCATTAATAACATTAAATATTTTTTATTAATGTGTTGCAAAATTGTTGCTCAGTCGATAGTTTGCCTGTTAATTTTTTGGCACATTCTGTTGTTTGATAATGTCATTTAAGATACAACCCTCAGTTGACCCAGGGCTGCACCCTGGTAATTGGCAGCTGGAGGCTCCTTACCTCCTCCCTGTCCTGGATTGAATGCACACTCTCCCCACCATTCCCACACGCGGAGCAGTTCTAGGACATTGCCTCGCTAGAGTAAGGTGTTGTTGAGACTATCTGGACTGAATACGTGACTGAACCCAATTACTGTCTCCACATAAACTTTTAAGATTCTGGAAGGCAGGTGAGATTTACTCATCTGCAGTGCTCCAGACAAATCTCAGACAAAAGTTCCCTTGCTTATTAAAACGGCTCTTTACCCGGCTGGTCTTTCTTCCATCCCTTTGCCCTCCCTCTCTGTCAGTCAGTTTCAGATTTCACAGTGAAAGTTTTTGAGGGAGCACAACATTTGCCCAGGGCCAATAGGTCTCAACCGGTTTGTAATGTTTCTTCATGTATGGTGAAACTTTCTCTTTCTGCGGATGATTTTATCTGGGTTCTGTGTCTGCCAGTCTCCTTCTTCCCTGTAGTTCTTTCTGTAGAATCTCATCCTTTTTTTTTTTTTTTTTTTTTTTTTAGGCAGGTCTAGAGATAGCTCTTTTGGTTTGGATATTTATTTTTCCACTTACATATTCTTAGGAATTTGAAGAATACTGTCTCCTACCTACACTGTGGGTGTGGGTTATGGAAAGTTTTATTTATTCTCCTTTTAAATCTGTATGAAGGGTGCCTACAGAGATTTAATCTTAAGTAGCTGCCATTATGCAAGGGGAATCTTGCATTCTGTGTTTTGAAGCCAACAATAATAATGCACTAAAAATTATTTCTAAGACATCAACAACTTGCTCAAATACTGAATTTATCCTGTATCTTGAATAGCTACATCTGTTTACAACTTTGAAAGTACAATGTTAGAATTGGCTGCAGGGAACCTCAATGACTCCAACCCGTGAGAGAGCACCTTTTGGTTAAAATTTATATTCTTTCTTAGCTCTCGATCATATTATTCATTACTCAGAAAAAGACAGAAATGCTGTTTTGGCATTTCTTGAATAATACTTTCTAGAGTCCAATATAACCAAATTAGTTGATTCAGAATAATTTACCACAGTCAATTTAGAATAGTTATATTTTTTTCAGAAACTCAGAATTGTTAGAATTTTCTAATATAGTAGAGATAAAAAGTAAGGAAATGAAGGAGTTGGCTGTGACTCTTGACACATTCTGCTTTGCTCCAGAAATAAAGAAATATCTTGGAATAAGCTTCCAATGGCATCCTTACTGACAAAAAGTTAAGTGTGAACATTTTTATAATTAAAATTATCACAATATTTTTAGGATTATTAAAATTTGGAGGTCAGAATATGAAACAAGCACTCATTAAAAATGTTCCATAAATGTCAGAAGTTTGAGAATCATTGATATAGAAATGAATATTGTATTGGACTTAATAAACACCATTTAATAACCAGTCCATCTTTTCTAAATGGGTTGTGGATTAACCTTATGTTTATGTTCTTCTATGTATTTTGATTGTCTCATTACCTTCAACTCTTTTGTAGTTTTTTCAGTCTGTAATGTGTGTGTGTGTGTGCGCGCGCGCGCGCGCATGCGCACGCGCTGGTACCACACTCTTCAATTTATTACTGGTCAATTATAAATTTTACTATAGGCAAAGAGAAGTTTGTTTTTCTCTTTTCTTGATGACTAGTTTTAAACAAGCTCTCTTGGCTCTTTCCAGCTCTTTTCAAGGTCTGTCTCCTGGTCACCAGCACTTGCCCTTTAAAGAACATTTTGAGATGAAATATATTTGATCATCAAAAGCTTTCTCAGGGGGCCTTTTATGACGTGACCTCAAAAGTCTCCAGGGAAAATAAAATTATTATCAATACTTGTAGACACTTTCTGCATCTCTATTCTATTGGAGAGTTTTATAAAAACTCCCAAGCCAGCACAATACAGTAGACAGATCTGTTTGCTTACAGTCATTTACTCTGTTGGATTTAATTTAGTTCATATTTGTGCTCCCTTTCTCTCTCTATTTTTACTTCCCTACTTCCTTCCTCCACCTCTAATTTTCCCCTTTTAATCTCTCTTGAACCCAGTTAATCAGGTTTTATCTTTATAACAATAATTTCTTTATGTTAAAGTTGCCAAAGTCCTGCAATTTACTTAATCCAATGCTTTCTCAGTTTTCATTTTACTTGTGCTAGTAGATGTTTTTACTTGAAGCGCTTTTTTTCTTGGCTTCTCTGACACCTCACTTGCTTGTTATTCCTGTTAATATGCTGGCTACCAATATTCCTGTTTCTTTCTCATTCTCTGACTTGTCAGTTTGAGAATGCCTTGATCTTGGCTCTTCACTCCCCATTATTTCTCTGACCCCATTTCTTAACCCTCCCTTTTTCCTTGAAAGGAGAAACATAGCTAGTCAGGTATTGCTCTTTGCAGACAGCAATTTTTTTCTAGCAAGTTGTTTAAATATTGTTTTACTTTATTACTGTACTTTTCAAATATTAGATGAGATAAATAGATTTGTGTGTCAGTTTTTTTTATCAACTGTATTATCTGGGAGAGTTACCCCCTACCATGCCTAACAGAGTCACAGCAATTTTCTTTAGATATATATCTCTCAATATTTTTGCCTTTCAATGTTCTATTTTTTCTTATACACATATGAAATGTACAATTCAATAAGTTTTGATATGTGAATGTATGTGTAAAATCATCACCACTATCACAATAGTGAATTTATATGGCAACCCTGAAATTTCTTGTTCCTTTCAGTATTCTTTCTATTCCTCTCCTCTTCACTGTTCCATGGGATACCACTGATCTGCTTTTTATACCTATTAATTGTTTTTGTCAGTAGATTTATTTGTATTCTCTAACATTTTATAGAAGTGCAATCATACAGTGTATACACAATTTTGGTCTCACTTCTTTCACTCAGCATACCTATTTTGAGATTAGTACATGTTGTGGTGTGTACTATAGTTCATTGGTTTTACTGCTAAATTGTATTCCATTATTTGGATATATAATATTTTATTTACTCATACATCTGATGATGGACATTTGCATTGTTTCTAATTTTTGGTTATTACAAAAAGAGCTGCTAAGGACATTCATGTATAAGTCTTATAGTGAAGTATGATGTTTTTCTCTATAAAAGGAGAATATATAATTAACGTTCTAAGAATTAGGAAAATTATATGAAAGTTCATAGGACATTATAAAGTATAACTTTAATGTATGTTATTATCTTTGTAAATATACTTATTTTGGCTGATCATTGTGGTATGGCTAAAATTATTATATTCAAAATTTATAAGAAGTAAATTATTAAGTCAAAATAAGCCTATTATAATGCATGATTCTTAAAATCTTTGGCCAAGTCCTGACCTTGGTAAAAAAATATGTGTCAGTTAGATGCTCCACTAAGAATATTTTTATGTAATATGTGGTCTCAAATAATTGTGAGTAAATACATGGATATATATGTATATATGAGATAAACAAAATGATCTTTTTAATATATGACACTACCTAAGTTTAATATATATATCTAGTGATATATCTATCTCTAAAGATATAGATGTATAGATATAGATATGTATGGAAACATGTATATCATTATCCTAAACTATTGCTCAGTATCTCTGAGATACCACCAAAGGTTTATTATGTGTGATCACAGTTGATCTATGTGTGAAAATTTGGTATTAGTCCATTTTCTCTTTAACATATAGAATTAAATTAAAAAGGAAATGAAACATCTTAGAAAAATCAGGATTAAATAAAAAATTTAAATGTAAATGTGGAAACAAGTTTAAAAAGTTTATTGAGTCACATTCAGGCCTGTGAGTAGTGTTGAGTCTATGCATACAATTACTTTTTTGCTGGGTTACTTGCATTCTTTGTAGATCCTAGTGAATACAATATTAAAAAGCATGATTATGTTATAACTACCAAAAAGAAATCACAAAGTAAGAGTCAGGAGGGAAATAGACAGTTAAAGAATCACCAAATCATTTGCAGTATGATATAATTCAGAATAGCAGCAATAGCTATTGCTATTCCTAAGCATCTTGGATGCTTTGAAATGATTATTTGAAGTGATAATAATGAGACTTGAAGAGTTTTATTACATTTTTAAAAGTATAGTCACTTGGTCCATAATTTTAATTATTTACATTACAAAATTTAAAATATTCTGAGTAGATAGAAGGCTTACACTAGGTCAAAAAATTTCACATTTTTCTACCTATTTTTTGGTGATACCAGGTAAAGGAGAGATTAGGCTAATATTTCAGAGAAAAGTCCAAATGCAATAAATAAAAGGAGACAGAGAGTGTAGCAATAATAAATAGCAAGAAATTATTAAGAACAATCGTTGCATTTCAGTGAGCAATTAAGGACCAGAATGTTGGATTAACTTCCTTAAGGATATGTAGTGTGTTAAATAGCAAAATTTTGATATATTGACAAAGGGTTTTCTGCCCATTTATCCACTAATTCTTTCATAGTTTGGTACCATCACCTCCTTTAACATTATCTGAACAGATTCTCATGTAACCCTATAATACCTTTCAGATGAAGGCCTTCAGATTTACCATCTGTTTTTAATTTACTCAAACTTAACACTTTTAATGTTCAAGTTTCATTCAGAGATTCTGAATCTCCTTCCATTTCACTTTTTCTAATAGCTCAGATAAGAAATTTGCTACCTAAGGATCACGGCCCAGCCTGGCATCAGTACAGATGGTATTCTCACCTCAATTCAAAATCACTGATGGAAGAAAACTCCCGTTGAGTCGCAGTGCTTGCTCATGGTCCTGGCTGAGAACACAAGGTCTTATTCAGAGGAGTTTGGATCTGCTCTGCTGAGCTTGTGAGTAATACAATAGGTAGAAAGGTAGTAGAAAGCAAGGGCCCATGGTAGGACATGTCTGATCTTGACTGCTAAAAAATTGTCCTTCCTTGCTGTGTGATTCTAAGCATTTTTAAGTTTATCTGTACTATAAATTTCTCATATAGGGACTATCATGTCTTTTTACAGTGTATTATGATAATATCCTGTTACCTTGTAAATTGTCTAGAAGTGGCCCAACAGAATGAATGATAATAGTTCCCCTTCCTTTTATCTTCACCTTAACCCCTGCTTTCACATTGAATTTCTATCCTGAGCAAAATCAGTGGGTTCCCTCCTGGTGCTCTGCCTTGATGATTTAAAAACCTCTGCTTTTTGCATTTGCTTGGTTATTATTATTAGTGTAATCTTACTTCATTTCAATTAAAAATACATAATAATTGTTTTCAAAGAAAAATACCATTCTTAACTTGTACCATGATGTTATCTTTAAATAATTCAATTTTACTTTCAATATTTTATAATAGTGCATGACTTCCTAGCATGTTTTAATAGTCTAGGATGTTTTAGTGGTCTAGGAATGACAGATCCTGCTACTGACTGAAAACTGTGATTAGGACAGATTCTTCTGATTTAAAAGAGTTGACTTGGTACAGGTAATTTTCACCTTTCAAAATGTTAGAAAGTTTAAAAAAATATTTCAGTTATTATTCTGGATTTTATGTAATGTTTTAGTATATGATTGTTATAAAGTTTTTGGTAATTTTGTGAATGTTAAAAATGACAGTATGTCAGGGGTGGTGGTGGAGGGGAAATGTAGACAACTGTACTTGAACAACAATAAAAAAAGAAAAGAATAGTATGCAGTTATATTTTCATGTTATTTTAATGAATTACAATGATATATTCCTTCAAATTATTAATATTGTTTCACATTATGTATTATAAGCAATAGAAATAATACAATAAGTTTATATTTCTGTATTATCTTAATAACATAAGACAAATTATTTGATAAAAATGGAATATTATGCTGAGTTTTTCATTTGTTGGTATTCCATTTCATGTAACATCATTAGAATTCCATGATATTTGATTGTGAAAATTTTCCCTTTGATCTATTTGCCAATAGAAAAATATTTCAACCCCATAAACATTGACAAATTAATTAATAAGAAACTGGTAAAGTAGAAGTTTTTTGTCATTTAACTTCTAAGATAAGGTACTCACCTGTTTTACACACTATTGAAACAGTGGTGTTGTGCTGCAACCATTTTAAAACCAAAGTATAAAATTTCTGTAAGTATTTTAGCCAATTCATTTAGAATGACAAAATATTGCAACTCTAGTCTTATATTTTTACTGTACAGGGATGGGCAAAAGTAGGCTTATAGTTTGTATGGAAAATAATACAATAATTAATAAATAATAATACAAGAAAAAACTGCTTAACATACTCCAACTATAAGCTTATTTTGCCTACACATGCATACAAATCACTTAGCAATTTGCTTTGTTAATAACCTCAAACCAAGGTTAATGTCCCAAATATCAAATTTGGTATGAAAAACTCTAGAAGATGCTAAAACAATCTCCAGCCTTGAGTAAATGATTTATCTTTCCCTAGGGTCTTCAATTTTAATTCTATAATTAACCATTCAGGTAGTTGCTATTATTGTGTTCAGCTACCAAGGAAACAGACCATCCAATGGCAATGCAAAAATAATACATATTCAGTGCAGCAGAGAGAAACAGAGAGAAATTTGCTTTAAGCAATTGGCTCATGTAATTGTGGAAGCTGGAAAATACGAACTCTGCAGGATGGTCTAGCAGGCTGGAGATGCAAGGAATTCATGTTGCCGCTTGAGTTTGAAGGTACTGTGGAGGTAGATTTCCCTACTCCTTTGAACACCTAAGTCTGTTTTTACTTAAGGCCTTTGACTGATTCAATGAGACCCAACCACATTACTGAGGGTAGTCAGCTTTACTCAAAGTCTACTGATTTACATGTTGATCTCATCTGGCAAGCGACTCCATAACAACATCCAACAATAATTTGACCAAATATCTATGTACAATAATTTAGCCAAGTTGATGCATAAAATTAACCATCACAAAGGCCAAGCAAGCATGCAACGTTGAATACAATCCCAGAGTAACTAATTTTGGCTGAATTACTCTTGGTAGCTCTGAACATAACATAGGTCCCATTTTTAGGGTTATCCTAATCAGAGGAAAAGGAGCTGATAAATATAAATGTCCTCTTCCTCTTGCAGTTATTAATCAAGGGCAGCTCCTGAGGAGATTTAACTCTCAGGCATTTGTGTGAGCAGACAAAACAGTCTCAGTACTGGAGGGTATTTCTCTGGCAAAGAGGTCCAGGTGCTGGCACTTGGAATGGCTGCATGCCTGGGGCCACTGTGTCTTTAAAAGAGACACAGGGTATGATTACCAACAACATTTGCCTGTGCATAAGTGATAGAGGAAAAAATATGAAGTTTACGATGTACAGGCAAACCTCGGTTCTTGGACATCTCCCATCTCAATTCAGTTCTTAACCAAGTTTTTCACACACAAAAAAAGTCTCATTTGTCAAACAAGACTTTGGTTCTCCATCTGACAACACTTACAAGCTTATACCTGTATGATCAGTCATGCATATCTCAAGTAACAAAGGGGATTCGGTGTTTTGAACAAATCGCTTCTTGAACAGCCTTCTGGAATGAATTAAGTTCAAGAGCCAAAGTTCCACTATAGTCTGATGAATCATGAAGGATTTTTTTTATATCCATGAACATTGATTTAATATAAAGGTAGGTTAGTGCTAGGCATATCAGCGCCAGTCTTGCTGATGAATTGTTATTTGAAATAATTATTTATTATTCTTGGAGTCTCTAATTAAGGACATTGGAGATTAGGTTCTGTATCTGTTTTTGGATTGATATGTCAGGCTTGGGAGCTTTGAAAGTTTTGCACATGGAGGCACATAATTGTATTTATATTGCAATACTTTACAAAGAGTGCACTTGTAATAGAAGAAAGGCCAACATGAAGATGTTGCTGGCGGATATGGAGTCCTTCCATGGAGTTGCAAGAAAAGCATTTCCAAGAACCCACACATTGGAGAATGAGGTATAGTGGTAAAGGTTATTGGAATAGAAATGAAAGACTGCCCCCAGGTTCCCAATGTCTCATCTCCATCCATCTCACTCTGGAGGAAGTCCAGTCTTATCTTCATCAAGCCCAGAGGGAAGGCTAGGGTCCAGAAATTCTGTGCCATTGGTTCAGTATAGTTTAGTTTCTGCCCCCATCTGGTTACCTTAGCCTCTGTTCCCAGCTGTGCTCCAGCCTATGCTGTGTTGCTGTATCCAAGCTCATGTTTGTAGCCTACTTAGAGCCCATGCAGCTGCCATGCCTGCACTTGGAGCCTGCACTTGCCCTCTTGGCTACTATGAAGAGAGAATGTGCAAATGAATGGCCAAAAAAAAAAAAAAAATGCATATTACCAAGCCAGAGGGCTTTGTTAGGCTCTGATCACATTATCTTGAGCTTGAGAAGGACCATGAACTCTTTCAAATTAACCAATCAACTTCCCAATCCTTCCAAGGCTTGTGTTGTGCCCTCCCCCTAACCAATTAATTTCCTAGATCTTCCTGGATTCTATGTCCTTCATCCAATCTGATCCTCTTTCCAGGCTAGACTCCTTTATGGTTGCCCTCTTGACTCCTCCAGTACTCATGCCTGAGCAGAAGGACCTCCCCCTGCACCATCTTGGCTCCTACTGGGCACATACCCAACAGAGGAATTTCTCCTGCTGTTTTTATTCCTCCCTCAGTAACCCTGGCTAATGACCAGTAAGAATCCTTCCTTCTCTGCTTTGGTAATTAGGTCCTGGGGGCAGAGGATACAGCTGTCCCCTGAGGAACCTATGAATGCTAAAACTTCCTAGTGAAGCAGGCTTAATATCTGACTCAGCTTCCTGGTTTATTATGCTCAATGTCTAGTTCTCTTTGCTTCCTTTCTTTATTAATACTAACTAGCCACCTACACTAACATAATATCCCCCTGGAGGCCCCTGAGTCCTTGTTGTAGAAGAAAAGGGGCCACATATTAACCTGACAAGCTCAGGGGAGGCTTGTAAGGCAGCCTTACAAACTCAGAGACCTGTAGTAACCACAAAGGATTTAACTAAAAGCAGTTCCTGGTAGGTAGTCTTGTCCTAGGCCAGTATTTTTCCCTAACAAAAGTCAATCTTTACCTTAACTGAGCCTGTCTGTTGTCTTTTTGCATCTATAATAACATATTTTTGGAATGTCAAGGTAACTTCCCTTTTTTCCCAAAACTACTGAGCACAAGCTAAGACCCCAAATCCTCTCATTGTTATTGTTAAGTTAGTTGTTGATTGTTTACTATCCTTTACCCATCTATGTAAAAGAAGTATATGTCTGTCATTTTACCTTTTATTCAATCCAGAGGTTTCCAGGTTTTGCTTTCTCCTGCTTCCCTTAATCTATCACCAACTGACTTCGTGTAACCCCCCTTATAGCTCCTTCTTTGATTCTAATGTATAAAATAAGGTGCTAAATTGCCATTCTCCAGATCATTTCTCAGTCCGTTGAAATGTTGCTTCCTGGCAATTGTCATCAGCTTGGCTCAAATAAACTCATCAAAAATTCTCTACAGGTTCAAATGTTTCTTACATTGACATTGTAACCTTATGATGGTAAATGATTAAAGTGCTCATCTTCTGTAGCTTCTTCTTATTGTCAGGGGACGTAGTCCTACGAATTGCGTATCCCTGGGCCCAGAGATTCTGTTATTGATGCAGGGTGCAGCCAGGAGGGGGGCCCCCAAAATAGGGATTTGGAATGGGCCCAGAACTCATAGTGTCCAGGAAATATTAGAGGGGCATATAAGATGTCCTCATCCCTTCCCCCACAGGTATGAGTTGGGGGAAGGGACACATGGAGCAGGGGCATGAAGAGCTGCTAATCCATGGCATGGTCCTTTAACATATCTATAGCCTTTGGCTGGTAGCTTAGATGTGTTAAATAGCTGTGACCATGCTCTGAGCCAGAGGGATGGAAAGGACTCCCCCCAAGACGTGACTGGGGGAGGAACCTTAAGTCACAGCGCCTGCGTGGGAGCTTGGAGAAGATTGGCTCCAGAAAATGGGGACACACCTGCCCAGACTCATGATGGCATCCCCAAAATACTTGGAATATACGGGAATGCTGGCAGGTGTAACTGATTGTAGGAGGAGTCGGAAATGGGGGTACAGAAGAGATTTGGCGCTGGGATTTAAACGGAGAAGCGGCAGCCATTGAGGGAGAGAATTCACGTGCTTTCCCAAGAGTTAGGACCCTCACAACCCTGTGAGGGAAAATCACCATGTGGCTTTAGCAGAGAATTGCCACGTGGCTTTTCCAGAGTGGGGACCCCTTCCCCTCAGCTTTGGTAGAAGAAGGACCACGCCGCTTTGGGGTGCTCCCTTTGGCTGTTTGGCCTGGGAGCAAGAGAGACTGCCTGGAAGAAGGGTGAAAGAACTCTTGCCAGTAGGCCATGAGAAGGTGCCACATGGCTTTAGATTCATTAGAGATCCTGCCTGGACGACGACACAGCTGACGGTGTCAAGAGCCCGGATCCCGGACGTGTGCTTCTCTTCCTTGCAATTACGGTACCCTGAATTAGGGCAGAGGGAGATAGGAAGCACTGTGGGCGTCTGTGGGTATCCTGAAAGACTTTAATATTTTAATAAAGTTAAGTTGCTACTTTAACTCTGTATAACATTAAATAAACATTTCCTTTCCTTTTCACAAATCTCTGGCTTTGAGAGGCATCTTTCCATAAAGCGGTGGACAATAATGGACCTTCTGTTTGCTCTGTACCATTATCTGTCAAAGGAATACAGGAGAAAAAGGGAAGGGGAACCTTTCCACAGAGGGGAGGCATTTTGTAAATTCTGGGTCAGTCTGGTGCTATCCTTTGGAGGTGGGATGCACAATGTCCAGAGTATGGCACTGCTAAATAAGCTGGCATTGTTGTTGTATTCTAGGGGTAATTAACTCAACAAAAAGGTTAAAAAGGCATTGTCTGAAAATGAGAAGAATTATAGAAACTAAAACTCTGATAAGAGGTAAGAATTAGGTGATAGAAGGAGGGACAAACTTTACAATGTCCCAGATTAAGTTGGAAGAGGGTTTTCCCTGGACAAAGATTTGTCCCACCTGTCTGAAGCTCTCTTGTTTACTCTATTTAATTCACATTAGGCTACGGGGAACTTTCTTAGATCTCCTTCCTAAAGCAGGCTTTTTCTGTCTGAACCACTTGGGCAGGAAAGAGAAAGTTTCAAGTTGGCAGAACTTGGTCCCATCATTCTCACCTTTTAAATAATAAAGTTTTGCATTCTAGAAGTGGAGCTGATAGACTGCTCTGTAATGCACCAACTCAATCATCTAGTCCTAAGAGCAGGTCAGTTAAGCCAAACCATTAAGTCTCACTTTAGGAGGCTGTGATGCAGATTGGCTTTCAAAGTGAGGCCTGCATTGTATAAACAAGCAATTGGGTATTTAATAAGGTGTATGTTTATGAAAATAGAAGAAAAACACAAAGGTTAATGAACAAAGCAAATCATAAACGAGTTTCTGAGTCTGTATGACTGTCAGTTGAAAAGACTTCCATATGTAAGGCTTTCACTGGAATGAAAGCAAGAAATTACAATTTGATAAATTCCCCTTGACTGCAGTTTAAACATCTCTGGGGATGTCTTCAGGGGTTCAAGTACATTTTGTATGGTGTACACAACCTTAGGAAAAAAATTTAGTTCTCAATGACTCCTAGTCAAAGGATGGAAGAAAAAAATGAAATGTTAGTTGGAGGGTTGAAGGAAACGAGAAGAATTCAGGAGCCAGTTCAGTCTGTAGGTAAAAAACAAAACTTTGAAGACAACTGGAGTCTAATATCTACAACTGGGCATTTTGATTTCTATTGAAACACAAATTTTTCTTCCTAAAATCACTCTAATTTTTTATCAAAGAGACCGCACATTACATCCAGTTGCAATGTAGCCTGATTATTTGCATAAACACAATAGGAATAGTAATTGATTATATAGGCCCTTTAATTTTGCTTCGCTGGAATCTTGTAAGGAATCTTCCAATTGAGCTTTAATTAGTCCATTAGGGCAAAAAAGACAAGCCATACAACTGCCATCAGGCTTTGCCTACAATGCCGATGGGTTTGGGTAAGTTCCTCAGGTTCTTGAGGTTTCCAAAAATGTCTTGAGGATTATCTCTTGCCATCTCTCAGGAAAGCAAATTTATTCCTTACCTGGAAAGACTGTCATGAACCATATGAATAAGAAAGTTACCATGCTGTTTTGTCAATGGGCTTTTATCAACTTTCGAAGTCAATCTTAATTCCTTAAAGCTTTCTGGTGATATCCAGAGTTTAGACCTGTCTCTCTGAGAGTCAAAGTCTTTGTTATTAAAACCACAGTTAGGAACTGGCTTAATGTGTCCTACTACAAAGAGAACATATCCTTATTAGAGTCATACAAATAAATATATTGCCATGACTTGCTTATTAAGAATTGCCAAATTCTGGAAGGATCTGATAGAAAGAAAAATATGAAGCAAAAAGAAAATCCTTGTCTCTTTAACAGAGTGAAAAGGACCAAACTCCAACTGTATATTAGACAGCAAAAAGGTAAGCAATTAGCATTTTTTGGACTGGCAAATGCATTTCATAACTTTTAGAAACATAGGCTTCTTAACTGGCAAACATAGACTTGTGAGAGATATACTTCTATGAGACAGGTATTGTAAGGCAAAACGCACGGATTTAGGAAGGAACAGCTGAAATAAGTTAAATTGATTTGCTTAGATGGTTAAGTTTTTCCTTCTTGATAAGATTTACCTCCTAGAAATTTGCATTTTAAAAGATGGCCCAGATAAGAGTCCTGGAAGACAAGATATTTGCATCTCAAAGGTACAGATTTTGGTTTTATAAAGCCAATTATCTATGAGCCTTTTTTATTTTTTAGGGATCCAGAATTAAATTTCTCCCAGTTGGCAAATATGCACTCAAAAAGGGATCTCTAGAAGCACTGTGTGTGGAGGCGGTGTTGCCTATTTTCTTCCCAGAGAGAGACTTCCTTTCCTGCAGAAAATGATAAAGTTGAGTGGCCAAGGGAAGACTTGAGTGTCACCAATTTTCCCTAGCCCTGTGCCTCTTGCTCAGTACCTAAGAAGACACACAACCCTGTGCCAACTCTGGTGTCCCAAAAGCCCGTGCCTCACCCTTGTCCCCCTGGTAGTGAAGGCCTTCTTGAAGATTTCAAAGCTTTGCCCATGTGTGGAGTGTTACTCCATCTTCTGAGGGCAGCTTGTTTACCAACAGTCACAGTGGTGATCACTCTGCTTAGTCAAGTGGCCTTAACACCGTACTGACGATCTTGATAGCCTCCAGCTTCAGCTAGCCCTATTAAAGGTCTCCACCTTTGTGGCTGTCTGTAGAGGTGAGGACATACCTCCCTGCCTCAGGTGAAAAAACTCATCCTATTACTCTGGCCTTCAGCTGTTGGACTGGTAACCTGTTTCCCTGCCTTTCATATTCCCAGCAGCCCCTATCCTTCACCAGGCCTAGTAAGGTTAGGTCAGCTTCCCTATCAAGGTGTCCTGAGGATAAGCTGGGCTGACCAGACAGATATAGCACACAGGGCCCTTAGGGCAAGTCCTGTTGGCCTTTAGGAAGATTGTAAAGTGTCAGGTACCCTTGGGTATTAGAAGGCACCAATATTGTGGGAGAGATTAATAGTCTCAATCTCCAGATTAGTTTTCTCTTGTGGAGTTTCTTTTGATATTACTGCTTTCCAGTTAGTTTGATATAAACCTTCCCATTTCTGTAAGTACTTATATCTGAGGCTTTCTACTTAGAGTATACCTGCAGGAATATTAATGAGGGTTGGGGTCAGGGAGTTTTTAGCCTTGGAGGTAGGACTTGCCATGCTTAATTGCATAGCTAGCGAATTTGGCTGCTATGGACTTGTGCTGCTCCTGGGTACAGACAAGCAGCTACGGTAGCAGCAGTGATACCCAGACATCTGATCAGATCACTGGGGAGAAGTAGGGAGGGGCCATAGGAGGAGTTTGCTGAGGCAATGATAACTAGTCTAGGATGGATTGGCTGAGAAGCTGAATACCTCCAGACACATGCAAATAAAAAGAGGGCTAGCTCTCTGGCTTCTGGGTGGGTTCTGTTGTCCCTGTCCCTTTCTTCCGTGAGGATGCCTGGATAATTGTGCTGGAGCTGCCTGTGTTTCCCAAAGGACAGTATTTTGGATGGGAAGGAACTCTGGGCACAGCCTAGAATTGGACTGGCTGGGCAGAGGGTGACAGGTTTATTCTTTGGGTGTTCTGGAGGGAAAGGCTCTGAGTCAGAAGCCTGCCATTCTTCCCCAATTGTGTAGTTTTTGTATCTTATGTTGTTTTAGCTTGTAAACTAACCCTATAGAAATAAGATAACTAAAAACTAATAGAGGGAATGACAGGAGAACCCAGTTGTTAGAGTTTAGCCTTAAGTGATATTCCTAAGCTACTAATTCTTGTGGAAAGCTATTATTCCAAAAGTGTGAAATTTTTGAATAAAGATTCCTTTCCTTTATCATCAAAGCTTTGCCTCTGGAATTTTGCCTAGAGGGTGGTGGTGGGTAGCAGGACCCCAACTTGCTGCTTGGTAACCGCAGGAGCCAGGAAGGTAGCAGTGGGCTCTAGGTGAGTGGTCTGGCTGGGGGTGGCTCCCATTTTGTTGGGCCCCGTGTAGTGCAGCAGCAAGATGTGTTAACACATCTGGTTGCCAGGGACTACTCCCGGGACACGAGTGCCCCACAAGGGTAGATGTGCTTAGCCCCTCGGGCTGCTCCATTGAGCAGTTGCAGCTAGGGAAGAGGATGGGGCAGCCGGGGTGCCCAGGAAAACATGCTCCAGGAGCAGAATCACTGCAGCAGTTGGTGTACACAGGCTCCCTGCATTCTGGTCCCCCAGCAACCATCAGTCTGTCACCTTGTGAGGACTCACAGTGCTGTGGAGTGTGTCCCTTCCTCACTGCGCACTGAGCTATAAGAGCACTGTGTTTGGGCCACAGTGGCAGAGGGGGTTGCCTACTTGGCCCATACCCATGACAGTGGGGCTGAGAGGAATTCCAGATCTGGAGCTGAAATGGCATGGAGGGAGTAGAGAGAAAAGGAACCAGCAAACATACACAGGCAACAGAGGAGGGGAGAGAGTGAGACGAGTGAAGACCTTTCAAGTTCCCAGTACAAGGAAGAGAGGTCCTAGTTCTTACCATAAGCTATGGCCAGTCCCTTCCCTTTGTTGTTACCAGATATTTGTGATAGAAATGGGGTCCTTTCACAAAGTCGCAGGAAAAGCATTTCCAAGGATGCACTCGTGGGAGAATGTGGTATAATGTTAAGCTTTATTGGAATAGAAATAAAAGACTGCCCCCAGGTTCCCTGTGTCTCACTTCTGTCTGTCCCATTGTGGAAGAAGACCAGTTTTGCTTCATTAAGCCCAGAAGAAAGGCCAAGGTCCAGAAATTCTGTGCCATCTGTACAGTTCAGTCTCTGTCTTCATCCAGCTAGCTTAGCCAGTGTTCCCGGCTATTCTCTGGCTGGCGCTGCTCTGCTGCAGCCAGGGTTGCACTTGCACCCATGCTTGCTCAAAGCCTTTGCAGCTGCTGGGCTTATACTTGGGCCCTAGGTGTCTGCTGGGCCCACATGACTGCTACAGAGAGAGAAGGCAAGAATGAGCAGGCGAACAAATGGGAGTTATTGAGTTAGAGGCTTTTGTTAAGCTCTGATTATGTTACCTTGGACTTGGGAAGACCAGGTACCCTTTCAAATTTAGCCAATCAGTTTCCCAAAGCTTCTCAGACTTGTGTTGGCCCTTCTTCCTAACCAATCTATTTCCCAGAGCTTCCAGGGCTCTGTGTCCCTTAACCATTTGATCCTTTTCCCAGGCCAGACAGACATGCCTTTACAGTCACCATTTTGGCTCCTACTTTTCAAGCCTCAGCGGAAAGACTCTCCCTATGTCATCTTGGCTTCTACTGGGCATGTGCCCAGCAGAGGAATTTCTCCTGCTGTTTTTATTCCTCCTTCACTAAGACTGGCTAATGACCATAACAGATCCTTCCTGCCCTCTTTGAGGATTATGTTCTGAGTGTGGAGGATGCAGTGATCCCACTGGGAGCCTATGAGTGCTGTGATTTCCTAGTGAAGCAGGCTTATTCTCTGATGCAGCTCCTTAGTGTATTATGCTAAATGTCTGATTCCCTTTGCCCCCTGCCTTTTTTAATATTAACCAGCTACCTATCCTAACAGAAAGAAAGATACTACTTTACTACATTAAAACAGCAGGTGTGCTGTTAATATTGGTCTGTGTGTTCTAGTGTCCATTCATTAGAGAATTCCACATAACTATTTACATAATGGTTTTGGTGGCCATTGAAGGTTGGATATTAACATCACAAAAAGTAAAACAAGCAGAAATTATATGTCCATGTTCCATTTCAAGACTTGATATCTGTATATTCTAGTATGGTTAGCCACTAGTCACATGTGGCTTTGAGCATTTGAAGTGTTATTAGTCTCAATTGAGATGTGCAATTTGGAATGAAATACAAACAAGGTAGGATAAAAAAAGTAAAATATTGCATATTTTATATTGATTAAATGTTGAAATTACACTATTTTAGATATATTAGTTTAAATAAAAATATTGTTAAAATTAAAATAATAATAAAATAAAATGAGAGTTCTTATGTGGGAGGGAAGTTCAGGATATATTTAGAGGGCAAATTTGACAAAAATGTCTACAGTGGAATGAGAGAGAAAAATTGGTCAATGACAATTTCTAAGTCACTGGCATAGTAACAGGGTGCAGCCAAGGAGTCAGCAAATAAGGATTTGTAATGGGGTCCAGAACTCAGGGTGTCCAGGAAATATTAGAAAAAAAATATATATATAGGATATCCTCACCCCCACAAGTCTGGGCTGGGGGATGGGACATCTGGAGCAGGGCCATTGAGAGCTGTTTTAAATAGCGACAGTTTTGCAGATAACATCGAGAATAATCATTTAACATATCTATAACCTTTAACTGGTTTCATGGATATGTTAAACAGCTGTGGTCATGCTTTGAGCCAGGGGGATGGGAGTGACTTCTACCCATGATGTAGCTGAGAGGCAACTCCCCCTGGTTACAGAGCCTGCGTGAGAGCTTGGAGATGATTGGCTCCACACCACAGGGCCACACCTGCCCAGACTTACTGTGGCAGCCCAGTAAAGCCAGAAAAATATGGGAATGCTGGCAGCTGTGGCCAATTGTGGGAGGAGTTGGAAATGGTTCGGCAGAGGAAGATTGGCGCTGGAATTTAAACCCAGGCACGGCACCCATGAGGGGTCTTTTTGGGACACACAGTTTGGGCAGAGAATCATAGACTTCTATTTCTTTTTTCTGAGATATGGTACCCTGGACTGGGCAGAGGGGGAAGGAAGGACTGTGCATTATTGGGTGTTTTAAAGGTCTTTGGGATCTTAATGAAGACATTAAGTCATTATTCTTAAGTTCCTATACATCTTTAAATAAATAATCCCTTTCCTTTTCACCAATCTCTGGCATTGAGAGACATCTTTCCCTGGTGGTGGCAGGGTAACCTAGTATGGGGTGGGGGACCCCTGGAGCACAAGGGTGGGCCCATTTAATAATAGAATATCATTCACACCCCCAGCTCTGTTCTGTAACAGCATGTGATATGGGAGTGACAATGATGCCAGACCCTGAAATATAGAACAAGGAAGTAGCATTTTGGTGGGGAAAATAGTGAAAGAGGTTAGAAGGATCCATGAGACATCAAGGAAGAGATGGCCATTAGTCACTGTCTTAGTCTGTGTTGGATTCTGTAACAAAATACCACAGACCCAGTGGCCTTTAAACAAAGGAAATTTATTTCTAATAGTTCTGGAGATGGATGTGTGAGATCAGGGCACCAGCATGGTCAGGTCAGTGCCCCTCGTCCAGGTTGCAGGCTTCTCATTTATCCTCACTTGGTGGGAAGTTGCAAGCAAGCTCTCTTGGGGTTCTTCTATTCTCATGCTCCTTAATCTCATCCATGGGGGCTCCACTTTCATGACCTAATCACCTTCTGAATTTCCCACCCCCTAAATATCATTACATTGAGCATTAAGTTTTCAATATGTGAATTTGGGTGGGGGCACAAACATTCAAACCATAGCAATCAGAAAGTGAATAGAAAGTTCTAGATTAAAGGTGAAAGATTTTGAGTTATTGGTATAGATCAGATCATCGACAAATTATGGCCCACAGACCAAAGTCATCCTACCAATGGTTTTGTAAATGACTTTTTTTGGAACACAGCCACAATTACTTGTTTACATTTTGCTTGTGTCAGCTCTCACTCTATACAGCAGAATCATTGGGTACAGATACCTCTGCTGTGACAGAGATAGTATGGCGCATAGAGAAATATTTCTTATCTTGTTCTTTTCATAAAAAGTTGTTAGGTCCCTGGTATGGATGGGTATAGTTGAATTTCTGAATGTGGATAAATTGCATAGGTAATGTGCATGTCGAGAGCAGAAATGGCTGAACCAAACTCAAAGACAAGGAAGAAATAAAGGAACAAAAGAAAACTAAATGTCAAAAACTTAGAAAAAGGAGAAAAAAAGCAATGTTTTAAAACCTGTATCTTTGTATTAGTCCATCTACATTTTCCCTGTTACCAATCAGCTTAAGGAGAAAGAAACAGGCAGATTGCTTCTTCTTTTATTCTTTTTTCTTTAAAATATGTTATTTGCTTTTAGAGAGGGGAAAGTCAATGAGAGAAATATCAACGTGCGATTGCCTCTCACTCACTCACTACTGGGGACCTGACCAGTAACCAAGCCATGTGCCCTGACTGGGAATCAAACCCTCACCCCTTTGGTTCACAGTCTGGCACTCAATCCACTGAGCCACACCAGCCAGGGCTCTTATTCTTTTCCATTTTCTTTCCCCTTTGGTCTCTATCTTCTTTTTTCTACACTTTCTGGAATAGTTCTAACCTTATGAGAAGAAGTAGGAAGAAATAAAATCCCTCTGAGGCCTAAAGCCTATTCTGTGTCTCAGCCAAGTTCATGTCTTTCAAGTATGTACCAATCACACTTCTGCTTTACTTTTATATTATTTTTAACCCTCTATTGTTTTCCTTTAGTTCACATGGAGAAGAAAAATAAAGAGGACTGCATTTTGCCTAGAAACTAATACCTTGTTTCCTTTGCCCAGAGATGTATACTTACAAAAGTGATATAAATGTGCCGCCCAGACTGGATTCCCACCCAATTTGTCACTTGTTTGAAAGGGAGCCCTTTATTTGACTGGAAGAAACAGGGGCCAAATGAGCCTGATTCTTACCTATGTCAGGCAGCAATGCAATTACAAAAATGGAGGCGAGGAAAAGACAAAGCAGCCACTTACCCTGCACATAGGTGCTGTCCTTGAAATAGCTGATTGTACCTGGGACCCTGCCTTGGCCTGTTAACCAAACACTGCAACACGGAATTTTATAAATGACAGTAATTCATTAGTGATGTGCTGATGTTTCCCGACACAGTTCCTGAAAGGGATGGTTCTTTTCAATTTGTGTCCTCTGACAAATTCCCATGGTTTCCATAATCTTTAGAATTCATAATCTTCGTAAAAACAGCAGGAAAGTGAGGATATGCAGACCTTTCCTTCACGAATGAGCTTAAAAATGCTGTTGTTTACTTCACTGTTGAAAATGGAACTTCCCATATTTAAAGCGGTGTTCTCTTTTCATGCTGTGACAATGAATTGTCACAAATGGACATCTTGCTATGAATAAAGATGACAAATGACTCAGAAATATGCTTGACAAGTGGGAAATGGTTTGTATATAGAGTTTATGTGCTCTTCTATCCTCAATTTGGGAGACTGAACAAGTCTGAATGCAATGGGTAACCAAACAGGTACATGGATGGTAGCCCTCAGAGTATTCTCATACCCCCCAAGTTGACAACAGAACCTTTTCAGCGCTCTCTTGTTTGTGAGGTTATGATAATGGTTTTCTGTCAACCAGAGCATCATTTGATCCTGCTTTAAGTTGGCAAAGCCTCAACAACCCTCTACCATCAGAGTCCTGCCATAGGAAATTGTTGGAGACCACTGTTGAAGAAACTTCGCATCTATAGTACTGAAGTTAAGTGTCCTGTGTGGGTGCAGCCGATAGACTATTCCAGAGACACTGGTGCCTGAGAGCTGGGAGATGGAATGAAGTTAGAGAGGAAGCCGGAAAGGTCCTCTGGGCTTAGAAAGACCTCATGTCCTCTTAGCGAGATCTTGTTGATAAACTTCCTAGTTCTCACTTTCCTAATCTTTAAAAGTTGCTTAATCAATTAAATAATATGATTTAGAATTCCTGATATGTAAAATTCAATAGTGCCTGTTTGACTCTAAAGCAGATTCTGATCTTTATAACACATACAAAGTACTATTTCTCTACCTACTTAGTGCGGATGTGATGTTACCTTATTCTCAATTTGTCTGATTTCATCATCTGCCTCATTATTAGATCAGTATTCAGAAAGTGGCTTCTTGCAGGATTCTCATTCATATGCAATGCAGACATAGTCCACTACTAATTTTTCTCCATCTATCCTTGCCTTTTCCTTTAAAAAAAAAAATACCTAGGAGGAAATTTTGAGTGGAAGCAAAAATCAGTGTAAAACCTCAGGCTGATGCATAGCAGTAATTTGGAATTACCACACCAGTTAAGTGTAGGTCAGTACAGCACCAACTGTCACTCACAAAGGGCTTTCACATGATCCCAGTGTTCCTCAACCCTGAGTTTTCCCACAAATCCTTTTCATTCAGTTATAGAGATATTTAGAAATGCAAGAGCGTAAGAATGATGTTATCACAGGCTTATAGTAAAACACTTCTATTCTAGGAAAAATAAATTATTTGTGAATTTCTGCCACACTTTGCAGCTGGCAGTGACACATGAGAGAGCCTGGCTATCTGGAGACAGACAACCTGGCTCTGGCAAAGGAGAAAAGGGAGACCTCTCTGCCGGGACGGCAGAAGCATGTGCCGCTTTGGGTAACACTTTTTCTTACATGCTTTTTCTCTCTGGGAACTAGTGCAGAAAGTTTAAAAGAAGAAAATAAGCCCTGGTTTTCCCTACTTCTTTTTAGTTTACTAGTGCTTGCCCCAGTGCTACTTTCTCTTTATTCTCTCTCTCTCTGTTTTTCTTCCTGGTGGTTCCCCTCTATCTTCTCTGTCTCTCTCTCCCTCTCTCATCATATGAGTCACACTCTAGAATAATGTTTTTACTTTTTTTTTCTCTTAATCTCATTATTCCCTTCCCTTTGGCATCCACCAGCTTGTTCTCTTTATCTATGAATTTGCTTCTGTTTTGTTTATTCATTTGCTTTGTATTTTTAGATTTCATATATAAATGAAAGCATACAGTATTTTTCTTTCTATGACTTATTTCACTTAGCACAATATTTTCTAGTTCCACCCATCTTGTCACAAATATCAAAATTTTATTTTTTATTGCTGAGTAATATTCCTTTGTGTTTATGTGCAATGCTGCAATGAACATAGGAGTACCCATGTCTTTTAGAATTAGTGTTTTTGCTTTCTAATAAATACCCAGATGTGGAATTGCTGAGCCATATGGAAACAATATTTTTAATTTTTTGAGCAACCTCCATACTGTTCTCCACAGTGGCTGCACCAATTTGCCATCCCACCGACAGTGCACCGGGGATCCCTTTTCTCCACATCCTCTCCAGTACTTACTATGTGATGATTTTTTGATGGTGGCCATTTTGACATGTGTGAGCCCAGTTACCTTTTTACTGTAACAGAAGTATTTTGTTGGCAGTTTGTTCTGTCATTTTTCACTTATTTTTACTCTTAATATGTTTTCCAAAACTTGTCCTTCCATGTTATTGTAAACCAGTGGTTTTCAGTGGTGGTGTTGTCCCCAGGAAGTATTTGGCACTGTCTGGAGACATTTTTATTAACGGGGAGAGTGGGGGCTCCTCACACACAGTGGACAGAGGCCATGAAAGCTGTTCAATATCCTACAATGCACAGGAGAGACCTGATAAAAAGGTGTAACCTGGCCTAAACTGAAACATATAAACTTTTGCTTTGAAAAGAATTCATTATTTACTTAGCAGAATTCTTTACTTATATTCTTAGCAGATATATTAAAAGTATCTGATACTTTGTTCAGCAAGTAACAGAGGTTCCTAAAACATTATATAGTATTAATAGATATTTGTCAAAAGATTAATATATATTAAACCAGATTAAATATGTGATATTGCATGAAGAACAATGGCTTTGAAAGTAAAACTGGGTTTGAGTCCAACCTCCAAAATTAAATGTGTGTGTAACCTTAATCAACTTACTTAACATTTGATAATCTTAGTCTTATACTAATATAGGACATTAACTCTACTTGGAATTTAATGAAATAATCATGTATGTAAAGCCTCTGGCACGTAATGGTTTTTTATAAGACTTACTTTCTTCCTCTTCTATGTCTGCATAGATTTCCCATAGGTGAATGAATAATTTAAAAAATTGATAAGCTTACATTAGTCATTCAAAAAATATTAGTTATTGGAATGTCATCTTTTGTAAAATCATGTGATTCTGGCTAATGGTTTCTTTCTTCTTTTTATTATTTTTACAGCCTTACAGTAGAAAGATTGAGTCTGTATTTGAGTCCATAGGCTGTTACCTGTTCTTTGTGTGCTAAAATGTAAGCACTAAATGCTCCAGATGGTACCACAGATGCAGAAAGGTTAAGAGATGTAATCAATTGTCATACCAGGGAGGCACTCAATGTGATTTCGAGTTTATTGTGAGTCCCCACTGACTGAATTAGAATGTCATGTTCTGTGATGGGATAGTAATAGATTAGACACTTGCTTCTCTGCTCTCCTGGATACATAAAGGGGAAATTCAGTTGTGAACTGCCTCACTCAGTGGCTGGGACTGCCATGGTTTCAGAGGTGTACTCGCGCTCCTCTTACTTTACGATTGAAAGTATTTATGCTCACACCTCTACATCTCCTCTGTCAGCTGAGCAAATGAGTCATAATAGTATCAGAATATGAAAATATGTGAGAAAAGTATGAATATGAGGCAGTGAGGAGAGGAAAAATGTTCCAACTCCGAAAGAGGACATTTCAAAGGCCACTCTTTATTTGAGCAAGTATGTAGTACCTGGGGAAGTTGGTAATAGGGTTCTTTCTTACATAAACTTGAGAATTCATAGCTAGGGGGTTATTTTTAAAATGTCCTCTTCCACAGGAAAGAAACAATGGTATGTATTATATAAAAAAGCTAACAGCCTTAAGCCACCTAAAGCTTTTTGATAATTATTATTTTTTAGCAAGCTTATGTTATGCAATTTCCTTCTCAATGGCTATACTTTTGTCAATGTAATTTGGTATGTTCCTCAAAATACAGAGTCTCAGCCATTCAATGGCCTTAGAAAATGTGAAACAAAACAGAAAATTAAAAAACATTAAAATTAGAAAAATTGAAAAAAATGTGAAAATGTTTTTGGAAAAGAGAGGCTATGATAAGTTATTGTTCTTACAAATATGTAAGGCATTATCCCATTTTAAAACTGGTTTTATAAAGTATTTCACTTGGCATCACATTGCGGTAACTTAAATAAAAATTCTGGGTTATGTCAGCCTTCAGTATTGGTCTCATGTGCTTCTAGACCAAATTGCTCTCAGCTAGGATGCTCAAATTTGATGAACTCCTGCCAGTTTTCAACCTAACCTAACATTAAGTGATGTTAAAGTTAAAAAGTAAGTTGGTTACACACCAGTGTATTAGTTGATATTGTTTGTGGGTAATCTGTTAAATCTTCCCAGATACATTAAAAGAATGTGTAAAGTAGCTTGAAAGATTATTTGTAATTATTTCATTCAAGTAGGAACAATTTTTTTAATACAATTCCCTTTGCATGCCATTGTTATTAAAATTTTAAAAAGCCTTGATGTGAAAAAGCACAAGGACTTAATTGCCTTTTTTGGGTTTTCTTAAGTTTATGTAATATATTTTCATCTTTTTTGTCATAGTTCCATTTTTAAATAACTCAGTTCTGCTTCATGAGAGACATTTCAGTTCTAAATGTATACAACCAAATTATCTTTTAACCCTCATTTTCAAACTGCAGTTCAATCAGTATACTCCAGATGGCACACAATGATGACAAAATTATGCATATGTTACATTGAGGGATTGAATATGCAAACAGAAGGAGCTGGTTAACTAAGACTTTCAAATTGCCTTCAAAACTTTGCCATTCTCCTGCATAATACTAATAATTTTTAAAAACCTGCAGATAGTGTTTTGCTTGGTTTTAGGATTTGACATTTTTTAATATGGCAAAGGAAATGCAGTTATAATTTCTAATAGTCCACAAGAAATTTTGCCAATATCAATATAAAGGCAAGTGTTTCCCTATAGAAGTCAGTATAAAGGTATGAATTTTGCATAGTTTATTACAGTGTTTCTCAGATTATACTATACTCATGAGAAAATATACGTGGGCAACCCCTCCGAATTGTTATATTTCATGTATTAATAGGCATTTCTTGTTCTAAACACATAGTAGGGTTATCAAGTCATCTATTGTATTTACACCACTATGATAACATTGAGGGGAAATATAGAAAAAGAAAGTAAACAAAAGTAATTCAACTCTGATTACCAAACTGTTATCAGCTCATCAAATGCTGAATAGGCCCTTTATAACTCTGTCATTCTATAATGTGAAGCTACCCGGCAGATCTTATGTTTGGATACAAGCATGGTTAAAGACATCATCTATTTCTTAACTTTCATTTGAGAAAATCTACTCAATTCCAATGATAAAAGTTTTATTTTTAGTAAATGGTATGTTTGTACGTTTTAGATAACTATTAGCATAATTTTTAAAGATTAAAAAACATTTGATGTTGTCTCACTAATAAAGTATTTTTTTGTGAAAATTAGTACACTATTTTATTAGTATTTGTTATAAGTGTAAAAACAGGAAAATTTACCACCATTTCATATATGTATTTCTCTATCTCTCAATATCCACCCAAAAGTTAAATTTTAAATATTGAGTCCTACTGCCTGAGCTGGATTTGTGTAAATTGGTTACACATATTTTTAGTGATCTAAATTGAGGAAGTTCTTTATTCATATGGAAAGCTAGGTGTTTTATTTTTAAAATCATGCTTTGATTTTGATGAACATTTCATGCTAAATGAGTTTCTGAACCAGAACAATTCAGAATCCATGAATAGTAATTCAGCCTTTTAGTTCTACTCTAAACTTAAAACCATTATTCTCCATTTAAAGCAAACAAATCATGTTCTACAGAACACCACTCAGTCATTTTTTTGTTTGTTTTTTGTTTTTTGTTTTTTTAGTGGTGGTGTTGTTTCCTGTGAGCTGGGCTGGAATATCAAGCTCTCTTTGCGGCCTATGTTGTCTCTTGCTGTGCTGGGCACATTTAGGGTTCTGTCTGAAATGGACAAAAAGCAATTCTGCTGTTCATAAAGAATGACTTGCAAGCTGGTATGGGTGTCTGTACATTATTTTGTGATGAGAATGTGCTATTTGCCAGGCTTTGACTTTCTGGCAACTGGCTGCGTGAATCTCAGCTTAAATGTACTGTCATGCATAAACAATCAAATGTAAAACATAATAACAGTCTCCTCTTCTGACTGCACCTCTCACATCAGACACATCGGCTTGTTATGCTATTCTATGTATATACAGCTGTATCTGTCAGGAGCTAATTTAAGTTTCACGTAAAAACAAAAATTAATAGACATTTAACATAGTAAAATATTGCTTTTAATATTAAAATGGAACTCCCTGCACTTGAGAAAATGTAGCTATTATGGTGTTTACAGAGGGACATAGCCAATGTGCCGGTGATGAGAGCACAGCAAGGGTGGTCGATCTCTAACATGAGCTGTCATGTGACCAAAGTGGGTACGTTTGGAGTCTCGTGGTCTTTTCTGTTTGCCTGATGAAGAAAAGTCTAAGTAGTTATTAAACAGCATGCACACTTTTTTATCCAAAAGAATAATTTGTACTGGAAACAACATAGTAAGTGGTTTTCTGACCTGCCCTATTATAAAATTTGCTTTTCCAGATTTTTGCACTACATTTTATGTCCTCTCACATCTCAGATGCCATACATTAATATTAACAGAACAAATATTGTACATTTTTTGTGACCTATTGTTTTTTTTATTTTAAGACATTTCTACATAAATTAACATTTTACAAAATCAATACAATTTTGTGGGTTTTTTTGCATATTATTTAGAAAATAATGACAGCTCTAAACAAAGCTCTTCTCTCCTTCAATTTTTTCTTCTATGCTCCATTCCATCTTTCCTGCTCTTCCTTCCTTCCTTCCTTCCTTCCTTCCTTCCTTCCTTCCTTCCTTCCTTCCTTCCTTCCTTCCTTCCTTCCTTCCTTCTCATAATGCCTTTTCCTAGGAATATAAAACTAAGTAAAAGTATGTATTGGCAATAGGTTAAATTTTCTTATGAAAATTACATTAAAATATTTTTGATGACTGTCAGGAGCCAAAGACCAATGAAATATTTCTCATAGGATATGGTCCCGATATCAAGTCTCCTGTTTCATTTGGTGCTTGACAACAGCACAACAACAATAACAAACACAACAGCGGTGTTTTCTAAAGCTGGAAGAAAACAGACCATAACAGAGGCTGTCTAAGAACCTCCAATGTGACATCCTACTAAATCTTTAAGTTTATCTTTGACCATTAAGGAATCTGCCTTAGCGGGTGAATATAGAGCCTAATACCTGTAGGAACATGTGACTCCATAGGACAAATAAAAACATAACATCTATCTGGTGATTTACACTGATGGCAGAAATTGGAAATATAAAAGAGAATTACAAGCTATACTGGGGACTTCTGCCATTCTGCATGAATGAGGATAATTGGCAAAAGGTTAAAAGCAATTATTATTAATTTTTAACACAGGAGATTCTTTGAATGAATTGGGGCTACACCAGGTTTCTAGATAAAAATGAAGGACACCCAGTTAAATTTGAATTTCAGTTAATATACAATTTTATTTTAAGTATGTCTCATATATGGCATGTAATACACTTATGCTAAAAATTGTTTGCTATTTACCTGAAATTCAAATGTAATAAAGTGTTGTGTATTTTCCTTTAGTAAAGCTGGCAGCCCTAGTGTACAGACATTCTTGAAACGGTTCCAGAAGAAGTGAATGAGCTCCAAATTGGTGCTTACCTCTCATGCATAACTTTTGCTCCTTATTCCACACTCTGACATGAGAAAAGTGTTGAAGTTGAGTCATGAGCCATCAGATCTAGGAAGAATAGCCTGAGGGTCCTGTGTGTTGGAGCATATAAGTCTTACAGAGATAAGGGTTAACAGGTACAACTTCTCACCTGATTTATTACAATAACAAGGCCATTGAAACAATATGTAGGTTCTACTCTAAAAAAATCACCATATGCTAATCAAGTGAGCACCTGTCTAAGGAAGTAATATGGGTTAGATTATAAATTAAAAAAAAAAAAAAACAAAACCTGGAAGAAACAGAGATTCTAAACCAACCACATTTTTGGCAACATTTTTTATTTTCTCTTTTGGGGTTTTCTTAAAGACATGTTTGTTTGTTTGTTTGGCTTTTGTTTGCTTGTTTTGGTGGAGGAAGTGGGAAGGTGTGGAAATGTTCAATCTGCCATGTTTCCATTTCTCTTAGAAATTACATCACAGTAAATGTTCCATTACCAGTCTTCGTGCCAAGTTACATAGTACTCAAATCAAGTTAATTCTATACTAAAAAAGTAACTATTCTGAGTACCCAGTAAATTTAAGTGCCTTGTAAGTTTTCTGAACTAGGTACCTCCATTTTCACATGGCACAGTATGACATAGAAAGGTTAAAACATATCCAAGATCATAAATCCAGAAAATGAAGAAGCTACAGTTAGAATCTGGCTGTAATAAGAAAACTTTTAGCGCTGTTTGACTACATTAAAAAATCAAAATTAGTTCACTACAACTTGAGCTATGCTGTTTAAAGGATTATTTTGGCCATTTTTTGTTACTTTCTGAAGTAACCAAAGTATGAGCCCTAGACATCAAGTGCAATATTCCTATAATTTAATCTGAAATTTCTCAGGAAACATTTTGATTTAGAAGCTAAGTTTGTGAACTATTAGCTATCATAATACATATTCTACTTATCAGTTACTTTATTTAAATAATGCAGGTGGCAATGCTGACTACCCTACTGAGATATTGTAGGAATAACAATGGAAGCAAAAAACATACCCCCAAATAATGCAAAGTTCCTTTTGTATGTATGAACTATGAGGGGCTATATGGAGATGAAATGCCAACAATAGCTCTCTGATAGACATAAATGTAGACATTTCTACCCATTCACCCACTCTGCAGATAATTACCAGAAAAAAAACGTGGCTTTTATCCTTAGTGAGAGGGCATATAAATTCAAAACAGGCAGATGTGACTTTTTTCTAAAGAAAATTACTGAATTCATACATTTTTTTAGCAACAGAGAAGTTAGATGAAGTTACTTTAAAAATTAGTTAAGATGCAAACCCTGGCCTGCTTTACAATCAGTTTTTCAGAGAAGTATGAACAGGACTTTAGAATTTAAAGATTGCAATTCAAATGAATATTAATGCTCAAGTGTGCGGAGCACAGAGGTAACTGACCTCAGACCTCACACAGTGTACAAAGTAGCTGCTTAGCTGGGAAAACCAATTTTTCACCTTTTTTTTTGTGTGTCAGAAATAGGAGACACTCCACTATAGCCTGGATTTTGTTCCTTGTAGAGGTCAAATCAGTGTCTGCTTGAAAAATTCATGATCCAGAAAAGGTAATTTTTAATGAATATTTATGAGCCATGTCCTTTCTTATCAGAGCTGTGCAAGTTTTCTGAAGCTTGCCACTAAGACTGGCTTGTGATTTTTAGGAAAAAACTCTGAATCAAAATGGGGAAAATGGACTTGATATACTGTCGTCTGACTCATTGGCTCCTTCTGTCATGCATCACCATTGCTTATAAAACAACATTGTCCCATGCTGTTCATATCACCACCATTGCAGTATTCTTTACCTTCCTTTTAGGATCCAAACGTCAAGATGAAAGCACATTTAAACAATACTGTACTCTTTCTATACATTTTTTAACCTTAAAAATATTTTGCCCATAATGTTGCTGAAGACTCACAACAAGTAATAATAGAACTATGAACTTTTTCTATAAGAGCAGTGTCTCTTATATTCAATATATAAAAATAATCACTTCAGAATAATGAAAAGGCTTTTTAGCCAAATCATGATTTTTCTTACATTGTATCTTAAAGTTAACACAAAACAAGATAAATCTCTAACAAAGCCTCTGTTGAAATGTTACAGGTTTAATATATATATTAGTAATTATATATACATGCATATGTGTTAATATAATATGTGCTAATCATGTATGCAAATATTATGCATATTCATAAAAATGTTAGAACTTAATTTATAAGTTAGATAATTTGTTACATTTTAATTTGTTCAAAGACTAGTAAATAAATTGAAAATGATTCTTTGTTATTCTTCTTTAAAATTTTATTTTAACTGTTGTTCATGTACAGTTTTCTGTCTTTTACTCCCATCCCAGCCCACCCCCCAGCCCTCCCCACCTCCCTCTCATTTCCACCCCCCTAGTTTTTGTCCATGTGTTCTTTGTACTTGATCCTGTAAACCCTTTCTCTTTTCCCCTGAAATTCCCTCCCCTCTTCCCTCTGGTCACTGTCAAGTGCTGGAGAGGGTGTGGAGAAAAGAGAACCTTAGTGCATTGTTGGTGGGATTGCAGACTGGTGCAACCACTATGGAAAATAGTATGGAATTTTCAAGAAAACTAAAAATGGATCTCCCTTTTGATCCAGCAATTCCACTGCTAGGATTATACCCTAAGAACCCTGAAACACCAATTCAAAAGAACCTATGCACCCCAATGTTCATAGCAGCACAGTTTACAATAGCCAAGTATTGGAAGCAACCTAGGTGTCCATCAGTAAATGGATGGATCCAAAAACTATGGTACATTTACACAATGGAATTCTATGCTGCAGAAAGAAAGAAGGAGCTCCTACCCTTTGGAACAGCATGAATGGAACTGGCAAGCATTATGCTAAGTAAAATAAGCCAGGAAGTGAAAGACAAATACCATATGATCTCACCCTTAACAGGAACCTAATCTTTGAGTTATTCTTAATCAAATAATGAATAGAAATACAACCACATCATGAACATAATTCAACCTGCCTACAAATTGGTTAGTGTTTTGATGTTCAGTCTCTGCCATTTTATAATAGGAAATGTCTTCATAACACAAAATTACTAATAAATTTTACCCTCAAGGTAGCATGTAATAGACACACATTATCATAACATTAGTCTTCATGTGTTTTCATGAAATATTGGTTTGATAAATTAGGATGACAACCTATTTATCATGATAAATAGTAGAAGAAGGCATGCAGAAATGGAATTTAGTTCCTTTTAGTATCAAAACTTTGGTCCACAAGGGTTATATCTTTAGCTTTTCTGAAGATGAAAATATCTGTTGAAAATACCTAATACCAAATATAAATCATGTTTATTATTTTCAGTGTCTATCGCTTTTTAGCATTTTGGAGCATTGGAAAATGAAGCCTGCAAAATACCAAAACTGTAAATACATCAAGAAAGCTGTACTGAACCAGGTGATGTGTGCCTAACTCTCTCTTGATTCAGACTTTGTGTCAGCTATAATACTTTGCCTGGAATGTTCTTCCTGTCTCAATTAAAAAAAAATACTCAGTCATACCTTATACATAGTCTCTTTAATCCCTATTCATCCTCTATGTCTAAGATTAGATGATGCTACCTTTGGAGACTCTAATTTTGAAGCCCCAGGTCATTGGAGCCCCTTGTACTTGCTCCATTCATATTGCATTTGCCTAGTATTACCATACTGTGAATGGTAAATAATCATTGCCTTCCACACTGAAGGATTGTTCCATGGTGGCCAGGACTGAGGTTGGTACTTGCAGATCCTGGCCCATACAGTCATTCATTTGATCAGTATTTCTTGATGGCTTACCAAGTGCCAGGCTGTGTTTGATGCACTGGGTATAGGAACATATACTAGGCCAATAATGTACAAGATGGGTTAACAAGAAAGAGAAACATAAGTTCAGATTGATCTGTTTTCAGAACAGATATTCAAAAAAAGGCCCTGCATAGCAACAGCAATCCTGAATAAGAAGAACAAAGTTGGAGGAATCATGCTACCTAATATTAAACTACACTACAATACCATAGTAATCAAAACAGCCTGGTACTGCCATAAAAACAGACACTTAGGTCAATGGAACAGAACAGAGAGCTTAGAAATAAATCCACACATTTATAGTCAATTAATATTTGACAGAAGAAGCAAATACATACAATGTGCTAAAGATAGTTTATTCAACCAATGATGCTGGGCAAATTGGACAGATATGTGCAGAAAAATGAAACTAGACCACCTTCGTACACCACACCCAATGATAAATTCAAAATGTATCAAAGGATTAAATATTAGACTTGAAACTATAAAAATCCTAGAAGAAAACATAGGTAGCAAAATCTTGGACATTGCTTGTAGAAATTATTCTTTTATCAGATATATCCCCCCAGGCAAGGGAAACAAAAGAAAAAAATAAATAAATGGGACTTCATCAAACTAAAATGTTTTTGCACAGCAAAGGAAATCAGCAATAAAATAAAAAGACAACCCACTGAATGGAAGAACATATTGCCGATACATCTGATAAGGGGTTAATATCCAAAATTTATAAAACAAATTTACAAAACTCAAAACCAAAAAAACAAACAACACAAAAAATGAGCAAAGGACCTGACTAGGCATTTCTCCAAGGAGGACATATAGATGGCCAATAGACATATAAAAAGAAGGTCAATATCACTAATAGTCAGAATTAGGGCAAATAAAAAGCACAATGAGATACCATCTCACACCTGTCAGAATGGCCATCATCAATAAATCAAAAAATAGCAAGTGCTGGAGAGCATGTGGAGAAATGGGAACACTTTTACATTTTTGGTGGGAATGCAGACTGGTGTAGCTCCTGTGGAAATCAACCTGGAGATACCTAAAAAAAATAAAAACTAGATCTGCCTTTTGACCCAGTAATCCTGCTTCTGGGAATATATCTAAGGAACCCAAAACACTAATTTGAAGGAACATAAGCACCCTTGTGTTCATTGTGGTGGTTATTTACAATTACCAAGATATGGAAGCAGCCCAAGTGCCCATCAATAGATGAGTGGATAAAACAACTATGGGACATTTACACAATGGAATTTTACTTGGCCATAAAAAAGAAGACAATTTTGCCCTTTGCAACAGTATGGATGGACCTGGAGACCATTGTGCTTAGTGAAGCAAACCAGTCAGAGAAAGACAAATGCTGTATGATTTTACTCATTTGTGGAATCTAATGAACAAACTGAAATATGAAGCAAAACAGAGACAGACTCATAGATGGAGAACAGATGACAGCTAGTGGGGAGTTAGGTTGGGGATGGAGGAATTGAGCAAAAATGAAAAAAGATTCATGGACATGGACAAAAGGGTGGTGATTACTAGGAGGAGAGGGGTATAAAGGGATTAAAAGATAATGGAAAAATATAACAAAGATCAAATATTTAAAATAAAAAAAGATTGTGGATGTAATACAGGTTGATGGAATGTGGCTATGATGGCAAATTTAGATTAGCAGCAGTATTAATGGGTAGCAGTGAAGCAAGAGTCAATAAGGCCAATGAGTCAAATATTAGCCACTCTTGCACCTCTTGCTGTCTAAGCCTCTACCCCCCTAGGTATCTCTTTAGTGCTTCCCTGATTCTTATTTTTCTGCTCACCTGCAGTAATCTGAATATCCAAAGCATGTAAAATGATTTTCAAGCTTATATTTCTATATAACCTTATATTTCTATTACACTCTTAGAGTTTTGAGATATAGAATAAGAAATAATCCATTAAACAAAAGTTCTAATTTTTTATTTTTTTCTCACTACATGTTTTGAAATAGCTTAGTTTATTATTTGACTCAAATATCCATATGATATTGCAAATACCATGATAGTTGATAGGAAAATCTTACCAGAAAAGATAACGTTACTATATTGATAAATATGAATGATCTCATATGCATATTTTCATTGAACCTTCTTTATCTTACTATTACTTCTTGGTAACTTTTTTCGTTGATGGACTATATTAGAATTCCCCTTGAAGGGGACATAGGAGAGTCAGATGATAAATGGAGTCCTGGCTCAGATGTGTGCATGGAGCTCTCCAAGTGTCTTCTCCTCAATCCCTACTATGTAATTAGAATGGGACTATTTGGTGGTCGGCAAAAGCCTGACATCAGTCTCTTTGCCTATAGTATGAGAATTGGCACAATAAGAAGAACCAAGTGGGAGTTTTTCAAGCTGAACCCACAGTTATAGCAACTTAAAAACAGTACTGTATCTGTGACACTTTAAAGGACTAAATAATGCTGTAATGCAATTCCCATTTTACCTCCACTTCACTTACTAGTCTGACTACTACCAAAACCAGACAGATCCTGAAGGATGACAGTGAACTACTGAAAACTCAAACAAGTCTTTGTCTCTGTTGCAGCTGCTGTGCTACATGGGGTGTGTTGGCTAGAGCAGATTAACATGGACACAGGTACTTGGTTTGAGGCCATTGAATTGATAAATGAATTATTTTTTGTCCTCATGAGTAAGGAGAACCAGAGGTGGTTTACATGCACACGTGCCAGAGAAGAGAATGCAGCTGCAGTCCTGCCCTAGGTCTGTGTGTAGTCTTCCTCATCCTGTGACAGTACAGTCTGTGCCATCAGAGCCTTCTGCAAAATGCCACATTGGTCCACTCTGGTGATTATAGATGTTAATCATCCAGAAGAGCAAGCATTCGCAAGTGTATTGAAAGCATTTTAAAGACATATACACTCTATAAGGTGGGAGATAAATATGTAAAAAGTCAGGGGCCCATGGCATTAGCACATACATATCAATAAATAAAATATATATGATGAACATGAGATAATTCAAGATATGCAGGCCAACAAAGAAACAGTACTAGCTGTGCAGAGATGGTGATATGTAGAGAAGTGAGAAACTGAAGAAGACAATCAAAGGGTGATCAGAGACATGAGATAGTGTCCTTAAATGCTAAGGTTTGAATAAATTCCACAGGGGTAAGGATCTGTGCATGGTTCATCCATGTACCCCAAGAATCTAGAACAGTGCCTGACATGTACCCAATAAATATTAGTTAAATTCATTAACTTTAGGTTTAAACTTAAGGTTTGAGAAGCTAATGATGCGATGAATGTACGCGTCACATTCAGAGAGATAAGACTTAGACATTCATTCAGTCATGTCCTAGCACTGTACTCGGCAGGTACTATGTGAGTGGAACTTGCTCAGTGTCACCGCACCACCTTCGAAAAGATGCAATGCATATCCCCAGGGGGATCCTCATAGTGAATGAGAAGTTTATATTAATGTCATCTAAGGAGGTTAATTGACTTTACAAACACTTTATAACTTAAAGGTTGTGTTTTGATGGGGATTATTTTCCTTAGTGTATGCTGCCCAGTTTTGAAGTATCCAAAAACAATTGTCTATAAATTTATTTAAAGCCAATGTTGTGCAGGCAGGGACTGACACATTAATACAATGAAAAAAGGATTAATGTATGAATCAGGTTCATACCATATCAATCAGTGAGAATCTTTCTAATTCTAAAAATATTTGTCTCTTCTATACTTGTGTATGCCTTCCTCAGTATCAGGGTGCTTTGGAAACTGCTAAATATATAAATTTTGAATCAAAACAAAATGGAGGTTAATGTTAGAAAGGAATATCTCATTCATGTACAATAAAATCAAGTGAAAAATCTGTAATCATAACAGAAATTACCTTTAAACCATCTAAATGTCCACTTCTCCTTAGTCAAATGTGTTTCTCTCACTTTGTGGAAAAGAAAGATAAACACAAACACCCCTTGCTAGCCCAACTTACCCTTTATTGTAAGCTTCATCTTGACCCCCATTCTTTAATTATCAATCACACTCCAATCCTTTCCAATCACACAAAGTAATCCTTTGGCTATTCCTAGATAGGATTTTTATTGTGAATTCCCTGATCATTCTGGTAGGGCTTGGGTTTCTTCCTATATGCTCAGCCATACATCGAATAGCATTCCATTCAGTTATTTCTCCAGATGTGTTCCTGTTATAAATCCTCTAGAATTTGTAAATATTATCATTATTGCCTTGGTGAAAAAAAAGCCTGCTGTGATGGCCTGAGTTATGCATCATCTAATATGAGATTTGGAAATTTACAAATGGATATTTACATATCAAACTTATAAAGAAACACTATCTCATATAGGGCAGAGATCATGTGAGCATTCCACATAGTGCAAACTTGATAAATATCAAGTGACTACATGCAATTTAAAATAACATTTGCTCACATCCTGGGTCTATATAACTAGGTGTGTTTTATTCTTGCAATTGAGAAGATGACTCATGATTATGAACTCTGACATCTCTCTTGTTGATTGACAATAAATTGTGCATGTCAAATGAGTCCTTACATAGGTATCAGATCTAACAATTTATAGTCACTGGCTATGGCCAAGGAAGATTTGTGACTACTGTTGTGGCATGGGCCACTGTTTATCTAGTAACCCTTGGTATTACTAATGACTACTTGCTAGTAAACCAACTAAGCCCCCAGAGATTTTAGCAGCTGGGGAAAAGGAAGCAATGGATTAACAAAAAGCCACAATTCATTTTTAGTTAAAGAGAAATTGCTGCACTGTATGATTCAGATATGTTTTATTTTTTATTAAGCAGTGGAAGTAAAAAAATCCCTGATGTTTAGACCCCACAGATACTTCAAATCTTTGTAAGGAACTAAAGTAGAAAATGCTTAATTACTTACTTAGATTTCTGATCAGTACATGAATAGGCAGCTGTGCTTTTGCTGTGATTAAAAAGATACCAGGAAAAATGTTTTTAGGGTATAAAACTCTATATAGACTTTTCATCAGGAAAGATACCACATTTAGCTTCTTCTGATACTGTAAAAACAAACCCTAAACCCAATCCAGAATACTTTCCTGTCTATAGGAAGTAATCCTGTAATCAGTTTTCATAAGATAATTTATATTTATTTTAAGTTTAGTTTTTAGTTAATTTATTAATTTCTTTTCTCTAATGAAAATTTACCTGCCTCTAGTTACTGAAAACATTTATATCTATATTTAATAGAATAAAGGATAAAAAGGCTATATTTTCTACATGCCAATGCCTGCTTAGTAATAAGCTATTTATCCATATAATCCTCACTTAATAATTATGACTCTCAGCTTAATCACTGATGTCTGAAATGTGTCAATTTGGTTCTTTATAGGCAAGTTAAATATAATCAGTTTGTCTCCTAAGGAGTAACAGCCCACTGTTTTCAACATGGCATCTATCAGATGAAAAATCAAATAAATTTGATGATTTTTGAAAGCTATACTAATTCCAAAGCATCTAACCTGCCTTCAAAATAAAAAAGGGGGGAAGGCTAAAATCGGCCTAACAGCATGAGCTTTACATTTCTTTGGAGATGATCATCATGTCTTAGCTTTAACAAAACAAAACTAGAACAAACAAAGAAGTCTGTGGGATCTAATTGTAAATACTGAAATGGAAACGATCCATTCCAAGGTCACATGTGATAAATGATAAATACAACAGTTACAAATACACACACACGTTAATAGAAAGTAAAATGTGGAGATCTTCCCCACACTTTCACAGCTCCTCATCTCCCAAACATGAGGAAGCAGAGTTTATGAATATATACATACTGCATATTATATTAATAGTTAGCTTTCTAAAAGTTTAGACACTTTCAATAAAGGCAGAGAGTTTTCTGTATTTTTGTATTAGAAAAAGAGGCCTATTTCAGGTAGTTTGTAATCTTGAGAAGAAATATTTTGCTGGAAAATAGTTTTAAAAATATATATTAAACATTTCTAATATTTTTAAGTGTCCAAAGATCATCATTTGCACAACTTAAATATTATGAAACTAACATAAAAAATCCCTAAAGTGTTCTTTGTTACATTTGTGATAACACGTGAGTTCAAGGTTTAGGTATATGTTTGTGTGTGTGTTTATAACTATATGAACCCATATCTTCACATTACATATGAGAAAACTCCTTGTTCTTCTTTGCAATTTTCAGTTTTTCTATCTCTCTATTTCTTTTCCTTTTTTTATGTTTAATTTTTTTCACTTTTTCTCTGCCATTAAAACCAATAGCCATTAGAAATAATAACTAAGCCATTTGTGAAATGTTAGAATTTAAGAAAACCTTGGAAAATGTAAAGCAAATATTTAAAATGATGTCCTATCTCTCCCTCTTCACTCTCTCTCTTTCTCTCAAGGTGGTGAAAATTGTGGAAAAGTGAAACATCAATTCGCAAGAGTTACTTTTTCAAAATGCTGCAAGTCAATTCAACAAGTATTTATTGAGCTTCTTACCCTGCCCTTGGGGATGCTGTGATATAAAATCAAAAAATTTTCCCAAAGGTAACACTTGATTCATTTTGATTTAAAACTGGCAGCTGAGAGAGTCTACTCAAGGTTGCATTTGCTCTTTATATATAAATATTTTTTCTACAGCTTGAGCTTTTACCTATGCCGATGCTTGAGACTTAGGACTCTTGAGATATTTTTCTAGATTATTGTGTAAAAAATGAATCTCTATGAAAATGGTAATAATTAAAAGATTATCCATATGAGAATCTGTTGATTCTTCATAATATTGAAAGAATTTTAACTTTGAGAAAGAGTGGATTTTTTATGTATGGATATTTAATTCTGCTTTTTCCTTTTGTTTGTAGCTTTAAAATGCATATTCTTTTGCTGATTGAATGCCACTTTTTGTTTATATATCACTATAAGATATGTTGCTGTGTCAATATAGTAATTATAAAATATTGAATTAATTTATTCATCCAGTAAATATATAGAGAGAATCTACACTTTTCTAGACATTGCACTGAGTGCAGAATGTGCCACATAATGAATCTCAAATATAGGTAAACATAAAAGGGGTAGAAACTAGAAAAAGTTATAGAAAGTTTATTATAATTACACAATCAAATTGTATCATGATTTATATGTATTTGAAGAAAGTTGATTTTGCCTAACTGAAATAGAACAAGGATGATTGGATTTTTTTCTTAGATATATAACTGAGCCTTAGCTAGATATTTCTTTGAACCCCATCAACCACCCCCAAAATTCACCTATAAGAGAAGGAAAAATTAGAGCAATAAAATTTGTGTTTTCTTTATTTTTTTTTATTAAAGGAGACAGGAAAGAAAAGTATAGAACATTTGGTCTGTGTTCCAGCAAATCCATTAAGAGAGAATCAGAGAAGGACAATAAAATGGATAGAATTACTTGTAGTTGGATAAAGACTCATATTAAAATTATTGTTACTGTTATCAAAAACAAAAATAGCCCTGGCTGGTGTGGCTCAGTGGATTGAGTGCCAGCCTGAGAACCAGAGGGTCACTGGATTGATTCTAGGTCAAGGCATATGCGTGGGTTGTGGATCAGGTCCCCAGGGGGGGACATGTGAGAGGCAACCCACACACTGATGTTTCTCTCCATCTCTCTCTCCCTCCCTTCCCTCTGAAAATAAATAAATAAAATCTTTTAAAAAATACAATTAAAATAACCTGATGAAAGTATGTGTTTTTTATTCAGATTCAACACATTTGAAAAAGAAACCATTCTATTATTAACCCATATAACATATCACCAATAAAATAGAAAAGAAAACAAAATTCTGGTTCCAACTTTGTTTTTGTCATGACAGTATATTGTATTCTATGTATATTTAAAATAAAATTAATTGGTTTTAGTGTTATTTTCAGGGAAGGACTGTGATGGTGGCAGCAGAGTGTCCAAGGACAAGGTTCCACTCCCTGCAGACCTGTCATCAAGCATGAGCACGAAGGTGGTGGTGCTTTGGGATTTCCCTATGGGAAGTACGATGTAGATTCTTTTGAAAAAGGTACAGACACATGCCTGGGGTGAATAAGAAGTACACAGAAGAAAGAGGGTTTTGACCCATATGAAAAGTATAAATACTATCATGCATATCTAAGAACTGCTGGTATAATATAAAGCTATTAGTTTCCTCTCTGCTTATTGGTTACTGCAAGTAAGTGAGTTTTAGTGGACTCATAGTGTGGCCTCTCTGACTTCATTATCATTACCATAAATAGATATTCAATTTTTTTAAACATTTTCTTTATTTATCTTTAGAGGTTAAGGGAAGGAGACAGGGAGAGAGGGAGAGAAATATCAATGTATGGTTGCCTCTTGTGCATCCCTTGCCAGGAATTGGCCTGCAACCCAGGCATGTGCCTTGGCTGGGAATCAACCACGATCCTTTGATTCACAGGCTCACACTCAATCCACTGAACTACACCAGCCTGGGTAGATATTCAGTTTATGAATTCACTTCCTTGATAGTACTTATGAATTGTATTAAGATTGCAATAACCTGTTGCTTAAACAAACTACTTTACTTTTCTACCAACAGATAAATATGAAAACTCCCAGGGTAGAGAGGAAATTACCAACAAAATGAACAAGCTACTTGCAATGCTTGTGACTTTTTAATTAAGAACTTACATTTTCTCTCCATGATCTTCTTTGAGATCCACTCCAAGCCCACTGTGTGAGTGTATCTGAGGGAGGAACAGATACAGACATCCCCCTATATAAACATGTTTTGCTATGCATTTGTAATGGGAGGTGGTAATTTGCTCCTATCAGTGGTCACACATACATTTTTGCAGTTGCTATCCGAAGTTAGTAAGAAGTAATTTCATGCATGTGAAGTCACAGTGGGAGAACTGGACTGGCTTCTTCCTAATCATTATGTCAGAGAAGGGATACTTGAGTCGTAGTGGTTCTTACCTAAGCTTATGGACACTGGGTTGGGGTAGCATACCTGTCACCTATACAGAATTTCCTGGTGCATATCACTTCCCAACACTATTCTTAGGAAAGCAGTAATACTGGTGGCTACTATTCAGTCAGTTTAAGCACAAGCTTGCAAAAGAATAAGACTACTTGCTTACCTTTTCTGAAGAATCACTTGCAAAATTTTCAAAGAATCATGGAAAAAATGCTGGGCCAGAAATTGGGGAAGTTTGAACCTCTGATTATTCTATTAAACCATGAATCAGGTAGCCAACTCCCCTTTGATTACTTTTCTCCGTCTTTTGCTAAACCTGAAAAGCACTCCCACTTGCTCTGCTGGCAATATTATACCCAACTAATAAAAATAATGTGCACTACTCAATTTATCTAGGCCTGATTATATTGGAAGGCAGCTAAAGGCAAAAGTGAATCCTATACACCAAACAGCATCAAATCCCCTGTAATGCAGAAGGGGAAATATTCAAAGGGCAATATTATGCTCAATTTACAGAAATAGATTGAAAATTGCTGCCAAGTGGCCCAGCAGACAATGCTTATGCGCAGCCAACATGGATCAGGTTGCTCAATTTGAGGACAAGGTTGTGCAGCATCAGGCATTGATGGTTTCTGTGCCATCATCCCTGAATACAGAGAGTAGTAACCGGACACCAACACCTATCTGGTTAATCTGGTGCCAATCTATGAATTTTAAAGGTTTTCTCTCCCCTGATCATTTCTACGCATATTAGAAAAATATGTTTAAAATTCTTAGACTGAACCACTCTACTATCGATTTATAGTCAATTGCTTTTCACAAACATCCCGGCTATACATCCTGGAATAAAATTCCTTGACTTTTTTATTCAGATATGCTAGTATTGTGCTGTAAGCTTTGTCAAACCCTTGGTATCTTACTTAAGTTATTTCCATCAGTGATATTGGGAGAAGTTACAAGTCTCATTATACCAAACCTTTTGGCCATCCACTTTATACTGTTACCCCTAATAAAAATGTCTGAGTTTCATGTCCCCAGAAACTGTTTCAAATTTTGTAAAAGAGGTTTAGTCAGGCAGTGAAAGGCAAATACTATATGATCTCACCTATAACTGGAACCTAATCAACAAAACAAGCAAGCAAGCAAAGCATAACCAGAGACATTGAAATAAAGAACAAATTGACAGTGACTGGAAGGGAGGTCAAAGGGGATAATGAGGGGCAAAAGGGAAGGGTTTTCAGGAACATGTATAAAGGACACATGGACAAAACCAAATGGGGGTAGGGTCAAGAGCGGGAAATGGGTGTGGCTGGGGTGGAGGGGAGTGGTGGGGATAGAATGGAGACAACTGTACTTGAACAACAATTTAAAAAAGTAAAAAGAAAAAGAGGTTTAGTCAAAGAAATCAACTGCTATTTGAGCTCCGTCAATTAATGCTTTCCTGGGACACCTTATTTTGGAAATGTCTTTTGCCATTTTGAGAGAATTTAGTTTTGATATTCAAACAGATTTACCCTCCTCCAGCTTTCTCAGCTACCAGGCACTTGAACTTTTACTCACATTTTTTTGTGCTTAGCTTCTGCTGGCTGGCCTCTCTAGATACCATGCAGGAGGCTGACTGAAATATAACCTCATTTCAGGTCAAATGCCTTTAAGCTGAAAACCATTTCCAAGAAGGATGAGAATCTTATATATTTTAAGTTTGTTTATTTGGCAGTATTGTGATAAGAACAATGGGTGTAGGGATTTTTTTTCCATTTTTAAAAACATACTGTTCAAGAAGAAGAATTCAAATGTTCAGTAATCCTCATTGTTGCACACATACGAAGTATAAAATGGAAAACATTGTGACAAATTGAGCAACCATGATAATGATGGATAGGTAAAACATAATACTGAGGGGCTGAAATGCCTTTTTAATTCATAAAGTGTAATTTTGACTTGAATATTTAAGAGTCAGTTTTAGAAATGTAAAACTCATTTAATTCAGTAACCTTAGACAGACCATAGTTTTAAAAATGTGCACCAATGGGTGAGAACAAATTACCTGAGTTTATTCCTAGTGAATTTTCAAAAGACTGCCTACTGAGTGGTTCCGTCCATCATATTGTCTCAAAATCTCAACACTAGTCTCTGCTTCATTCTAATTGTCATAAAAAATATTTTTTAAATAAGTACATATTATCTAAGATGAAGGGAGAAAGGACTGAGTGCTTTCTTTTTTATATAATAGTTTATCTTTTTGACTAAAGATCATCTTAAAAAAAGCTAGAGACCTTTTTTTGGGGGGGGGATAACTCTGGAATTTTTACTGCATAAAAGACAGTTTCTTGGGACACACGATGAAGGCAGTTTTACTCTATGGACATAATTTCTGGGGACATAAGACTCAGACATTTTTACTAGAGCTGAAAAGACAAGATGCATGGCCAGAGTGAAGGAGCTGGTATAATATGACATGTAAACTCTCCCAGCATCCCTGAGGAAAATAACCTAGTTCAGAAGCTGAGAGTTTAACAAAGATTCCAGGAGAATCTCGCATATTGAGTGACCGGCCACCTCTGGAGGCAGAGCAGGGACAGGCACGGCTAGCTTATTGGAAGGACGCAGACTTGGTAAGGGAAGTGGGGGATGCAGAGAACCTTCCTTCATTTTTATAATACATGTTCTTTTATAAATTTACTTTAGCTAGCTCTGTCTTCAGAAAACCACTTTCTGAACATTTATCTACCCGGTTAAGTTTAATTCTATATATTGACTTCTCAAAAAAGCACAGATTTTACAAGCGGTATGAGACAGTGGCTTGTTTCATGCTTTTAAAGTCATGGCTATTTTGGTTTATGGGAAGGGAGAAGTGGCATGCACAAACTGGACAGCCGCATCTAACTTGGATGCTGTATTCATTAATTCAAGTGTACTGTATTGTTTAATGTAGTTTAAAAACTTTAGGAAATAACTATTTCAGATGTTGGAATTAGCCATGTATCTCTCTTTTTAAGAAAATTGTCTGTTATAAAACATTATACTAAGTGAGTTAAAATTGAAGTCACATATGACTGAAATTACTTTAAATTGAGTCATTGTACTTACGATTTTGTTCATACTTCTACTTGCTCTCTAGTTTTGTTAAGTAACTACTAAAAAAATTTGTCTTTCTTACTTCTAGGCAAGACATTTATTCCCAAGCATGACAAGAACTATGTTTTTAAAGGTGTTATGCTAATGCTTTTATTTTATATTACCTTGTTTAATTCTTACTATTTTATATAAGTTCTTATAAACGAAGAAACCAACACAAAGAAAATTGAATGTCTTTCTCAAGGTCACACATCTAGTTACTGTCAAATATGAGATTCAATACTATTTTTTGTTATAGCAGGCACCTTCAAACTTCTCTTATGATGGTCAATGCTCACAAGTGTAACAACTAATATGCATACAAACACAGATTTTGAAAAACAAAGCACCCAAAAGTCCAGACAAGTAGAGCACTACAGAAACTCTTAATCCTGACAACTTATAGCATTATGTCAGCTCATTATAGGCTATAGCATAACAGGGAAGCTTACAGGCTATGTATAGTTATCACCTCACTACTTTCAACCCTATACTTTCCTTTGAAAAAAGAAAGTATAGTATATTAGAAGTACACAAAGGACACAACATCAGAGAAATAACCATGCATCTCCTGCAAGTTATACTGAAATATAAATTATTTGCTATATTATATAGGATATACTATTCTTAGTGTCCCTAAAAATATGTTTCTCATCCTGTATGAAATTGATAAGTGAGGTTGACTCTCTTGTCCTCTGGCTTTTTCAGAAAAAAAATACATTTAAAATTTTTATTTTAGAAGATTAAACATTTAACTTTCTCTTGAGACGAAAGCATACACACTAACCCCAGATGCTATTCATTGGTACTAACAATGTTCATATAAATTCTCTAGCAAGATTTTGATTGCCTTCCTCTGCTTTCTTTATTCTGGAGTTCCACCCACTGCATTGGTTAGACTTTCCTTACCATTTCCTGGTCAACACTATGATCAGGCAACTCATGATGAAGAAAACTGAGTGAATTAATGCATCAAACATGATCACATATGATCACATACTGATTCTGTGGGGCTGAACTATTTCACCTATAGGCTAAAACAGAGGGCAAAAGAATTCAACACCTCCAACAAGCTAGAATTTACTTTCTTCTCACCTGTCTAAAATAGAAACTAAGTTAAAAAAAATAAAAACAGCACTTCTATTTCATTATTCTGCCTCTCTTACTGTGTTGTATCCAATTAAGATGGGGCTTGGTCATTGCAGACAAGCATGTTTACCTCCAGAGAAAAGAGTTAGAGACTGAAGGGAAAGACATGTCATTTTCTGGAAGTGATATGTGCAAACCTCAAATTTCTTGGGAAGGAACTCAGTAACATGACCATACGTAGCCTGAAGACAATTTGGGAATCGTAGTCTCTAGTTACAAGGCCAGTGCACTGCTAAAACCTGCAGGTAGGTTTCTGACTCTCAAAGGAAGAAGAGAAAAGTAGAGACGGTCACAATCTTAAATTTTAAGCTGGTGATGTTTATACTAACTTTGATGCCTCCCTCTTTCCTACTCTTTCATTTTCCTTCTCCCTTAGGTAAGGCTTTTATGGATTTATTGCCCTTCTTTTGGAGAACATGGAGAGCATGTGGCTCAAGAATGTAGTTGGCTATCGAATGATATTTCTTTAAGCACTAAAATGAAAATTAGTTAATTTACAAAATATACTTTACCCTAAATGCTTAAAGAATATATTTATGGTCTTGGGGAAGTATTAATATGGAGTGTGTCCTTAATGAGCTTTCTCGTTCACCAAACGGTTACTATGTACTTACTACATGAATATAGCTGAGTGTAATATTTTGAAGATGAAAGAACTTGAACACAAAACTTTCCTCAAATAATTTTTGAGGATATCCAATGAAAAAAATCACCAAACAGGATAATGATATAAGAGCCATCACAGAAGAGATAAAGCTTCTTTTGTCTATGTTGTTTTGGGGGCCACTATATATGTGATGGAACATTTTCCATCACATATATTTTATTTTCAAATGATTTTCTTATTAAATTAGTGTTTATGTACCATGTGGTTTGTGCAATATCTCATTACAAATATATAATTATCATATGAGGGCATAAAAATAATTCTACCTTTTATTTGGGGCAGTTTATTTAAATTATAGTATATAGGCTTTGTTCTTTGAGTCTATCAATCATGAAAATGGTATTAATTATAGCCTTTATAATGTCATAATATTTCTTCTCTGCTTTAATGAGACAGAAAGAATGACTCTAAAATTTAATGCTCTTAACCATGTGGAAAGTTTGTTGAAAATACATATTTCAGAGAGATTCTGGTTCTGCAGGTCTTGTAAAAAGGCCAGGAAGCACTATTTTCCACAAGCACTGCTGTTGGAAGACCTGGTTGCCCTTCTTCCCACTTTAGAGAACACTTACTTAAAGCACACACTGGAAAGTTTATACAAAATATACCAATATTGATAGGTTTTCTTCGTATAGTGTGGTTTTTGGACATAATTATCTTTTGTGTGTGGGTGTGAGTGTTTGAAATTGTTTCTGTCAATATGACTGCCTCTTCCAAGAGAGGGCAATTATTCAAATTTGCCATATCAAAACAAAAATCAATGCATTAAAAATGCTTTCATGTTAATGAAAATGCAATCTACACAAGAGGTGTGATTGACATAGTCTTTATATATGTTTACCTATTTTAATGAGCAAAATATTAAAATGGGACTTTTATACCTATTTTATCAATATAGGTAGTATTAATAATCTACTCTTTCCTGATTATGTGTTTTTCCCTTATTACTTCCGGATTATTGCATGTTCAAGGTTAAGGAAGAAAAGTAAGGATGCAAGACAGAAAAATAAGAAAGAAAAGAAAGAAGGAAAGAAAAAAGGGAGGGAGGGAAAGAAAATAGTATAAAGATATAAATCATGAAAAAATAATCTTGAAAAAATAGTACTTTATCTTGAGAAATCATTTGAAGATAGACTCCATAGTCTAGCTATGTGTGTTCAAATAAGTAAAAACACTATGTTTTCAGCCCTGCCTCCCCTCTCCTAGCTCACACTGTAGTCAATGAAAAATACCAGTGCCAAGATTTTAACGGATTGTTAACACAGTTCAGAAAGAATCTTATTTATTTAAATTGAAATTCAAGTGCCATCCTTTCATTCCTTTAAAAGGTATTATTTCACAAATTTGAAAGATTTGTATTCAGGAACAGTGATGGTTCTTGACTTTCAAGACCTCCCTCTGCATTTTCCCAAAGCACAGTTGGTCTAATTTTAACCTTTAATTTCATTGAGTAGATAATCATCTTATAACCATGAATACCATGCTGATTTCTTGCCACCTCTTCCCACCTTTAACACTACCATCACTGATGTGCATTGATTTGAATCTTCTGCGTCACAGTACTTAATTAATTTCAAACACAGCAGAATATTTTTGGATTTTATATTCAGGATCTCATTGATTTCTTGTCTTGCCACTTTTAATCAGATTTGGAAAAGGAATATTATGTCCAGGCTGTCTAGTCATTTACTCGTTAAAAATGTTATAAGTACAATCTTTAGAGAGCACTTCATTTGAATAAAGTATCTAAGATTGGAAGGGATATACATAGAGCAGGCATTGCATAATAATATTTAGTTTAAATATCAGACAGAATGCGTGTTTTAACTAACAGATACCTCACATGACTATTTAAATGCAAAGGGTATTTGTTTATGTAATAATCAGATCTGTATTTCGCATCTTTGTGATTTATACAGAAATGTTTTTTGGTCCAACTCTCGCATCCAAATGCCTAATACTTAGTCTAAAATCCATGGGGCCTTGGTATGTGTTCCTGTGCTTTGCTTTAGTGATAAACCAAATAGTCAAGTACATCATTTCAAATGCTACTCTTTACAGGCAGTCTTTGAAAGAATAGTACCAGCATTGCTGTTTTGTGGTACAACAGTGACAACCAGTGGCCGCTGGGTTTCAATTTAGGCTGACAATGTATTGCAGGCATTGTATAGGTTAACAACTCAACTTGTTTCTTGCTTATCTTCATTTTGTTCTGAAAATAGGTAGAGATCCACCACGTGTATATTTGTGAAACCTTTTGTTTTATTAATTTTCTGAAATATAGATTAAATATAGATTAAAATGGTCTTCCTAGGAGGTCACTGCACATGCTAACATATTGGAGCTAACTGAATGATTCTTAGTGGGCTTACCCTATGTGATATATGAGTAAAAACAAAATGACCTATTATTTTTTCTTTTGCCTGCAAGGGAAAGAAAAGAACTGCTAGATATATGTGAAAAACAGGTCAAAGCACTCCCTGGGCAAACAGTTGGGGATTGTGTAATTATTCACTACCTGAATATCCCAGATTGGTCTCATCTTTCCTTTCTAAAAGGTCTATTATTTCTTTCAAATGGAGTGTTTAATGGAGTAAAGCTTTGCTAGAAGTAATGAGCTGAATAATGTAGAGTTCAACTTTGGATTATGGACTTTTGGACACTCCAAGCAGTTAAAGCTAATGATTTAATCATTGTATTTATTTTAATTTTTTCAGACAGATCTATTTATATATCCTTAAAGTTCTTTCTGAGACACAGCAAATTGAACCCACCTCCTCCCACCCCTTTTCCCTTTAGCATCTATGACATTCCTACTTTGTCTCAAAATGCCTTTTTTTTTCCTTTTTCTTTTTAAGCATAGCTCTAAACCTTCATTTCCTCCTCACTGGCACTGCTCTAAGAGTGCTTATGGCAAATTTGCTTCTGTAATCATAACTTGAACCCATCTGGGGATAAGATTGGCTACAAGCTTAGTATTTCCACTTAACATATTCATGATTAGCATGCACAGAAGGAGTAGAATTAGGATGAATGTTTTTGGAACAGTACAGATAAATCCTCATAAATGTAGTACAACAGCTCTGGAAACGCACAGTGCAGAAATGTAATGAAGCTGAACTCTGCAGAGAGTTTGGTATTCTCAGTACCATGCCTCTCCTAATGAACTCATTTAGATTAGAAAATGGATTTAATATTTTATTGGAATTAACCTGAGCCAGTAAAGAGGATTACAATTTCTTTCCATAAATATAGTGATATTACAGGGTGAGGTAGCATGTTACATGAATATTAAGCACTTTATGAACATTGTCATGAAGCCAAAAGGAGTAAGGTGATTATATTTTAATATAGTGGTACTGTTCTTACATTAATTAAATTTGAATAGCCGTAAAGGGATATTTTTAAAAGATTTAAATCAGAATTTTGTTGCATTTTCAGAGCTAAAATGTGTTGTGATTTAAATGAAACTAAAGATAGACTATTTAAGCAACTGGCCTCAGCAGAAGCTGTATTCTCCCAAGTGGGAAATAAACATAAAAAAAAACTTGAGGGGATAAAAGGGAAACAAAGGTTTTGAGTTTGACTAAAGAGAAGGATTACCTCTTTACTAGTCTGAAGAAAGTTTGTCCCTTTACCCTTGGCTACTTTGGTAGATGAGCTAGTCAAACACAGAACTTGGCTGCATTTTTGGCTAGGGTCTTTTTCCCTTTCTGCCTTCTTTTGTTTTCAGGCCAAACTCACTTATATCCTTTATGGACTCTGAGTGGATGTTTTTCCGAGAAGCATAAACAGTCTGTAAAGGAAGTGATTCAGGAACACTCACAAGGCCTGTGTGCTTTTCCTCCCCTAACAACTTTTAGCCCTAAACTACTTCCGCTGTTAATTTTTGTAAATCTAGTTGATGTGTTATAGGAAAGGGATCTAATATCGCACATTTGCAATCTTAAAAAAATAAAACTATAAGATGAATTTGATCCAGCCTTAAACAAAGGGCAAGCTTTAGCCATGGAGTGCCATTTCTACCCATTTTGTAAAGTCAGCTACCGTGCATATGTGCACCCAAGCGTTCACTGATGTTACAGGACAAGGCACAGTGAGCACTGCATGCTGGAGGCCGGGGTTAGGTCCTGAGGCTGTGAAGAAATCTTCTGATTAAAGCTGAACATGCGCCGTAAAGCTGTTCAGGCATGTACGCGGAGTTAGTTTCAGGGAAGCTTTCCACCCCTCCTTCGTTCCACCTACACAAGTAAAACTTTTTTGCTTTCACTGGAAAAAAGACATGTGAGAGACTGCTCCATGTGCGGATTTCAGATTTCCCCAACCCATATATGCAAAAGCTTCCACGACTGATGCTTTTTAAGCTTCAGTCGCACTGGGGCTTTGAGATAATGCTATTAAACTGGAACTGGAGAAAATCAGCTACTTGCTGAGTATGCGGAGGGGAAAAAAACAGGTCCCCAACAAGAGAGGTCAGCCTTAGTGCAGAGCAGTTGGTGAAATTCTGCTGCAGGAAGGCTGGTGAGACCTGCAGGGGAGGCTTTTAGGGGGAATGTGTCCTGCTGGAGACTGATGAAGGATGGCACGCTGGGAGTGCCTGTGGGACTGGAAGGAAGGGAAACAGGGACACTAGGACTTGGGAAAGAGGGCTGAGGAGGGGAAACTGCCCAGAGCTTGGGATTTGCCCGTGTCACCAAGATCCTGGCCAACCCCTTTTGTTCCACTTTATTTTCATTTCTGTGGTTTTCCTTCCTAACCATTTTCTTCTGGTGGCCTCTCTCATCTTGTGTCTCATTTTATTATTTGATAGGGTAAAACATTGCGTACAAGATTCCTATCCTAATTAGCGTAGTGTCCATCTCCCTTGGAGGTAGACAGGGTTTGAGTAGGTAGGCATGGGATGGGAAGTTTTAGCAATGCTACTGAAATAAATGGAGAGATACCCAGAAAAATCCTTGACTTCTAACATTCCTGAAAAGGATCTTGCTGCAAGATATGGCATGCTTTTCAATCAGTCAGATTAGCTTGCAAAATGATTTTCTAAATTTCCTTATCAACTTTTCTTTTAGTATGACAGTGGTTAGTCTGGCTGACTTAGTTCAGACAGGTCTCTTGGCATGAGGGATATATGTACTCTGTGTCTCTATTTTCTGGTAAGAGGTTACGATACAGGAGAAATAAATGATATGCCAGCAATTTTTATACCCCTGAGCATAACTAGTGAGAAGAAGCATGAGAACAGAGACAGTTAAGTTAAAAGAGAGGCCCCTTTTTCTCTTCAGGCTTGTACCCAAATAAGGAGACATGGTTTTAAATAAGGGTGCAGACTGTATTTTTTGCTGCCTTTTGAATTCCAAGAGAAGCTGATTTGTAGGTTCTCTTCTCCCAGCCTATGAGCCAGTTTCCACAAAGTAAATATGGCAGTTCATAGTAAGAGACCAGGAAGCAGATGATAGAGGGATAAGTACCTACTTGGTAACTAGTGCACATTATCCTGGAACTAGAAGAGAAAGAGATACTTCCTGAAACTCTGAACCTTTTATTTTTTTAATGCCAAATTCATTTAAATCACTCCCCTTTCCTTTCACGTTCTGTAGTAGGTATATTGTAAACCCTTCCAAAAAAGATAGGGCAGGGTCTAATTCTCAATACCTGTGAGTATGCCCGTATCTGGAAATACCATCTTTGCAGATGCAGTTGAGGATCTTCAAAAGAGATAATCCTGATTTAGAGTGAGCATTAAATTCAATGACTATTATTTTTATAAGAGAGAGGAGAGGGAGAAATTGAGGTACAAAGATTTGGGGACATGGGGAAGGCCATGTAAAGAAGACAGAGCAGAGGCAGAGATTAAAATTATGTTGCCATAAACTGAGGGACACAAGGAGAATGCTTTGAAATCAACCTATTTTTTTATTTATTAAAAAAATTGTCTTTCAGGGAGAGGAGGAATTTAAACAAATTCTGAAGTGTACAGAATAATATAGTGAATACCCATATATCCACCATCCATCACCCAGACTTCCGAATTATTAAATTGACCAATCTTGTTTCCCATACAGTCCTTGTAATGTAGAGTTGGTTCCTCAGTTCCTTAATGTGTGCTTCCATTTCCTACTCTTATCTTCAAGTCAGTAAGGCCTAGGAATTTATTAGAATATGGATGGCCCTCGATCAATTATTGACAGATGTGGGACATGAAAGTGTAGCTCCTCCAAATTGGGTCTGGAAATCTCAGAAATTTGATATGTACTCCTGACTTCTGCTGCAGAATCATGTTAAAGCTACCTTCTGTAGGACAGTCCATGAAGTTCCACCAGGATGCCCCATCCCTTGTTCTGCTCTCTCTGGGTCACAATGGGTGTAGCAAGGTAACAAAATGGGCCTATGAATCCTTGTCTCTGGGTCTATTTTGGGGAAACTTAATCTAATACCTTTACCCACTAAGATCCTACTGCATTACATTGAATTACTTCCCCACAATTAGAGCATCTCATTTGTATTTCAATATATACCTCTAAAACTTAAGGACTCCTAAAAAATGTGTTGCCATCATTACATCTAAATATGACAATAAAATTCCTTAGTACATAAATTAGCAGTGTTTTAATATATAATTATCTCATAAATATAATCATTTAATAGCTTGATTCACTTGATAACCAAACAGTACATTTCATTTGAAATGTCTTGTTATCTCTCTAATATAGAGGTTTCACTCTTTCTCTGTTTTCCTTTTTCTTTGATGTTTGTTAGAAAAACATTGTCATTTTTCTTTGGAGTTTTCCACAGTCTGAATTTAGCTGATTGAATCTTTGTGGCTATTTTTTAAGCAAATTTGTTTAACCCCTCTATATTGTGTTCGTTGATATTTGAATTTAAAGCTTGACCAAGTTCAGATGTGATATTTTCATTAAATCTCTTTCATTCGTGACCAGATGTCCTTTTTACTGGAAGACATATAACTATGTTTACATTTTCACTATTTAGTGACTATTAATAAATAATGTCTCCACCCATTAATATTTCAGGGACTATGAAATGATGATACTTTTTTTTTTAGAACAACAGACACCTTTATTGCAGGAGCTCAAATAGGAGGAGTATTTATTTGTCTTTGCAGGCTTTATTTTCCTCAGCTAGAACCCAGCTCCTTGACCTCCAGCAAACAGCCATCTGGGAGCACACATGGGCCTGGTCTTGGAGCAATGCACGCAGGAAACTTGCCTTGTGGAACTGCTTGTCTAGAAGATGGCTGATTTTAGCATTTTTACCTTTCATCATATTTCTTCTAAACAAAAAAAAAATTTTGTTTAAGATTTCTTCCTCGTCAAGAGTCATCATGGCCCTCTTATCCTTCTTCTTATTTAATGGTTTATTTTTATTGCATTTTTTTCTATTACCTTTTATCACCCTTATACTTCTTCCATCTACACTCATCTCTCTTCCCCAACGATCACCATACTGTTGTCTGTGTCCATGTTGCTTGATCCTGCCATTCCCTAATGCTCAACCCCCACCCCCAGAGCTGCCATCCTGCTCTCTATGAATCTGTATCTATTTTGCATGTTAGTTCAGTCCGTTCATTAGATTCCACATATGAGTGAATCATATGGTATTTGTCTTTCTCTGACTGGCTTATTTCACTCAGCATAATGCTCTTCAGGTCCATCCATGCTTTCACAAAGGTAAAATTTTTTTTCTTTTTTATAGCTGAGTAATATTCCATTGTGTAAATGTACCACCTTTTATGCAATGATGAGTTGTTTATCAACTTATCTACTGATGGACACTTGGGTTGCTTCCAAATCTTGGTGACTGTAAATAACACTGCAATGAATATAGAGGATAGGGTTAGTGGAATCACTGGGTCAAAAGGGAGTCCCATTTTTAATTTTTTTTTAGGAAACTCCATAATTTTCCACAGAGGCTGCACCAGTCTGCATTCCCATCAGCAGTGCAGAATGCTGCCCCTCTCTCCACATCTTAGCCAGCACTTGTTATTTGTTGATTTATTGATACTAACCAAAAATGCAAAAAATAAAAATTGTACTTGGAAAATTATGACATTGAAGAAAAAAATGGAAGAAAATGCAAATAAGTGGAAGCATATACTACATTCATGGATAGGAAGTATTAATATCACTAAAATGTCTATACTACCCAAAGCAATATATAGATTCAATGTAATTCTTATCAAGATACCAATGGCATATTTCGAAGAACCAGAACAAATATTCCAAAAATTTATATGGTACCACAAAAAATCCTAAATAGCACCAGTAATCTTGAGAAAGAAAAACAAAGTTTGAGGAATCATGCTACCTAATATCAAACTATATTACTAGGCCAGAGTAATCAAAACAGCATGGTACTGGCATAAAAACAGAACAGTGAGCCTGGAAATAAACAAAGGAGGCCAAAACATATAATAAGATAAAGATAATTTATTCAATAATTGTCCCCCTTCTTGCAGTGCAGGGGTGGTGCATGGTGGAACACATACCCCTGTTGGTACAGCGTCCCATCAATGAGCACAATGCAGTTCCTTTTCCTGGGATCTTGGTGCAGACCAATTTGTCATTGTATGTGTTGTAGATAACATTGGTAATCCTTGTTTTACACATACATTACTCTGAGTCCAAGGAGAAGTTGCCTATGTCTGGCCTCAATGCTCAGTAGTTCCTGCTTTCTCCCCACAAATACACCATGTAAATGCAATGGGGCCATTATGGTTGGCAGTGGGACATCATAGCTCATGTTTTTGCTTTTTGCGGTGGGGCTTTCTCTTGCACTTGGTCTTGTAACACTTGTGCCAGTTGCCTTGAGAGATGCCCATAGCTTGGTGCCAGCTAGAAAGAGACTTTCCTTTTTTTTTTTTTTAATTTCTTTTCCTTTTATTACCTGGATTACTTCTAGAAAGACAAGTATTCATCTTCTATTTGTTTTCTGTTTCGTAAACTTCACTTAGAAAAAGTAAGATAAATGTTTATTTTTTCCTTTTACCAGTTGTTAAAATACACCTGGCTCTCTGCACCTGCAGTTCCAACCAACTAAAGATAAAAATTATCTTAAAAAGTTATGCTGTTGCTGACAGGTACCATATAGTTAGGACTTTGATGGTGTGTCTGTAAAGAACATGCACAGACTTTTTTTTCTTATCACTATATCCTAAACAGTATAACAACTTTTACAGAAGATTTTCATTGTATTAGGTACTATAAGTAATCTAGAGATGATTTAGTAGGGGTGTCCAACCTGCAGCCCATGGGCCACATGCAGTCCAGGATGGCAATGAATGCAGCCCAACACAAAATTGTAAATTTACCTAAAACATTGTGAGATATTTTTTTGTGATTATGTGTTGCAATGTATTTAATGTGTAGTCCATGATAGCTCTTCTTCCAGTGTGGCCCAGAGATGCAAAGGTTGAATACCTCTGAGTATAGCACAGGATATTGGTAAGTTATATACAAATACTGCTGTATTTTATTATAAAAGGGACTTGAGCATTTGTAGATTTTGGTGTCTTAATGGGGAGGGTTTTGGAGCCAATTGCCCTGTGGATACCAAAGGAAGCCTGTAGTGGGTTGACTTGTATACTTCAATGGTGACTAAATAGTCTTTTTTTCTGTCTTTTAGTAAAATTATGAATTCATTAGTTTAAATAAACTTGGTGTGCTTTCTCCATTACAGTGATAATCCTTTTTGTCCATTCTTGTGGCCAATGAGAACCTAGTTAAATTGCCTTGTGAGTCCTTTTGGTATGACTGGAGTAGTCTTTGATGTCTTTCTTCCTAAGAGTTATAAGCTTCTGGGGTCATCTTGTATATATTCAACTCCATGACTAGAATGGACATTTTCCCAAGGATCTCTTATTAACTTTCATGCAACTGTAGGTCATTAATTTGAGGCCTTATCAGTGAGTGCAGGTAGGATTACTTTTTTAAGGTGAAATATATCATGAGTTTAACTGAGTCCCTCAATTACAATTCAGAAGTACTGAATTTCATTTAAGCAATTCTAACTTTAATTTAAACCTATTTCTGCCACACAGAGACACCAATTCCCAACAATCCTAGTAATAATAAAGTGAGGATATCATATAATTGGTCATCTGTTTTATTCCACAAAATATAAAAAAATCTCCATTGAAAATCACAATTTTTGCCAACAATATAATTATGAAAATCAGTGTCAACTTTTTTGTAGTTAAATTACTATATTAAATTAACATATTTAAGACTTGCAATAGCTACTTTTTTGGGTGCTTATGCCTCCAACAAGTTACACAATTTGTTTATTTGTTTACTGTTATTTGTCATATTCTTTCCTGTTTTTTGGCTTTAAAATATAGGTAAAAATAGGTGTATTCAAAGATGTAAAGTACCTCATCCTTTGACCTTATCTTATACCCACACTGTATTTATAGGTAAGCATTAAAAAATACAGTTTTTTCATTCCTTTGTTTGTCAAATGTAAACATATATATTAACATCCTCTTCTTTCTTAGATAAACAGTGATATAATATACTCACTTCTCTCTACCTTGCCTTTTTATCATCAATTAATATAAATCTAAGAAATTATTCTAAGATAGCATATAGAAATATCTTTACTTTTACAGTAGCAGAATGGACTTCCACTTTGTGGAGCCTAACTTAACTTATTAAACAAGTCCTATATTAATAGATATTTAGGTTATTCCTAGGCTTTTGTTAAAATAAATCAGTCCTTAAATAAATAACCTTGTACATATATTTTCAAAAACATTGTTAGCATATATTTGGGATACATTGCTAAAGATGAGTTTGTTGTGTCAAAGGCCAAATAAATCTGTCAATCCCATAGATATTATTAACTATTTCTTCATAACAATTGTACCACTTTAGACAGGTATATTTTGTCTGCTTTAAGAAAATCTCTTTGAGTGTCTTTATATTAGGTGAAACAAGATGCTATATTTTCTTTACTTTAAATAAATGAGTTAAGCCTATTCACATGTATTGATGTGATTAATATATGTAGCCTTAGCTCTTATTATGTTACACGAATAAGCTTTGTCTGGTTCTGACCAATGAACTAAATAGAGCATCCAGAAGGATGTAGTGTAAGATGGTGGCATAGGTAAACATGGCTCTCCTCACACTTCTACATCAGAATTACAGCTAAACTATAGAGCAACCATCATTCAATACTGCCAGAAACTGAGCTGAATGGAAGTCTTTCAACTTGGAATTAAAGAAAAAAATCAAACCAAGACTGGCAGTAGGGACATAGAGAGGAATGGGCTGATGAGATACCCACACATGGCAGATAAAAATTGGGAAAGATATCTAAGGAATTAAAGGTCCCAGCCCCACACCAGGTCCCTCAGCCCAGGGTTCCATTGCCAGGAACGTAAGTCCCTATAATGTCTGGCTGTAAAAACCTGTGGGGACTGAGGCTGTGGAAAAAGAAACTTCTGAATCCCAAGCAGTTCCTCTTCAAAGGCACACTCACAGACTTATTCAGACTTACTCCCTCTGAGCTCCAGCACCAGAGCAGTAGATTGAAAGGAATCAGAGACACACAAGGAGGAACTGAATTGTTTAGCATCAGGGTGAGAGCTAGGGAGCAGATTTCTCCAGAGGGAAGTGCTGGCAGAGACCATTGTTTCTTTTCTGAGCCTTCCCCCAACATAGCCAGTAGGCAGCATCATATCTGAGACTCCATCAACATTGCGAACACTGTTTGCCCTACCCTGGTGAGTCCTTGAGTTCCTGCTCAACCCAATTTTCAGGCCAACTCAAGCTGTTTCCAGTTGCTTTTCCATAGGAATGGTTTGTCTTGGCCTATGCTTTAGATTTTCCTAAATTCTCTCAAAGAAGAAATATCTGGCTTCAGTGAGCCCCATACCTCTCACTCTGTTGTCCCAGGCCAGGCACCAGGAGCAGCTGGCCTTGGTTCACAGCTTGTACTCTCCTGGGCACCTCTAAGCCCAGCACAAGTTATCAGCCACCTGTGGATCACTTTGTAGCCAAGGTTGTGTGTCCCTGGATAGAGCACAGGTGATATCTGAAGGCTCAACTATAGGAGGAGGCTGTACACAGCCCACACAGTGGGTGCAACTTGAATACCCAGCTTGGGTAATAGGAGAAGCTGTGTCGCTGAACCTTACAGGATGCATACTATTTAAGACCACTCTAACAAGACTGGGAAATGTAGCAGCTCAAACTAATACACAGAAACAAACATGGGGAGGCTGCCAAAATGAGGAGACAAAGAAACACGGCCCAAATGAAAGAAGAGATCAAAACTTCAGAAAAAGAACTAAACAAAATGGAGATAAGCAATGTATCAGATGCAGAGTTCAGAACACTGGTTATAAGGATGCTCAAGAAAGTTAAGGATGACCTCAACAGCATAAAAAAATCCTATCAGAAATGAAGGGTACACTAATTGAAGTAAAGAATTTCTATAGGAAATCAACAGTAGAGTGGATAAAGCCAAAAATTGCATCAGTAATTTGGAACATAAGGAAGCAAAAAACAAATAAAACAAAAAACATTGCTTTTTTTCTACTTATTATTACCACTTCAAACTAGAATTAGTTTTTTTTTTTTCCTACTTCTAAGATTCTCTCTTTTTATTTAACCTTTGTCATTTTAATTATGCTGTATCTTGGTGGGGACTTCTTTGGGTTCAATCTTTTTGGGACCCTCTGCGTTTCCTGGACTTGTATGCCTATTTCCTTCGTGAGGTTAAGGAAGTTTTCCCTCATTATTTTCTCAAGTAGGTTTTCAATTTCTTGATTTCTTTCTTCTTCTGGCACCTTCATGATGCAAATTTTGATACACTTGAAGTTGTACCAGAAGCTCCTTAAACTAGTCTAGTTTTTTTGGATTCATTTTTTTTTCTTTTTGTTGTTGGATGTTTTCAGTTTTTTATATTCCAAATTGCTTATGTGATCATTTACTTCATATACTCTACTGTTGATTCTCTGTAATGCAATTTTCACTTTTCACTGGTTCTTTTTCATATTTTCTATGTCCATTTTTATGTTTCCTATCTTTTTGTTAAGGCTCTATGTTTATCTCTCTTCTGTTTATTGAACATCATTGTAACCAGTGTTTTAAACTTTTCATCTAGCAGATTGCTTGACTTTGCTATTTAGTATTTTTACTTTTTTCTGGAGTTTTGTTCTGTTCTTTCATTTTGGACTTTTTTTTGTATTCTCATTTTGGCTGCCTCTCTTTCTATGTATTAGGCTGAACTATTCTATCTCCCAGTTTTGATAGAGTGGCCTTTGGAGTAGGTGTCCTGTAGGGACCAGTGGGGCAGCTTCCCTGGTCACCTAAGCTGTGTGCTCCAGGTATGCCTTTCATGTAGGCTATGTGTACCCTCTTGTAGTTGAGCCTTGATTGATGTTGAAAAATTGGTCAGAGGGATTTATGTCTAGGCCAGTTGACTTTGAGGACTGGCTATGACCATAGCACAGGATCAGGTGTTCAGGAGCCAATCCCATACAGTAGAATTCACTTCAGCGAGGATCTGGTGCCCACCAAATCTACCCTTTTAGTGTGTCGCCAGTGTAATTGGTGGGGTGGTGCTCTCATATGGTCTAAAGCTGGCCACCATGTGCACTGGCTCTAAGATCTCTGGGAAGTGCAGACCAAGGTTAGCCACTACCTTTGCCCTGTCTTGGGCCACTCAGCATGAGCTACTAAGAGATCTTCAGATGGCTGCTACTTATGCTTCCCTTGGAGGTACCCTGGAGAGGCTAAGCTGTGGACTGAAACTGGTTTCTACTAGTGCTAGGCCTGGAACCACTTAGCAAGAGGTAGTGAGACTGAGACCAGCTGCTGCTTCTTTGGAGTTTGTGAGTCTCTTGTACAAACTGCACAATGCACATGCAAGGGTTTTATTTTGTTATTTCTTCAGCCATCATATGTCTTTTAATAGGAACATTCAATCCATTTGCATTTAAAGCCATTATGGGTAGATATTTATTTATTGCAATTTTATTATTCATATTTTAAATCTTTTTTTGGAAAGATTTTAGAAGAGTCAGCAACGTGAGCCAAGACAGGTTGTTTGTATGAAGAAGCCACAGAAAATGTCTTGGTTGGGCTTGCAACTTGGGTGGGGCAGGGTCTCAGAGAATAACCGGGGTGGGGTGAACAGTGTTAGCCAGGTCGATGGCACCTGCCTTTTATCCTGAGAGGGAAAACTCAGCAAAAGAACAATTTCCTCTGCTAGCACTTCTGTCTGGGAGAGAGCTACTCCTTCAGCTCTTGTCCTGAATGCACACAATTCAGTTCCTTCCTGAACTGATGACCCCAGGGGCTTTTGAGCTGCTGCTCCAGTGCTGGAGCTCAAAGCAAGTGAGTGCAAGTAAGCCCATGTGTGGGCTCTTTTAGAAGAAGTCCTGGGACTGCAGAAATTCTCCATATAACTCAGCCACAATCACTGCTGATTTTTGCAGCCTGAAGTTGTGGGGACTTCTCTTCCTGGCATTGGAACCCTGGCCTGGAGGACCTGGTGTGGGGCTGGAATCTATTGCTCCTCATGCGTGACCTCTGCAGCCAAGATATTCCTCCTAATCTGCCACATGTGTGACATGTGTGTGTGAACAGCTTGTTTTCATCTCCACATCTTCTTCCAGTTTTAGTGTTGCTTATTCTGTATTTCCTTACTTATAAGACCTCATTTTAGCTAGACTTTAGATTGGCTTCCAAGGATGATTGCTCTGTAGTTTAGTTTTAATTTTAATATGGTTGTGAGAGAATACAAACACTGTATTTACCTATTATGTATTTTGACGTTAAAATTGAGAATTAAGAAATTTATAAAAAAGTTGTCTTTAATACATTTAACATAAAATAAAACACCATTATACAAATAATAATTTTTAATGAGAAATAACTATATTTTTTCAAAACAAAACAATGTGAGAAGAATGGTATTATTTCACAGTTTGAAAATCTCATTAATTTCCTTCTTAATTTTTCATTCAAGTGGTTGTGATATCATCCATCATATAGTTTTGGGAAACGCAGCTGTTTACTTTGAGATAAGAATAAAAAGACAAATAACACTTTGGTATCCTTGTAAAACTAGTTTTAACTCATGGATCTACTGAAAGGGTCTTGGGGATTTGGGGAGGTCCTGGATCACTGCTGTTCCGTAGGAAGAAGATGCCATAGAAGGAGTTGAAAATCCATGTTTTACAAAGAATACCAATATTGGACTATTACATGAGAGAGAAATAAACTGCTCTTATGTTAATCCATTAAGATTGGGGATTTTATATATTAGAGAAGTTAGAATTGCCTTGTCCAGAACAGAAATCCACAGAGAATACTAATGTTGAAATAGAAAAAAATTACTTTTTAATGTTACTTATCCAGAAATCAGTCATTTTTATTCTTAAAAATTATATTTATGAAAATCCAGCAAATGAAAACTAACATGCAGTGCCCATAAGAGATATTTTGGGTTTAATGGGAAATAATAGGATTTATTTAATGAAGAAGATAATTTTAACAGGAAAACGAAAAACACTGCATATATCCCAGAAACGAAATGGCTATGGGAACTTACTATTACCATCTAAGTTTGAAACTTTACTTGTTTGTTTGTTTGTTTGTTTGTTTATTAAAAAGATTTTTATTTATTTGTTTTTAGAGGGGAAGGGAGGGAGAAAGAGAGGAAGAGAAACATCAACATGTGGCTGCCTGTCATGGGTCCCCTACTGAGAACATGGCTCACAACCCAGGCATGTGCCCTGACTGGAAATTGAACCAATGACTCTGGTTCACAGCCCCACACTCAATCCACTGAGCTGCAGCAGCTAGGACTAAAACCTTATTTAGATGGGAGCTAATAATACTGAATGTGTGTGGTGACGGTATAATGACAGAGAAGATGTTGAAATTACAGTATCTTGAATTTGGATTAAGCAGTAGAAATGATGAGATGGTCATTATTGTTTTGAGGCAAGACATTGAGCTACTTAGAGCTCTAGGAAATATTCTTTAGAAAGATGATTAAAGATGTGCAATGAAATCTTCTAAAGATTGCTTAATAGTTACCTAAAGAACACTGAGTATGTGAGCACATAAAAAATGCAATGATCAACTCACAATAATGATGCTTATTAGATGAGAATTATTGTTAACCTTCTTCTCAGGGAGGGGAAGAAGAAAGTGGAGTCTTAATTTATTAATTTTTGAAATTATTCAGCTGTGCTGCAATGATTTCTTGAACCCACTTGGTATAAGAATTGGATGAATACTTGTAAAGTATTAGGTATGCTTGTCTGGCATCTATTGTTTTCTTCAAATTGATTTTACAGGGAGTAAAAAGGGGAGAGAGGAGAAGAGGGGAGGAGAAGAGAGGAGAGGAGAGAAACATTGATTTGTTGTTCTTAGTTATGCATTCATTGTATATGCTCTGACCAGGATTTGAAACTGCAAAGTTGGCATATTAGACAACACTCTAACCAACTGGGCTAACAGACCAGGGCAGACTATTATTGTTAAGGGAAAAACTATGTTTTATAATAGCTGGCCTTATTACTATGAAAACATTATTTTCCCTTCATATTTTTTAGTTAAAAAATCAGTAATTGGCCCTGGCTGGTGTGGCTCAGTGGACTGAGAGCTGGCCTGCAAACCAAAGGGTTGCTGGTTCTATTCCTAGTCAGGGCACATGCCTGAGCTGTGGGCCAGGTCCCCAGTAGGGGCATTTGAGAGGCAACTATACATTGATGTTTCTCTCTCTCTCTTTCTCCCTCCCTTCCCCTCTGTCTAAAAACAAACAAATAAACAAATATTTTAAAAAATCAGTAATTGTATTTATTGAGAAATACCTTATTGTATTATGGTAAAAAAATACTGTTGGAGACTGTAGTTTTTGACTTAAAGAAATTAAAAGGAAGAAAGCTGAGTAATATTGACAATTCTAAGAGTGATATATAATTTATTTTGTGTTATATATTATGTAATATGGGAAATATACTGAGCAAGCATTAATTTAAGGGTCTTTATAGTTATTAAATATTATGTGGTTTCTCTCTAGATTTTGGCTTATGGCTTTAAAAACCTGGAAAAACAGAATTATTGATAAGAAAGGGTATAGTCTCACTGTTTTTTAAGCCAGTTCTTTCCTTGCATTCAACACTTGCACTGTTATTTATGAGTTAAGAAGCATACTTACACACTCCACTGAACACAAAACTAACTACAAAGGACAGAAAATGGCTTATTTCCCTCTAAGCAAGTACACTTTAAAATAGAACATGAAGATGGGAAAAGAGACTCCATTTTGATTTATTGATTCTAGAACTTTCTTGTTAGTTTGTTCCTCAAATACTCCTTCTGTCTCTCTGACCTTTGAGCACCAAGGACTTTGGATGCATCTCTTGACTTTTTATGCTCTCTCCCGCTCTCCCCCTCTCCAGGTTTCCCTTTCAACCTCCTTCCATCTCGCCCTCTCCTTGCTGTTTAGTATTCTTCTTTTCTCAGTGGTACTCCCTGCTTGGAAAAGGATACTTGGTGTGAGGTTTCACATAGGAATTCTGTGCTTCTTGTGGTGAATTATAAATAAAAAACAAAGGACAGCATGGGAACACACCCAAGAGTCTAATGCAAATGCTGGTGGTGAGACAGAGACAATTGAGGAACATAACAGCAGAGGAGTCTTAACAGAAGCACACAAATGTTCTATAAGGAGATGCTGGCTGTGTTTCTAACTTCACGGTTTATTGAGAATCTTTCAGGACTTGCGTTGCTGAGCCAGTGGTATTGAGGAAGGTAGACAAAGGGGCCTTCTCTCAATTAGGCAAGACTCCAGGGGGCTTAGCCTGGGTAGCTGGGAGATATGCTGACGTACATATTAAGTCAGGTTTTACAAACTCTTATTACATGCAAATTCTTACAGATTCTAGAAATAGATTGACAAAGAATAAAAATTTATGCTATTGTGAAGTTTATCTTTTATGTCCCTCTTTTCATATACACTTTAGTCATATGTTGTGGGAAGTTTTGGTTGTGAGCTGGGTGACAGATATCATTTTCTAAGAAAATCTCCCCAACCTTTGCCTTGGAATGGTAGACAAAAAGTTTCAGACTCAAATAATTCTTTGATTTGGGCCTAGTAATTTCTTAAAATTGTTTCTGCTGTAGGAAATGTTCAAAGTAATAAACAGTGAAAGAGATAATCAAGAATGGTTGGACTATGGCTTAAGAAAGGCATGGGATTAATATTATGATGACTTGAAAATAGTGTGGTTTTTCTTTTAGAGTAAAAATATAATTTAATTTTATAACTAATAATAATGATTTTTTTTGTTGTACACTCAGTGAAACTTTCTTAGGTTAAAAAAGTTGCTTAATTCAGATGCACAAGCAAGACCTATATTTAGGAGAACGAGTTCAGCAATTACACTGAGCTTCTTCCACTTTTTTGGCAGCTCCAGGGAAAAAGAAGAAATTCAACTTCAGCTACTCAGGAGGATTCCAGTACTTTTTCAATCACTAGAGTTTTCCTGGGGATGAATCTGAACCTAGTTTTAAAGACCACAAGGTTTGACACTATTCATTATTCCACTGTTCTGCTTCTGAAATCAGATGTGCTGTTTCAGTGTCGACTGTGAAGCTTTTCCAGTGTCTGAGCTGATTACCATACATTGGTTTAAGCAGACTCTCATTTTCTTATATTCTGCTCCTCTTCCTTCCTTTTGGTTCTTCTGCATGATTTCCCTGTCCTCACTGTCTGCTTTGTGTTTTCTTGCTCATTTTACAGCCAGCTTGTCTACTCGAAGTGCATCTATTCTCCTAGGAAGGCACTTAAATGGCTTGTTGTTTGCAGCCCACTGCATTCTAGGGCTGCAAATGGAAATAAGAGAAGGGCTTGTGGACATTACCCATTGTCCTTAAATAGCCAGGGATCTACACTCTGATGAATTAACTGAAGATTGTATGAAACATAGGAATGAACAGATATGGTCTCCTTTTATAATCCATGTTATACAATTTTGTGATGGATTTTTTTTTCTGTGGTTTATCTAGTTACCTTTTTTGCTTGGTTTTGTAAAACAGACTGAAACACATTTTATTTTCCCACTGTAAAATGTCCTGCGCAAAAATGGAAGCCCGAATCATTTGGTTTCTCATTAAAATACTGTAATTAAACTTATATAATAGTTTAAGATTCATTCAAATTTGCTCTTCTATTTATTCTCTCTTCAAGGGAGGATCATGAAAATGCCCAGACATCTAAGTTCTTGTTTTTGTCTAGTTTTTCCTCTTAAATATAGAAGAGAGTATTAATTGTTGTGATTTCTTGAGTACTCTAGATGCTATCAACACTATTACTTTCTGGCTTAGAGAATGGTTATAGGGAGCACACCTCTTATAAATCCTTATCTCCCTGTTAATCCTGAAGTAGAGTCATTGAAGTGAACGAACATTTCCTAATAATACTTTCAAGATGTGATTTTCAGCCTATGTGCCTTTGCCTGCCTACTAAGAGAATGATACCCTGTAAAAGAATACAAAAATCCCTTTTTTTCTCCCCCTCCCACTCATAGTTTTTCAGGTGGCCATAATCAAAATTCCACAGGTTTCCTCTCTGATATTATGTTCTTTACATGACATCTAGAGGCCAAAATTGATGTGAGCTGTAATTAATCTTTCCACATGGCTATGCAGACCCTTGGTATATCAGGAATAAGACACACTGTCTGCATCCTTAAGTTTACAGAACATCCCAGCACCAATTTCTATTCTGAGTGATGCCCAGTTTGATTCCATCATCCTAAGGATATAAAAGATATAGGAAAAGAAAGCAACCTTATGAGGAAACAAAAGACTTATGAGAATAAAACTCCTTTCTTCAAGTTTGCATTTTATGTGCAATAATGTTTTCTGTTAAATTCCACACAAATTGTGAAATAACCTAATTAGTGTTCCTGACATTTACCCATGACAGTCAAAATCCAGCTGGTAATCAATAATGTAAATGTAAAGTGGCTGATTAAATTTCCGTTTTCTTTTCCATCAAAATTTTTAAGGGCAAAATTCATTTTGCTGTCCTTTACATTTTCTCAGAACACTCCTCTGACTCCAGCTTCAATCTGCAAATTCTCAGAAGGCACAGAAAGAATTTAACTCATGTGAAGGATGATTGATACTGTCACCACTTGGCTATAAAGCAGTCCTCTGCATTTTTTCAATATTCCTCACAAAATAAAATATTAGAACCAGAGAATCACTATAGTCGTAATTAAGGAAATATTTCAAGCTTCTTTTTCTAAATATTTTGGGTACTTGAAAATTTAAATCCCATCATTTTATAACTGAATCATGGGCATAGATAAAAATGTTTGAAATCTTTATATGCTATGACAGTGCACTGAGATTAATGTTTCCTCCCCCCCTGCCCCCATTCATATGTTGAAATTCTAACTTCCAATATGATGGTCTTAGCAGGTGGGGCCTTTGGGAGGTAAATAAATCATGAGGCTGGAACACTCATAAATGAGATTAACTGCCCTTACAATAAGGACTCAAAAAGTTCTCTCTCTTTCCATCATGTGAAAATACAAAGACAAGTTGGCAGTTTGTAATCTGAAAGAAGGCTCTCCCTATATCTTGAACATGCCAGCATCCCCATCTTGGACTTCCAGCCTCCAGACTATGAGAAATAAATTTCTGTTGTTTGCAAACCTCCGATTCTATCATACTTTGTTATAGCAGCCTACCAATATATGTGTCTTACACACACACACACACACACACACACCCTATACAGTTGTTTTCATAGATAGTACACTAATAGTCACTGTTAAACACACATATCTGATCTAAAATTACCTAATTCCAACACATTTAAGTGATGGAGTGAGAAATTATCTTTGTATGTCTATTTGTATGTGTAAATGTGTGTATGTGTGTGTGGTTACCCTGACTGGTGTTCTGCCTTGTGTAAGCCTGTTTTTCAGCTGTCTACATTGTTATATGCACACATAGCTTGCTGCATCCTACTGCTGTCTTATGGTCCATGTTCACTGCATTTTACTGACCAATTTCCTGGTGATGGAGAGCTAGGATGCCCATGTTTTCTATTATTACTATAAAAAAATGCTAAGATGAGTCTCTCTATGAATATGGCCACACTGATTTGTTCAAGTATTTTTGGAATATATGGGGGGTGGTGGAGCAAAACCCCCAGAATTTATTTATACTAAATTGTGAACTTATTCTTACATATTTAAACTTCGATCACCTTCAAATTACTCTTCATTTGTTCAATAAATTTATGGAGATTCTTTTACACTGCTCAAAACAGTTTTTGATGCCTTTTACTGCTTCTGCTGGTTTTTGTTTCACATCTTACCTATCAGCAAAATGTTTCCCTTTGAGGATTTTTTTTCACCTAGGGAAACAAAAAAACAGTCGCTCAGGGCAAGAATGGATGAATAGGGAAGGTGGGGCACAGGGGTTATGCCATTTTGGGTCAAAAACAGCTGAACCCTCAGTGGGGTGTGGGCAAGTGCTCTAACAAATTAACCATAACAAAATGGGCAAACACATTAAGTCTCCAAAGAAAATTCACTGAAGCTGAACACAGCCTCTCACAATACCACCAGCCAATACACCGCTACAGATGGTTTCCTAGAACACTCTTCTAACAGAGGAAGCCTGTACTACCGTACTCAAGGGGACCATACTCAAGAAGATAATTCTGGCTTTTGGGGGTCCCCCTTTATATACAGAGAGATTTCTGTGTCACAGAAAACATGTATATGTAATCTGGGTATGTATCGCCACGTGGCTTTTCGGAATGGCTGTTGCAATGTAAGCTGCTAGCAGGACACGAGCATTTCCATCTATCCACATCCTGGACAATAACTGGAACAATCCCGTGTTTTGATTTTCAGCATTCTTATGAGTATAAAATTATATCTCATTGTTACAATTTGCAATTATTTGATTAATGGTAAGTTTGAACAACTCTACATATGTTTGTCAGACATTTGGGTTCTCATTCTGTGAATTGCCTTTTAAGCTTTTTGTTTACTTTTGTATTAAGTTTTGCATTTTGGAAATTTGCAATTACTTGTATATTCTCTTTTTTATTTATTTGTATTAGGTGTTCCAAATGTATTTTTTCAACTGCCCTCTGACTATTAAATGGTCCTTAATTTTGATGTCAAATCAATATTTTCAATTAATGATTTTTTCATTTTGGATATTTTAAATATTTATTTTCATACACCTGTATCATGATTATATTTTTTCAATAGGCAAATTAATTTTATATTTACCTTTGCATAATTGGGTTTTTAGTCTGGTAGATAGCCTTATTTATTGTGTAAAGTAGGAACCCAGAGTTAGTTTTCTCCAAAGAGTGAGACAACATTTCCTATAATACAATGAAAAATTGTGTCCCTTTTGTCTTTGTAATACCACTTGCCCTTCAGCTACACTGAGATATAATTGACATATAACATTATATAAGTGGAAGATATATAACATGGTGATTTGATATATGTATATTGCAAAATGATTATCATGATAAAATTAGTTAATACATTCATCACCTCTCATACTTATATATTTTTGTGTGTTGTGTGAACATTTAAGATTTATTCTCAGTAACTTGCAAGTACTTAATATAGTATTGTTTCAACTACGGTCACTATGTTGTGTATTAAATACCAAGAATGTATTTATCTTATTATTGGAAGGTTGTGCCCTCGACCATGTCCCAGGTCTTGGCAATCATCATTTACCATTCCATGCTTTTTCTGTGGGTTGGGCTTTTTTTCCCTTAAGATTCCACATATAAGTGATATAATATAGTATTTTTTTCTCTGTTTGACTTATTTCACTTAGCATGTTGCACTCAAGTTCCACCCATGCTGTTTGGCAGAATTTCCTTTTTCACAGCCAAATGATATTCCATTATACATATATTCCATGTTTTATTTTTTATCCATTCATCCGTTGATAGAGATTTAGGTTGTTTCCACATCTTGGCTATTGTATACAATACTGCAATAAATATGGAAATGCAGATAGTAATTTCATTTTCTTTCATATACATCCATGAGTTGGATTGCTGGATTATACAGTAACTCTATTTTTATTTTTAACTTATTTAAGAAATTCCATACATCTTCCACAGCGGCTGTGACAATTTACATACCTACGAACAGTGCACAGGGGTTCCCTTTTCTCCGCATCCTGTGTAACTCTCGTGAGTTTTTATCTTTTTTTCTTTGTCTTTTGATAGTAGTTATTCTAACAGGTATGAATGAGGTAATATTTCATTGAGTTTCATTTGCATTTTCCTGATGACTAATGATATTTAACAACTTTTTATGTATTTGTTGGCCTTTTGTGTGTTGTTTTGGAATATGTCTATTCAGGTTTTGTGCTCATTTTTTTAGTTGAATTATTTGTGTGTTGTTTTGCTCTTCAGTAACACATGTCCCTTATATATTTTGGATATGAATACCTTATATGATATATGATTTGCAAATATCTATTTATTCTGTTTATTTTTTGTTTTGCTGTGAAGAAATTTTTTGATTTGATGTGGTCCCATTTACTGATTCTTGCTTTTGTTGCTTGACTTTTGGAGTCAAACAGAAATAATTATTGCCAAGACTAATGTCAAGTAACACTTTTACCCTTTTTCTTTCTTTTTTCTTTAATTTTTAAGTTTTTATTGTTGTTCAAGTACAGTTTTCTGCCTTCCTCCCCCTCCCCACCACCTCAGCCCTCCCCATCTCCCTCCCCTGTTTCCATGCCCCCCTTGTTATTGTCCATATGTCCTTTATAATTGTTCCTGTGAACCCTTCACCCTTTTTACCCATTATCCAACCCCCCCACCCTCTGGTCACTGTCAGCCTGTTCTCCATTTCAATATCTTTGGCTATGCTTTGCTTGCTTGTTCATTTTGTTGATTAGGTCCCTGTTAATGGTGAGATCATATGGTATTTGTCTTTCACTGCCTGGTTTATTTCACTTACCATAATGCTCTCCAGTTCCATCCATGCTGTTGCAAAGGGGAGCTCCTTCTTTCTTTCTGCTGCATAGAATTCCATTGTGTAAATGTGTCATAGTTTTTTGATCCATTCATTTACTGATGGGCACTTAGGTTGCTTCCAGCACTTGGCTATTGTAAATTGTACTGCTATGAACATCGGAGCATATAGGTTCTTTTGGATTGATGTTTCAGGGTTCTTAGGAACATTTTTACCCTTTTTCTAATAGGAGGTTTATAGTTTAGGTCTTACATTTAAGTTTTAAATCCATTTCAAATTAATTTTGGTGAGTAATGTAAGGTAGAGGTCCAATTTCTTTCTTTTTCATGTGGATAGCCAGTTTTCCCAAAATTATTTATTGAAAAGACTGTCTTTCCCTTATTGGGTATACTTGGTCCCTTATCAAATATGAGTTGGTTGCCTATATGTAGGTTATTCTCCATTCTGTTCCATTGGTCTATGTGACTGTTTTTATACTGGTACCACACTGTTTTGATTACTATACTTTTGTAATGTAGATTGAAATCAGGATGTGTGATGCCTCCAGTTTTTCTTTTCTATTTTTCATGATTGCCTTGGCTATTCAGGTCTCTTGTGGTTCCATATAAATTTTAGAATTTTTTTCTATTTTTGTAAAAAATACCATTGAAATTTGATAGGGATTATATCTAATCTATAGGTGACTTTGAGTAGTATGCATATTTTAACAATATTAACTTTTCTGATTGTGGGAACATATTATTGTATATTGAGTACCCATAATATGCATCCTCTTTTTTCTTTCATTTATTTTATTTTTTTAATTTTTTATATTTTTAAAGATTTTTATTTATTTTCAGAGAGAGGGGAATGGAGGGAGAAAGACAGGGAGAGAAACATCAGTGTGTGTTTGCCTTTTACCTGGCCCCCACTGGGGACCTGGCCCGCAACCCAGGCATGTGCCCTGACTGGGAATGGTGACCCTTTGGTTCACAGCCTGCACTCAATCCACTGAGCTACACCAGTCGGAGCTTTCTTTCAATTATTTATTCATTTGCTCTTTACTAGTAGTATGCCCATGATTTTTGCTAATCTTTTTGTTCTTTATCAAAATAGACCTATCCATATGTGCCCATTTATATTCAATATGAATATTAGCATTAATTCATTAAGTTTTAAAAACATATTTCACTTTGAGTAAGAATATCATTAAATTTATAGATTTGGAGAAAATTAATATATGCATATCAATTTTTACATATATTTATTTTTGTTAGTCTTTTAATAAAACTTATATTTTCTTTAGAAAGATGTCATATTAATTGACTGAATTGATTCTCACATGTGCAATAATTTTGCTGTTATGAGAACTATGCCTTATTTTCTATTATTTTCTAGTTGACTATTGCTGGTAAGAAAAATATCAGTGATTTCAAGTTGATTATGTGTCCAGAAAGCTTAATGTACTCTCTTAATAGTTTTAATTTTTAGTTGTTTCTCTTGGATTTTTTTATGACCTATTATATCATCTGGGGCTTGATTCACTGACTGGATATTTATCATCTGTTCCTTCAGGTGAACTTTTTATTCTTTACTTTCCTATGTGCCCTACGAGACTGTATCACAGAATCTACTGCTTTGCCTTCTGGCTTCTTATTGGATTCAGTTAATTAGAGTTGCTGTCAGATCAGAAGGTAGAGTCAAGTGAGTTTAGGGTATATTTTCTCCTGGTCCCCTCTCAGGCTTGCCATTATTCTAGTGGTGGTTGAATTCCTCTACTGATGATCACAGCTCTTGTTGATAGCTCTTTCTCCTACAGCGATAATTCTTTCTTTGGCTCTTGTAAATATTTATTTTTCTGCTCAGACTTAGGGGTGGTAACAGCTTCCATTACTGCCAGCCCTGAGGTACTGCACTATCACTTGTTAGTTTCCACTAACTCTTTATACAGAATAGAAGGGAAAGATTCAGCATCAGATAATATCCCACACTCAGAGGGAAATAGTACCAATTCCATCCATGCACACACTCTTATCTCTTCTTCTTGCCACTATTCCAATACAAGAGGATCTCCAGGCATCCTAGTATATAAAAGATAAGAAGTAAAAGAATAAGGTGTGGGAGAAAGGAAGATGCAAGCTTATCATTTTACTCGGTCCTGACTTCAATGTTGAAAGCAGTAAAGGGTTGAGTGGGAGAGAAGTTTTAATTAGTTGGATGTTTTTACCATATAATTGACACTCTTGTTATGAATGGAAATGGCTAGAATTTAATAATTATCTAATTGTATCCAGAAAAATCTAGGCTTGTCTTAAATTTCAAATATGGGCAGAGAAGAACAGGGAATAAACCTCCAAATGTGTTCTTTGTATTCCATTGCATTAAGCTCATTCAATGAAAAAGTTGCTCATATTTTACAAAATATGGAGGTCTACTTGCATGGATAGTTCTCATATATAAGTCCATTCAGCATTAAGGTATTAAAAGACAACATGTTTTGGAAGCGAATCATTTTAGGAACATGGTGTGGGTAGTATTATAACCTATATAAGATGTAGTAAAATTATAATAGAAATGTTAAAGATGTATAATGTAAAAAAAAGGAAAGAAAGAAGTGAAACTCAAGAACAATGAGCAAAATTTCAGAACCTGGCTATTTTAGACCCAGTTGGACCTACCTGTGTACTTTCAATTTTTTTTTAGTCAAAGACAACCAGGGATACCCCTGTAGTTGAACAAATTTAGTTTATTGCTTTTTGCAATGAGAGAAAACACACCTCAGGGAGAATCATGGGGACATTACAGTAACATGGTATCAGAACATACTTCTAGGATTTAGGTTTGTGTTAGGTAACTCTGGAGAGGTTAAGAAAGAAAGAGTTTGCTCCAGATTGACTGAGTTCATTAATAAATCTTATCTAGAAGAAGACAGGATTAGAATGAGGAAAATGCCATAATTAGTAAAGGAGCAAAAATAATTCTTATTACGTAGGTTGGGTGGGCAGCTGGTCACTTTTTTGACTTGGACATTGTTCATGGTTTATCTTTTGTCTTTGTCATCATCCATACTAGTTTGAGTACCCTCATCTGATGTTGATGTTCCCTTAAACCCTGTACATATACCTGGAGAACACTGAGCCCCAGCTTTGAGCGTCAAACCTGCTCATAACAACACCAAGTCCTGGCTGATAGATCAGACAGACCCATGAATGATGAGAGATGCTTTTCACTTTCTCATATCCCATTTATTCAATAAGCCCTGTCCAAAGTGAAACATTTTCATATAGATGAGGATAAAGAGGTAATAGTGTTCCTACAAGTTCTCTTTAAGTGTGTTTGGAGGATGCTTGTACAAAAGCAGATAGTGATATTTCCTAGTTTTTCATTGAAGGAACAATTGAATGGCAAGAACATCTCACTGAAAAATCCAATGAATGAACAATAACATTGACATATATCCAAAATGTAAATTCACCCATATCAACCAAATAATGGCAGTTCTTCATATGTCAATATGTCCAAATATATAGATGGTGTTTTGCACCTATCTTCTACAATTTACAGAGGCCTAGAAGACAGGGCCTTCACAGACTTTAACAAATTCAAATTCAACAAATTCAAACACATGCATTCATTGTGTGGGTTTTTGAGTTCTATACAGAAAAGACGATGATATGTTGTATAGGATGTAATGCCCCAGGATGGACAACAAATTGTTATTCTTCACAGTTACTACTTCATCATGCTGTTTCTTTAGCTTTTTGATGTTTCCCCTTACAAGAATTCCCCTAGATCCTGATTCCCATCATATATTTTGGATTCTTTATTAGAACCATCAAATTCATTACCTGTGTACTCTTGAAAATCAAATAACATAATCTACTCTTTGAGAAGAGGAGCCATATTATCATAAATCTGGATTTTTTCCAAAGAAAGGATTTATTTTTAATTAAAGGAAAAAATGATCACATGAAAATTTTATTTAAGCATAGAACAGCAAATTAGATTGACTTTATTTTCTGTTTTGCAAACTTGCTAGCTCTTTGTTGAACAAAGAGAAAGGCCCCCTTCTTTTCTATCTTGGTTTGGGGGAGGGGGGGTTAACATTTCCATGGTATACTAAAAAATGTCACATAGGTTTTTAAAGACTATAAGTTAAAACTTCTAGGTTTGTGCAATGTACAACTTATGTAAACATACATATGTATCCTGGGTTTACTAATATACCAAATCTAAAAATATAATACATAAATTGATTACAGCACCTATCATTATAATTTAAAAATATAAATAAATGTTTATTCTATGTTTTTGTGAACATCGAGGGCTATGAAATATGTTTTAGTAATGGCTAACAGGAGATAGTGATGTTTTATAAATTATAACTGCTTTTAGTCACTTTAAGTATAAATAAAGTCACTGGCAGTTCATTATCTTCTTTTAAGCTGAGATATTACATATATGTAGAAGTTAGTTAGGCAAAGGATTAGGGGATGGAGTTTATGGTAAGGATGTGGGTATATGAAGCTTAAAATGAGAGATGGCATATATGAGGATTTAAAAGTGATGGAAAATGTAATCATGATGATTTAAAATACTTTATTTTTCTTTTATATAACAGAGAACATGAGGCAGACAGTAGCTAGATATGAAGCAAACTGCAAATTTAAGTGACCACTGACTATATCAGTGGTCAAAGTTTAGATTATATAATAGGACTTCAAATATGTAATACACTTTAGTACGGTGAATGGAAATGAACTGAAGGGGGGTTATATTTTTCTATGTATTTGTTTTCTTTTGTCATATTTTAGGTTTTATATGTTTGAAGAGAGTAATTTGTATGTAAGAATATACCCAGATCATGGCTTTACAGTTTGAAGATTTTTATGTATGTGTAAACCCACCAACTGAATAAGTTGTTAAACATGTTCAGTATCTCTGAAAGCTCCCTTTCTGATACTTGTATTTCACGAGTAAGAAGATACCTGGGGCATGGGTAGGTACGCCTCCTGCCCTGTTCTTTGGCTAGTGGTGTTACAGGACCAAGGTACAATAGGCGCTGTAGCCAACCGATTTACAGGGACATGGGGCTGTTTATGGGTTTGTAGCTGGGACCACATTTGTTGAGTCTGTCACCTGCTTTCATAAAACCACCCTACTCAGTCATGGGCCCCAACTGGTTTCACAATCACCTACCTGGATCCTGAAGCTTCCTGAAGCACATTTGTCTGTGGATTGCTGCTGAATTATTGGTGCTGAAGGGGAATACGATTAGGGGCCTTCTATTGTGTCATCTTGCTGACATCCCGTTATATTTTCATTATATTTGTCATGGTGTGATAGCAAGGTAATGTTGTCCTCATCAATCAGGTTATTAAGGGTTTCTTTTCAAAATGCTGGATAAAATTCAGAAATAAAGTCTGGGTTTATAGCCTTCTTTTTGGGGAGGCTGTTAATTGCATATTTGATTTCTTAAATAGTAAAGAATTGTTAAGATTTTGTTTCAGATTTTAATTTTTGAGAATGCTCTGCTTATTGAATCTTCCTCTATTAAAAAAAATCTGCTGGTACTATTGTAGTTGGAATGTTTCTCAGTTGTGATGTCTGCAAAAATATGTGTGCTCTGCACAGATTATAACCCACAGTAGAAAAAGATAGTCATTCTTTTTTAATTAGACTTTATATCTGCGAAACCTTAATAAGCAAACACTGTGATGAGAGGGGGACGTGGTTCCTTTTCCAAGCATGGGTCACTGTGCATGAATCCTCCTGTCTCTGGAAACACACTGCAGAGCTGTGTTGCCACGTCGGATTCATTGTTCATTTCAGAGCTCCTTTGCATGGTAGTCACGTTGTTCTCTGAGTTTTATTTTTAGAAGAATTTGTCCATTTTATTTGCTATAAAATCTGTTGATTTCAAGTTATTCATAATATTCCATCATACTGTTATGATCCATAAAATCTATTGTTCTAACACTGATAGTTTTGGTATTTCTTTGTTGGTAGATTGTTTTCTTTTTTCCACTTCACTAGTTTTTCCAGGAGCTTCTTAGTTTTGTTTTATTTATTTTTTATATTATTATTTATTATTTTCTTTCTTTTAAAAAATTTTTAATTGTTGTTCAGTTGCAGTTGTCCCACTTTCTCCCCATTGCTCTCCCCTCCCCTTTCCCCACCCACTCCCGCAGTCAACCCTGTGATATTTTTTAAAAAATCAAACATTTTCTCTTTGTTGGTTTCCTCTATTGTTTGAGCGTTATTTTTTTAATTGACTTTCATTTTTATTTCCATTATTTTATTTACTTCTTTTACACTGATTTTAATGTGTTTATTTATATCCCCTAAGCTTGAATATTAGATCAATAATCACCTAAAAATTTGTTTCTTTTTTAGAAATGTCTGCATGTTCAGTGATCTTTCCTAAGTACCAACCAAGTATATTTAATGTTTCAGAACTTTCGGGGGCATCTAGAATTTATTATTTGTTCTTCTAGGAAGTTCCGTTTCTCTTTTTCTATCTCCTCACCCAATATATCATGTATTTTCCTATGCATACATGTAAGTATTATATCAAGGTTTTCTTATGACCAATATATCACTCATTTACATATCCACTTATAGTAGAATTATTAAAATTATGAATACAATTTTCTGCTTTTTTTGCTTACCTCATATCTTTTTTGCTGTACTCTGAACACTGTAATAAAAAGCAGTGACGCCTAAAGCAAAACATTTCAACAACATCCTCAGTCCCCAAAGTATAAGCTCTTATTTTGACATGGCAGTTAAAACAAGAGACTAATTTTGTAGATTCTTCCAAGAATTGATTTTAGCTGGGGCTGGGCCAGCCCTTTAATTGGATTGAGTTCACCTGTCAATACCCAGTACCCAAACTCTTATATAGTTCTGATTGTTCTGATGTTACTAGTCCTGGGGCTGGTAGTAGATCAGAGTTTCTAAGACAGTTTACCACTACATAAATTAAACTATATCCTGGAATCCAAGCACCATGTGATAAATGGGTTGTATGAATATTCTCTGCTTTGTAGATCGTTTTTCAAATATCAGCAAATTTCTGAAAGTGGGAAAGTCAGTGAAAAAAAAACATTGACTTCAGTAATTATTACTTTTGCATTTGGGGATTTTCCAAATTCGAATCTATTGCGTTTGACAGTGGTGCTGTTACAGAGCAACAGAAAAGGCCCGTTATTGTCCACCGCCTTATGGAAAGATGTCTCTCAAAGCCAGAGATTTGTGAAAAGGAAAGGAAATGTTTATTTAATGCTATACAGAGTTAAAGTAGCAACCTAACGTCTCCATTAAAATATCAAAGTCCTTCAGGATACCCACAGTGCTTCCTATCTCCCTCTGCCCTAATTCAGGGTACCGTAATTGCAAGGAAGAGAAGCAAATGTATGGGATCCAGGCTCTTGACACCGTCAGCTGTGTCATCGTCCAGGCAGGATCTCTGGTTAATCTGAAGCCATGTGGCACCTTCTCATGGCCTACTGGCAAGAGTTCTTTCCCCCTTCTTCTAAGCAAAGTCTCTCTTATTCCCAGGCCACACAGCCAAAGGGAGCACCCCAAAGCCGCGTGGTCCCTCCTCTACCAAAGCTGTGGGGAAGGGGTCCCCACTCTGGCAAAGCCACGTGGCTCTCCCTCTTCACCAAAGCTGCAGGGGTCTGCACTCTGGTGAAACCACGTGGAATCTCTCCCTCTGGCAAAGCTGCGAGAGGGTCTCCACTCAGGCAAAGCCGAGTGGCAATTCTCTGCTAAAGCCACATGGTGATTTTCCCTCCTAGAGCTGTGAGCCCTGCACTCTGGTGAAACCACATGGATCTCTCTTCAATGGCTGCCACGCCTGGGTTTAAATCACCATGCCAATCCTCCTCTGCAGCCCTATTTCCGACTCCTCCTACAATCGGTTACACCTGCCAGCATTCCTGTACGTTTCCAAGGTTATTGGGATGCCATCATGAGTTTGGGCAGGCGTGTCCTCATTTTCTGGAGTCAATCTTCTCCAAGCTCCCACGCAGGCACTTTAACTTGGGGTTCCTCCCCCAGCCACGTCCTGGGGGAAATCCTTTCCATCCCCCTGGCTCAGAGCATGGCCACAGCTGTTTAACATATCTATGAAACCAGTTAAAGATTATAGATATGTTAAATGACCATTCTGGAGGTTATCTGCAAAACCGTTGCTATGCAAAACAACTCAATGGCCCTGTTCCATTTGTCCCTTCCCCCAACTCACACCTAAGGGGAAACGGGTGAAGACATCTTATATGTCTTTCTAATATTTCCTGGACACCGTGAGTTCTGGGCCCCATTCCAACTCCCTTTTGGGGCCCCCCTCTTGGCTGCACCCTGTTACAGTGCTAATAAAATTAATCTGATTTCTTTTAGCCCACATTGGTGCCCAGTCCAGATGCTTGTCTTTGGTAGTAAAATTGCCATCATTCTCAAAATCCTATTGAGGAATTTCTCATTCTTTGCTGCATTCAGTTCTTCAAGAGTGTTCTGCATTTGCCACTCTTCAATAATTCATACTAAAATATGACTTTTCGATCTATTTATTTTTTTCCTTTTTGTTTTCAGAGGAACAAAGACCTACTGCCTTCTTCTTTATCCAGAAATAGAATTCTCATTACACTGAAGAATTTTCTGCAGGTAAGCATTACACATTTAATTTGATAACAAACAAACAAACAAACAAACAAACACAAAGCTGTCTAGATATGTGGAAAATGCAAAAGGAGGAAGACAGCTGGCAAAAAAAAAAAGTTAGGAGAGATGGCAATAGCTGCGGAGAGAAATTATTCCAACTTAGACTTAGGTAGTATCATATGTACAGTATTGAATGAATTTGAGAGAATTCTTTCAATGGTAACATAGAAAAAACTTGGTTATTTATTGGTTGTTAGGGTAAGACCATAGCAGAATCGTTACTGATATGTAGAGGTTTGGGGCACTGGATAGATCTCTAGAATATGAATTACGTGAAGGCAGAAATTTTTATGTTTTGTTCACTCATGATTCAGAAGTGCTTAGAATAATATTTGTCAAATAAAATGTAAACCATAAATATTGATGAGTAACGCTGGGTGAAGAGCATGTAGCACTTGTAGGAGACAAGCTGGGTTCATTTATTTTGACTTTGAAATTAAGTAAGCATCTGCATCGAAATATATGGTAGGTATATCAATCTATAATTTAGAAGAGAAGACACAGCTGAATACATTTATGTTGTATAATTATTACGCAAGCCTGATTGTTGTTACTAACAATTAGATATTAGAAAGTAATGAAATTAATGTATTTACGTATTTTATTGTAGTCAGCAGAACAAAGTCTATTATGTTGATAAAAATTTGGTGTAGGTATATAATTACTAATAGTGGGTTATTTTGTTAATCATAAGTTCTGCATGGTTTATTCACAGAAATGTTATGTTATAATAAATTCAAATGTCTTCTTTTAAATTAATATTATTGTATATCCTTTTGCTAACAGTTCCAGTAGAGGTTCTAGTGATGCCTTAAGATGTACATTTTAAAGTTTTGAAGAGTCATACATATTCAGGAAATCAAATATCTAAAGTTATAGAAGGTGTAGCATTAACTGTTATTTTGTGAGAGTATATGTTTTATCAATGTAGTAGTGTGATTAGTCTAAAAATAGGCTATAGGCTTTAGTGAATCTTAGAACATAAATCTGCATTTTCTTTGTAATAAAAGATAAAAAAATAAAGTTAAATTTTTAACATGATAATTTGGAATTTACCGATAATTCCATTTGCACTTACCATTCTTTAAAATTATTAGGGGGCATTATAATAGTTTCTATTCAACTATCCTAGATATAAAACTGCAAAGCCAGAAATGTATTGAAAGTAACAAACATCTTTTAAGTAGCCTTAATATTAACTGGAAGGTGTGTGTATATATGTGTGTGTATATACACACACACCTCACCTTTACTACAGCCTAAATAAACTTTCCAAAGTTTTGTTTCTAGAGTTAATAATGGGTCATACAAATAGATTATTTTACCTTTTTTGTCTTTAAGAAAAAAATTGTACTAAATTATTTTTCATGTATTTTATTTGCACTGCATTTTGGTTATGATAGTTTATTTTTAGCATTTAAATTAGAGTCTTAATATTGATAATTATTTTCTTTCATACAGAAGCATTTTGCAAAGCAGTGTCAGTGTTTTGAATGTTATTTAAATGCAGATAAATGTGTATATATGTAAACAAAGAAAAATTTATTCTTAAATATCCATATTTTATTGATCATCATGAATATAATCTTGAACATTGGACTCATTTTTGTACAAACAACACCACATTGCAGAATAATATTTTCTACTATTTATTTACTTTATATAAGTGTGATATGTATATTTTAATTACAATGTTATTTGTAGCTGTTGATACTATCCTCCAATAGATATTCATTGCTGATATATCTTTTTTTATCTCATTGAATATACCCATCTTAATTATATATTTAGCAATCAGAAAAATGACCACCAGGGGCTCTTTAGAACTATTAAATGTACTCTGAACCAGACTTGATCACTTAGTTTATTATATAATACCCATCCACACTGAACAGAAATCCATGAAATGCTGCGGATCCTCCACTAAAAACATTGTTTTTTTTTTTTCTTTTTAAATTTTATTTATTTATTTATTTATTTATTTATTTATTTATTTATTTAATTGTTGGTCAAGTACAGTTTTCTCCATTTTCACCCCTCCATGCTTCCTACCCCACCCATCCCTCCCTCCCACGTGCATTGCTGATATATCTTAAGTTCTCCTTTTAGTGCCATAAATAAAAGTTCTTTTTCTTGTTCTCCTTCTTTGTAGTGCCCAACAGATTGAATTTACCTGATTAAATAGAGAAATGTTTTACATTATATATCTAGTAATGAGCCTATATAGAGAATTTTCACAAACTACACTATGTTTTTTACATAGGTGCATAAAACTTCAGTATGCTGAGTATTCTTCTAAATATCTTTATTTTACAACCAAAATATTTTATAGTATTTAATTATAGAATGACTCACAGAAACAGAATATGTTTCAATCATCAATCAATAACATTCTTTCAAAACTGCAGTGTCTTCACTGGCGAATGATAGTCTTGCTGATGTATTTTATTTTCTTGCCTCATTTAGTTTCTTTTTTTTTTTTTTTTTAGATCACTCCTACTTAAAAGCAGCAAGAGCTTATGTTCCTTTCCAAATATCAGTTTTGACAGTGATAAGTTGCCCACCTTAGAGATTCCAAATATAACTTTAGATCCTGCTCGTCTGTGTAACTGTCTATTCCTTCACCAAATGAACAATCTGCCTTTTATTTCATTTTATTTTACTTAATGACATTAACCATATTATTTTAAAGACAGAATTTTGATAAGATGAGGTGTGAAAAACAAACATGTAGTACCTCATTTTTACATCATAACAAGCCAAATGTAATAATTATCTTTTTAAAAACTACTTGGGAAGTATAATATATCTTTTGGTATGTTTAGCTTTATTATTATGTGACCAAATAATATTCTTAAGGGCAATGCTTACCTTCAACCTAATTCTAGCTAGAGATATAGAAGATGAACAAGATACATTAGTCAAATATGTGCTATTTTGGAATATGATCAATGCTGTGAAGAGACACAAAACAGAAAGTAGAAATGGCAATGTGTGTATATATTGGGGGAATCATAACTTTTACTAGTGCATTAGTGTCTTGTGATTGCTGTAACAAATTATCACAGATTTGGTGGCATAAAACAACAGAAATGTCTTCTCCCACAGTTCTGGAGGCCAGAAGTCTGAAATTACAGTACTGGCAAGAGCATGTTTTCCCCAGAGGCTACTGGGGGAGTTGCATTCCTTGTGCCTTCCCAGTTACTATCCATGTTCAGATGGCTGCATCAATCCAGACTTGCCTCTGTTTCCACTTTACCTTCTCTATTGTATCTTCTCATCTTCTGTATGTCTTAAATCTCAGCCTTTTTCCTATTGGTACATTAGTCATTGGATTATGGGCCCACATAGGTAGTCAAGAATTACCTCCTTTCAGGATTATTGACTTAATCACATCTGCCAAGAACCTGCTTTCTATTAAGGTAACAGTCACAGATTCCAGGGATTTGACGTGGGTAACTCTTGGTGGCCAATTTTTCAGATTACCACAATAATAAAACCCAAGTGGATTATATAGATTTTGAAATGTATAAAGGCAATGCTTGCACTGAGGGAAAGAATCAACCTTGCGATACACTATTCTGTGGGATTCTGCAGAAATAATAGTTTATTCTTTTACTTTTTAATTAACTGAGAGGTTAGAAATAATTATGGAAAATGTGCATGTCAATGTATATAACACTACCAATCAAGATTTTTGGTCACCATTATTAATCATACTTCCCTAGGGGAGCATCTAGCCAGGATCATTAAAACTATAGAATAGCAGACAGCTTTTGGCCCATACTTTGCAGCACCATTACATGTATTAGGCTAAACCTACTATAAAGTCTTCAAATAAAGATGAAGGTGCAAGGAATTTGAAAAACACTAATGCAACAGGTGTTTTTTGTTTTATGTTGCAGTTGAGGGTAAAGCACAACACAGAAGGGACACACTTCAGGGAGATGATAAACTACAAATAATTGTGTTTAATGAAATTACAATTTGGTTAGTGCTATACTTAAAATAACTATACAATGTGGGTAAGCCTCAAGGACAAGAAGACAATACAAAAGTCAAGAATCAACAAATAGCACAACATTTAGTGGTGGTGAGGACTGTGGTATGTAATAGAATAACTACAGTAGAGATGGTTGAAGAAAGAAAGATGGTAGATTCTAAGGATTTTGAATCTTCTTCCAGAGATTAGTTTCTCTGCCAAGGCTTTGACCCTGCAGGAAAGCCTCCTTAAATAAGTATAAGTGACAAAACTTTTTAATATGCAAATACAGTTTCAAAAGAACTCATGCAGAGAGGAATGACTGTAAGCTCCCTGTTGTGCATGAAAATCCTTGTTTCTGATCATCTTTCATATAAATTCCAGATAGCTCCACATTGTTAAATCAGACCACAGAACCGTGTAGTTTCAGGTAATGTCCACCCCCCATATTTGACTATGCCAAAGCCGTAATAGGACAAATTAGACATAAAAACTCTTAAACATCATTTCTAAAACTAACCAATATCTATCAATAAAACAACTTGTGATGAAAAAAAGTATCCATATGCAGATTCTCTAGGTCTGACCATCCCTCATCTAAACTCAAACATCTACAAGGGCATATTTTTCAAAAATATCTATGTTTTGATGATCATAGAAAAAGTAAAAAACAGGAAAATAATAAACCTAAATTATCTACACAAAAATGTGATTGAATGATTCCAAGGAAGTTTTGTTTAGAGTAGAGGAAGAGGGAGTAAAGCTAAGCAGAAGCAAGCCTCTGAGATTAAGATCTGTAACTTTAGGAAAGAGGAGTTTTGAGAAATTTTTTATGCTACATGCAATCTGTTTCCACATCAGTCTCCCTCACAGACAAACACATCATCCCCCATTACACAGACACATTGCATCAACAAGAAATTTCAATAGAGGCCTACAATGCTTTTTGTAATTTTGGAGTCAGATGTATCCTTTTAATATGCAAACATGTAAAATTCATCCTTTTTCTTCCTCTTCTTTTCCTTTCCCCTTTCTTTCTTCTTTCCTTCTCTCTTCTTTCCTTCCTACTCATATCACTTCCTTCTTTCTCTCTCCTTCCTCCCTCCCTCTCTTTCCTGCTTCTCTCCTTCCCTCTTTTCCCTCCTTCCTTTCTTTTATTTTTTTATTTTATGTCTTTCTCTCTTTATATAGACCTAAGAATGTTTATTTGTAATCTTTCATGAATATTCTGTAATATATTCTGAGACCTTGTTATTCATACATTTGTATTTACAATTTCTTTTCTAAAATGACATCAATAGAGAATGAAAGCTTTTACTTTCTACCTGACAAAATGATATATTAAAAATGCGATAACTCTTTCTCCGTTAATCTGTATGTTTATATGCAATGTAATATTAGAAGTTGGGTCATGAACTACAAATATTGGCACAGACAATTAAAAAATGAGTGAAAAAATAAAAAAATACTAAGGTTTGATCACATTTATTTTTCATAGAGAGAACTCTTTGCAAAGTGGACAATGCATAAAAAGAAGCAGAAGAGGCAATGAGAAAAATACTGTGGATCAGCAATGAATTGAGAGTTTATAATTATAATTCAGAAGAACGATGTTATAAACTAAACTATAAGGGAAAAATAGTGGAAATGTTACAAAGCAAATCAGGCTTCCACCATCTGGCATCTTTATGTATGACCCAACAATTAGTGTTGAAGGAAACAGGTTTTTACTAAAGGGGTTCCAACACCGGAGGGGCTGAGAGCACTCCTGCCACGAGCCCTCCTCTCCCACGAAAACCAGAACTTCTGTTGCTCACCAAAAGGCTATAAACCAAAACCACACTCAGAAGTTCTCCATATCCTTATCTGTCCTTAGGCCAGTAGCACAAACACGTCTCCATCCTCTCTGGAATTTGCACTTGTGGGTTCCAGAGTTGCCATCCTCTTGCAGCAGCTCTCTCCTTCAGATCTGGGGTGCACTGTTTTCAGTCTCCATGTAGTGGTTCAGGAAAACATGCTATGTTACACTGGATCATGGTGGAGACTGGGGAGGCATGTCAACAATTTAGCATTCTGGGTCACAGTTCAGTTTCAAGCACCCCTCACTAGTCTGGGTGGCTAGGCAGGTCCCTGAAGCTCCATCAGCTCTGGTGACTCACGGAACTTCTGACTTACATACCTCCTCTCTCACTCCAGATGTGCTGGCTCTCTCCTCTCTTCAGACCTCCTGGCTTAATTTAAATGCTCTGCTCAGAGCTGCCTGCATGACATCATATTCATCTCTTCCTATGGCATGTTAGTGTTTGCCATTTTTTCCCATTTCCCAGTGTCTTTTACCTTCTTTTGGCTTCCATCTTTAGTCAGGGCCAAAATTCTCAGTGATGCATGGGCATCAGTGATAAGCATCTGCCCCCTGCCTCTCATGCAGGTGCTATAGGAGCTCCCCCAACCCAGATATATCACAAGCCACTGAATGTTTTCAGTCATGTGCATTATTCACCCTGGGCAGTATCCCACTTCCCTTTAGGAAGGAATGGCTATTAACTTGCCATTTTTGTGTGCTGTATCTGAAATGCTGTACTATACACTCATCCCTTCCTCCAATCAAGGGTTGTGGGGGTTACACTCTGTATCCTATTACAGAAAGAAAAATGTGCATCTGAGGGTGATGTTACTGTTGACATTTTTAGAAAAATAAGCAATGCTGATAAATTAGATAGGACTTATAAGAAGAGACAAGAGTTTGAGATGCTCTATCTTTAAGCTTATATGCATGAATGGATAGAATTACCATAATCTAAAATAAGAACAAAACAAATCTACATTTGGGAAAGTAATTATTATTTTAAAAAATTATAGGAGGTCTGTAAAACCACTCAGAAAATATATAAAGATTGGGCAAAATCTCTCAATTACACAAAATGCAAACAAACAAACAAACAAACAAACAAATAAAATCCCTACAAAGTTGATTAAAAAGCCCCTTTTCTAATTTGGATTCAAAATATTGTTGACACAGCTTACATATATATTTTTGCTTTGTTGAAAGTGGAGTTTTATAACTGATTATAGGCCTATGTTTTTCAACTGATGTAGTTCATTTGTGTATGTGTGTGTTTGTGTTCATGCACATGCTACATACTAATGTTTCAGTTTCACTGTTAAATAATGTAATGATCTTTTAATATATGCTTATCATTTAAATACACAAGCCAATTTGAATTTTATTTCCTTTTTAAATTAATTTTTCCTCTAAATAGAGTGCACTTTCAAATACAAGTTGTATTAGTTTCCTTTGACTGCTATAACAAAAATAGCACAAATTTTGTGGATCAAAACACCACAGATTTAGTTTCTTGGTTAAAAGTCCAACATAGGTTTCACTGGTCTAAAATCAAAGTGCTGGCAAGGCTGTCTTCTCCACTGGAGGGAAATTTCATGCTAGAATCCATTTCCTTGCCTTTTCCAATCTAGAGAAGCTATGCAAATTCCTTGTGGAGTAACTAACCCCTTGCTTGCTCTGTAACAGCATCTCTCTGGCCCTGATTCCATTGTTACTTTTTCTCAGACTCTTCTCTTCTACCTCTTCTGTTTTTAGGATCCTAATCTTGTAATTACATTGGCTCTGTCCAGGTAAAACAGGATATTCTCTTATCTTAACGTTAATTGACTGGCAAACATAATTTTATCTGTAATTCTAATTCCCCTTTGTCATGTAAGGTAATATATTTGCAAGTTCTGTGGATTCAGATGTGAACATTTCTGAGAGGCCATTATTGTTTCTACCATACATCTCTACTGGGATTTTAGTTATTTGTCTGCATTCTATATTTTCTAGAAAATAGTGTTAAAACTCATGTTTTTATAAAATTAACATATAAAACTCATGTTTTATAAATTAATATTTATAAAATGTTAAACTTTACATTATGTATATTTATAATAAAAATATACACAGAAGAAAATAGGGTTAAACCAACTTACAATTTTCTTCCATTTCTGTTGTAGGCTGCTTCCAAAATGGTTTCTAAAATCTCCACATTTAGTCATCCACACTGTTGAATAATCCCCTTGAGTATGAGACTCATACCTTGACTATGAGACAAAATCACTGAATTGCTTTTAATGGTGGATATGATGAGATGTCATTTCTGAGGCTGCATTGTATAGGCTGCGGCCTCTACTTTGGGTGTCCTTTTGTGATATGTTTTCTTCACTTGCTTTGAGGTTTATCAGTGGCCATGTTGTCACCTTCACTGTGGAGAAGACCATGTGGCAAGGAACTAAAGTTGCTGACCAAACAGCACAGATACCTGAAGCCTGCCACCAGCTACATCAGTTAGCTTGGGAGTGGAGCTAACTTGGGACTGATCTAATAATCACGTGGGAGTGATTATTAGATCAGTCTAGTAAAGCCTTGATTTTAGTTTTGTGAGAAACTATTTTAATTTCATGAGTCACTCAAGTAGTCCATGTCTGGATTTCTCACCCATGAAAACTGTGAGATTAAAGAACAGGTTTGTTGTTTTAAGCCATTAAGTTTCGGTGTTTTTGTTATACAGCAAGAGAGAAATATATTTCTGTGTGTGCACCTGAAAGTAATATGCTGCCTTAACCAGTACCTAAAAACGCAGGCATGCTTTAGATCTAGGCAGTGAGTAAAAGCTGTAAGAATTTTGAGAAGGGTGTTAGAGAAAGCTTAAATTGTATTGTACTGGTAATTGGTAAAAATATGGATTTCAAGCATACTGCTGTTGAGAGCTCAAAAGGAAGTGAATAACATGGTACTGGAGATGAGAAGGAAGATCCTAGTTTTGTAGTGCACAGACCTTAGCACCACTATTGTTTTCAGTAATGTGAAAAGTTAGTAAATTAATTTGCTGCTATAAAGATATTTATAAACAAGGTGTTGAAGGTGCTGCCTGATTTAATGAGGAAAAATAGGAACTGAGTATAACTTACATTTTTAGACTGCATAACTGAAGGCTGAGATTTTATTATTGAAATGAAGGATTTGGGGGGTCCAGGTGGAGAGAGAATGTGATGATTATGTGTTTTTCATTAAGTATAAAATATCTATTATTTATTTAGGTTAAGCTAAGAAGTGGCCAGTTTTAAATATTAGTCCAGAGTTTTGAGGTAAGTTTTAGGCTGAAAGTTGAGATTTTATAAAGCAGCATATAGGTGGCATATGAGATTTGGATGAGGTCACTAAGAAAGTGAGTGCGCATAGAAAGAAGTCAGAGCACTGAAATGGAGGGCACTTCAAGTTTTTGAAGTCAGAAAAATAAGCACCAGCTAACAAAGGAGATTGAGAAGGAGCAATGGTTTCAGAAAAGGAAGTAATTAACTCAGTGTAGTACCCTTGAAATCAAATGAAGAAGTGTTTTAAGAAGGAAGAAGTGATTGAAAACGTCAAGCAGTGCTGATAGGTAAAGTAAGATGCTAACTGAGAAGTGGACCTTCGATTTAACAAAGGGAAGGTAATTGGTAAAAACTTGAAAGAATTGGGTTTAAGAGAGAATGACATTGAAGGAATAGAAGAAAAAATCTGAAGAATTAATTTTTATAATAGATATAACAGAGGGAAGTGGGGTTTACCCTATTTATGCTAATGAAAATACCCAGTGACAAAATATCCAGAGGGTGACAATTAATGATGGGAGGAGAGGGGATAGAGGCTATCCCCTTATACAATTACTTATACAAATTACTTATACAATACGAGGCAAGATTATCTGTTGAGGTGGACAGGGAGGTAAGAAAATGTAAACATATCACAAAATATATGTTACAGATAATGGGATAAAATATAATGTTGCCAGAGAAATGTGGTAAAAACAAAACAAAACTGGATAATATTGAAATCCTCAATGAAGTTTGAGATCATGAATTATAATGATACCAATATTGAATAATCTCTAATGATGTATATTTTTGGAGGAATAGCCATGAATAAGGCAGGTTGTTGCATTAACTGCAGGTATTTATTTATTTATTTATTTAATGAGAAGGAAAGAGGCTACAGAGAAGCTGAAAATGTTTGTTAGGTATCTTAATCATATGGAATGATTAAGATAAATAATTATTGCAATATAGCTTGATAAAATGAGAAGAAAGGCCAGAAGGTTTTACCAAACCTAGGATTATTGAATTGATGGCTGAAGAGGTGTAGTAAGTGATGACAACTGAGTTCCAGGGGGTAACCATGAGACCAATTGTAGAAAAAGGTGACTGGAGATGAAAAACTCAAGGAATTCAGAAGCCAAGATATCCCAGCCTTTTTAATTCTTTGGCAGGATCAATAATGGAGATGAAGGCTCTTATCTGGTTGATAAACTATGTAGTACATGAGGGGGAAATACGATTTAACAGTATAAGAACAGTGAAAGGCAAGAGGTGATTTAAGAGCATAAGACGAATTTTTAAAGACAAGGATGGAAATTGTAGGCCAAACAGGACTAAGGGGAGGAATGCCCAAGCGTGTTTAGACCTGCAGTTACTCCATGTCATGGCCCGTTGGTGTTTCTTGGTATTCATTACATATTGGGCCACCTTGGCAAATTTTAAAATGATACTTAAGTGACGCATAATCACCAATGAGTCTGATTTTATTCATTTGAGGTGGAGTTAAAGGCAGGTGATTCTAATGTACAGCCAGTGGGTGTTTCTTTGTACCTCATACTGCCATACTTTGATATATTTTCTCCTCAGATACTTTGGGTCACAGAAATGTTAGCAGAAGTCCATATATTTATTGGATTAAACACCAGGTACGATTAATTCAACTTGTTTCTTCCTCTTAGTTGCTTTTCCCATAATTTAGGGGTATCCAAACTTGTGACATCTCTGGGCCACACTGGAAGAAGAGTTATTTTGGGCCATGCATTAAATACATTGTGCCATGTAATTGGAAAAAAAAATCTCATAATGTTTTAAGTAAATTTATGATCTTGTGTTGGGCCTCCTTCATAGCCCTCTTGGGACACATGCAGCCTGCGGGCTGCAGGATGGACACTCCTAACATAATTCTTCATGTCCTATCACTAAACCTACTTCCTGGATGTTCCCTCTCTTTCTCTCCAATGGATTTTCCAAGTACTTTATTGGCAGCGTCAGAGAATGGCATGTTTATTGTTTTCTATTTCATAACGCATTTTAAATGCACACACATGAATTTAATGAAAATGCATGCTGATGATATTACATTCATCTTTGAATTTTCTAAAACCCTTAAGAAGTGCCTGTTAAATATTTGCTGAATCAGTAAATACATATGAGTCTAAGCTGCATTTGCCTGTGTTACAAGTAATTGACTTTTGGATGAAATTTTATGTGTTACTAAATTGTATCAAAATCTAACTTATAGTGCCTATTTAGTTTATTTTCAGCTATTGTAAAAAAATGGTAGTTAATAAACTTTTGAATTACATATTATAAAATTTATATATTTCAGAGATTTTTAATATGTGGGTTTAGATCACAAACAAAATATCTTTTAACTGAATAAGCTACAGATAGGTGTTAAGGTCTATAAAACCTAATGGACCTAAAAACATTCTTACTGTGAAATCATTTAACTTTTATACTTTGGTTCAATGGTCAAAAGCTAGTTCATTTCCAGTTTTCTGAGTTAAGTATTTCAAGATAAAGTGAAATATTGAATGTCAGAACTTTGGTCTTTGATGTGCTAAGCTACCAGTAGTGCAGAGAATTATGGCAATATCAGCAGCAAAAAAAGAATATTCTGCTTATTTTGTCAATTTCTAATGAAATTTAAAGAAATTTAAAATGTCTTACTTCTGAAACAAATTTTTTGCATTTAGTTTCACTTTGAGCCCAGATATCACTGCGGTTTTTGTATATACAGTCAAGAATGGCACTGTCAGAAAAACATTAAAGATGAAGCTAAATTTATTAGCTTTTTCTTTTTAGTCCTGTTTTCAAAACTGCTTAGAGGCCCTTTGGAAACACTGCTGTTTACAAGATTACCAAATTGGTGGAAAACATTGAAACATTAAAATGTCGAACTGCTATAGTGGCTCATAAACACATTCATAAAGAAAGGCAGAGCCAATTAAAAATATAAATTCCTCATGTACTGTAAGTTAAATTGCTGCAAGTCAACCAGTAAAAATAATAGAGCTGTCAAAACAATATAATTTCTGTGCACAAACCAAAGCATATAAAATATAATAATACAATGAAGATTTCCTGAATAAATACCTAGTCAGGAATGAACTGTTGGGGAAAATACATTTACTTATAGCTCAGTTAGCTCATGGGCACAAATATGTCTACGTATAAGTTGTAATATTGACAAGTAGAAGAATATAGCTCAGCCATGGCCTTCTATAATTTAAAATATTAGAGGCTTTAGACCTTGCTCAGTTAAATGAGTTACCCAAACGTTCACCTTCCACAGATTGATAATCTGGCTATAGACTGAGACACTTCACTATCTGTAAACTGATTAATGATCAAGGCATTTAACTTGACAGATCAGGGTCTTTTGCTAAATAAATTAAAGCAAATAGGAGTAACTGAGCAAGCTGTTGGCTGATTTAATAGGCATTTGTCAAATTAATCTCAGTCAGTGATTGTGAAGAGATGTATTTCCAATTCCATCTTTTTCATTAGGGGGCAAAGTTTGTTCTTGAGTCCTGAATGGTCACAGAACATTCACTTAGATGAGTAAAATATGTAAGATTACACAAAAGTAGAACGTAGGGCTACCTTTTACTTATGTAGAGACCTGTAAACATAAACTCAAATAATATGTACCAATATCTATAACAAGAAGTTAGTTGTAGAGGTAAAATAACAAAGCCATGTTGATCCTCTGATATATGAGGCAAAGAGGCTCAGGTGCATCTATCTGATTGAGGTAGACACCAAGTAAGGATTTTTGGAATGTTATTTTTCTTGAAGCTAAGATTACAGGGACTGCTCAGTAGAAGTAACACCCTTAAGGTGTTCAAATCAGCAGAAATATGTAGGAATATTACAATTACTTAGAAGAGAGATTATGATAATCAATTATATCAAAAGGATTGTTTCTGGAACAGAGCAAACTTAAGATGCACCCAATGAGATTTGGCAACGAGAAAAGAATATCCATAGATAGAAACAATAAGGTTTATTCTGGAAGCCCCAACATAAATAAGAAAATGACATGAGTAAAAATCTTTATTTGGGCAATTTATTATGAATAAAGTGATCCAAGGTAGCTACCTTACCAGAATTTTCTACAATTATTAAAATGTGCCAATATGTGTTTTCATTGCAGTTAAACCTAAATTGTCTTCTATCTAAGACATTTTTAACTGATTGATAATATCTTACTTTACCTTGACCTCATAAAATCAAATAACTCTATTATTTCCACCTCCAACAAGATGGGAGAGGCCAAGTAGCGAGAAAGTGGAGGGTTGGAGCTGGAAACTGAGCCACTGCTGGGGGAAGCTGCAGACTAAAGCCCAGGAACAGCAGGCTGAGGTTGGCACTACGCTGTTTCTGGGAAGTGTTGCTGAATGTCGGTGAGAAAGGTATAAAAGGAGTAGCCTTTCCAGGCCCCTGGTGCCCATGTACGTCTCCCTGGGCTCAGATCTGGAGGCTGCTTTGTCTGCTTCAGGGCCACTCTGTTCTCTTGTGTTCTGGGCTCTGGCAGTGGCAAAGGCTGTGTCCTGCAGAAGAGGAAATGCCTGGGTGGCATCCGTGCTTCTGGTCATGAGGCAAACATCTGGTAGGAACAGCGATAATGACTTTTGGTCAAGATGGAGGCACAGGTAAACCTGGCTTGCCTTCTCACACAACCACAGCAAAAATTACAACTAAACTATAAAACAACTGTCACCCAGGATTTTAAGAAAATCAAGCTCTATGGAAGTCCGAAGACCAAGGAATTGAAGAAGTCACATTCATCTAGCTGGATAGGAGGGATGGAGATGCGGAAATGTGTGGAGACGTGGAGATGTGGAATGGGTGGTCCCACACACAAATGTGGCTTCTAAAAATTCAGAGGAATACCTTGGGGACAAGGGATCCTAACCCCACACCAGACCAGTCAGCCCAGGGTTCCATGGCCAAGAAGATAAGTCCATATAACTTCTAGCTGAAAAATAAATAGTGGAGTTTGGGGCAGCAGAAAAAAAAAAACACACAAGAAAAAAAACTGTGGGATTCTCAGATGTCTCCTCTTAAAGGTCCTGTAAAGGACTTAAAACTTATATAGACTCACTCTCTCTGAGCTCTAGCACTGGGGCAGCAGTTGGAAGGGCACCAGAGGCACAGGGTGAGAAATGGAAGTGTCTGGCATCAGGGTGAGTGGAAGGGGACCGCTTCCTTCCTGACAAAACTCCAGAGGCTAGCCAGTGGCATTGTCCCTTTTCTGAGCCCTTTCCCACACAGAGCCACAGAGCAAGGACACCATATTTGAGACACCATCAACCTGGTTTACATGGGTTGCTCTGCCCTGGTGATTACCTAAGGCTTTCCCCCAACCAACTTACCAGTGTGCTTTGTTTTCAGCAGGCCATGCTACTAAGACAGGGAGTCATAGCAACTCTAAGCAATACATTTAAACAAACACACAGAGGCTGCCAAAATGAGGAGACAAAGAAATGTGGCCCAAATGAAAGATAGAACTAAACTCCAGAAAAAAGAACTAAACAAAATGGAGAAAAGCAATCTATCAGATGCAGAGTTCAAAACACTGGTTATTAGGATGCTCAAAAACTCATTGGATACTTGAATTGCATTAAAAAGACCCAGGCAGAAATGTGGTTTACAGTAAGTGAAATAAAGTGTTAAAAGATAAACTGAGGCATATTAAAATTTTTGAGACCAGAATTCAAAATATTTGAACCAAAATCAATTTGAGTCAGGCAGTATTCAATCTAGAAGATGCAAAGAAACTGAGGAACAGTACAAAATGAAAGACTTAATAGGTAGAAAGACATGGGAATAAAGGAGTTACATTAGGTAAAAAAGTGGATAGGTTAATGCAAGGTTACTTTCTTTTAGAGGATTGCAGGGGTATGTCAGGTAGATTACCAATTGTGCTGAAGAGGCAATTCCTGATTGGTTGGTTTAAGACTCCATTTATGGGAGAACTGAAATTTTAAGGCCCAGTTTGGTGATGTAAGGCTTAGCAGAAATGACTCCATTTTGGACCTGTTAGTTTTCACTTGTTTCTTTTTTTTAAGAATATACCTTATTGATCAGACTCTCAGACTGAGAGACTCAATCAAAAATTGAAGTGGTAACTGGAAGTTACTGCTCTGGATGTCTCACCATTTTTATTGAATTTCCATGTCATGTACATAAGTCACTACTTTGCGTTCACATTCTTTAAATTGCTCATTCTCATTTTTCCTTTTCTGATGTTCTGTTCATCAGGAGATCATTTGTTTGGTGGTCAGTGGCTAAAGCTTTTGTAAGAATGTAGTGTACCAGAGAGACTTATGATTATTATAAGCGGTATAATTCAGGATGTCTGGAATTCACTTTGTGGCCATGGTTCCCAAGACCTAAATCAATCAGAATGAAATAAGTCAAAGAAAGACCCCATCGAAGGAGTCACTTTCTTAATCCAACTTGTTTGTTCAGTAGTGTGAGTTTCAACTTCCCGATAAGTGATAACCCAAGTACAGCAAGTGGTGTTGGAATTGAACAAAACCTCTTTGTTCAGCTAAATATACTCAAGGGCTATTGTATTATCAAATACAACTTTGGCCAGAGGGTCTAGAGATTTTTGTTAAGCAGTAGGTTCTCCAATATCTTCAAGAGTTAAGGAGAGATTTCTGGTGTTAGCCTCATTTACACTTATTCCGAGGCAGGAGAGTAGGGATCTGACAAAGGAAGCAAATTTTGAATCATGAATGCCTGCTGGTAATTCTTGTTGACTCTATGGCTTGTGACTGAAAACATGACAGCTATGGAGGCCAGTAAATTTAAGGGTCTGTAGACTGCACGGGTAATTTTATTCTGCTTACCTTTGTCTTGTGTCTCTTCTTTATGCAGTCTGGATAAAAGTTCCCCCAGATTTGAGGTTCTTAACCAGAGACGGAATGAACTCCCAGGGTTACAGAGTCTGAGATGATAGAGAGGGCACGGAGTTGGTTCCAGCAAAAATGAAGCACTGGAAATCAGGGGGAAGTTTGTGATGGGTAGAGCTATAGGATCACCAGTACCATGGTAAATCCAATTGTTATTTGGAGGCTGGATTACTCAACTTTTTAATGGCCTGTGATCTGTGAAGGCCAGAGCAAGGCAAAAGGTGAACAAAAGAGTCATAAAGACCTGATGTAATATTTAGGAGTAGTGTGTTCAGAGAGGGAAGAAGGGATTGAAAAAAAATGTTCTTAGTCTGAGGTCTTGGGCAGAAGTAGTTTACCTGAATATCAGCTGCTTCTTTTCCTAGTCAATTGAATTTTCAGGTCTCTGGCATTTACATAGGACCAGATTTCAGGTGGGGCCTTCTTCATTTATGAAATATGTACCCATGTCTCAACTCATTATAATTTGACAGCACTGTCAGTGGTCAAGAGTGCTTGGTAGGGTTCTTTCTTTTTTTTAATCTTCACACAAGGATGTATTTTTATTGATTTGAGAGAGGGAGGGGGAGATAGAGAGAGAGAGATCCATTTGAGAAAGAAACATTGTTTAGTTGCCTCCTGTATGCACCCCAACTGGGGACTGAACCCACAACCTAGGTATGTGCCCTGACCAGGTATCAAATCCTCAACCTTTTGGTGAAGGGTACAGATATCCAACTAACCGAGCCACTGACCAGGGCTTGGTAGGGTTCTTTTCATGAATCTCACTTTTGTAAAAGCATTAGAGCAAAATGATAGCTATCTGTAAATAGCAAGAGACTTTAAGATATACATAGTTAAAGATCCCATTTGAGTTTATTATGATGGAATTGATAAGGTAATTTGGTTATTTCTGTGATATACAATATTTTAACATAACTGGAATTATGAGTTATTACACTAGGATATATCAGATGTTAGAAATTTTATACAATATCTAGAACACTTACATTAATAACATACAAATATAATCCTAGATGGTTTATCATTAATTCTTTGACAATTTTTCCCATACAATTTAACATACCCAATAAACTTAATTAGTTTAATATCACTTTTTCACAAGCTGACAGACAAATCATCTGGAATATTCCAGGGGCCCTCTGGCAAACCGAAAGTTACCGTGAGGTATAAAAAAACAAAACAAAACAAAACAAAACAAAACTCCTTTTAGAATTTGAGTTTGAGAAGTAGTCGAATCATCAACAGGACTGAAAATTTGACTCAATAAGATCATAGGTCATTATGAAATAATGCTTAATTATCTGACTAACCTAAGTGATAATAGAAGATTTTAAAGGCAAATACATAAGGTTACATAGTTGTAACTAATACATAGCTTTTAAATATTGAGAAGACTGGGCAATCATATTAAGTAATCAAAGACCTGATAAAGACAATGTAAGACCCAGTAAATTATTTTGGTAAGACACAAAAGTTTTACTTTCCAAATATATTATCTAAAGGGTAAAAAATAAAAATAAAACCAGAAACAAACAAAAACCTTCCACAATAGTCCTAGAAAACTTTGTCCTTTGTCCTTTTAACAGAGAAAAAATATGGCTCTTCCAGTGAAGAGGGTGGAGCATGTAAACACTGTGCTGGCTTCCTCTGACAGGCACATCAAAATTACAGCTAAATTATAGGACAGCCACCCTTGAGATCTACCTGAAAACTAGCTGAACAGAAGTCCTACAGCCAAGGTTATAGAGGAGAAGCAACATGGAGACTGCTAGGAGGGCCAGAGATGCATAAGGAGCTGATCCCACATTCACAGACAGCAGTTGAGAACCTGGAAGAACATCGCCACTGTGTTGGTCCACAGTGGAGAGTGAAGAGTAAGGGGTCTCTGCCCCACAGCAGGGTCCCCAGCCTGGAGCATCGGTGTGGTGAATAGGAGTTCCCACAACAGCTGGTTAGGAACATTAGCAGGGACTCAGATCAGGTGAAAGAGAGGTCGTCCGTAGACCCAGGCATCTCCTTAAAAGCCTCTAGCAAAGACTTACTTGCTCAAAACAAACACTTGCCTTTAGCTCTGGAGAAGGGACAGAAGCTCAGAAAGTGACAGGGATACATAGGGAAGAACTGACTTCTCTGGCTTCAGGGTGAGGACTGAAAAAAAATAAGGTGCAAGCAAGCACCATTGCTCCATTGTTGAGCCTTCCCCCCACATACACTGCAGGCTAGGCAGATGCAAAATCTCAGTCTTCACCAACCAGCCTGATACCTCTCTTGCCCCAGCCTGGTGATTGTCTGAAACCCTGCCCCACTCAACTCACATACCTAAACTGAACCTCTTTCACAGGCTAATCCACAAAAGCATCCAGCCTGAGCCCACATTTCTGACTTTCCTAAAATCTCTTCATGGTCCACAAACATCAAGGAAAAAGCAGCTGGATTTGGCATTCGTCATATTTCTTGCCAAGTGACCCAAAGCCCAGCACTAGTGGCAGTCAACCTTGTTTCAATGAATATCTGGGTCATTTCCAAATAAGATATAATACTTAACCTGTGTGCTCAATAATATTGTAACAACTATGTATGGTGACAAGTGGGTGAAAGACTTATTGGGGAGAATCACATTGTAAGTTACATAAATGTCTAAGCACCCTTCTGCACTCCTAAAACCAATATAATATTGTCAACCATAATTAAAAATTTAAAAAAATAAAAAAAGAAAAAATAAATTGTGTACCACTATAATTTTGATATTGAAATGAATACTTTAAAAACTTAATTTTATTCCAATTTTAGTCAGCTTGATCACACATAAAATTTCTTTTTTGAGACTCATTTTCTACAAGCCTTCTATAACTTTTAAAATATTTATTCAGATTTTTTCTGTTTTTTTTTTTTTTCTCATTCTGGAACAACTGTCATTTTACTTTTCTTACCTACTTTTCTTACACAGTTGTTTTCTTTCACTGCTATTATCTCTAAGTAGATTTAAATCATATTGATTAAAATTTTTAACACTTGGAAACATTGCTAGAGAAAACTAATATATAATTTATTGTGGATTGTCTCTTACATGAGAATACTGTGGACTGGCAGATTTCTAAAAGCATTTCATAATCTCTAGAATTATAGTCTTCTTGTAGTAAAATTTTTAATGTGCCATAAGACATGTTTACTGATAGACCAAGATATCTCTACTTCCTCTGTAATAAGAACCTGAAGGAGACAATTTTGTGTTCATTTTTTACTGGTGAAGTATCTCATTTGGAAATGATTTAGATGTCCAATGACTACCCATTATTTGACTTACCTCAGCAAAACTTTATGGTTTCGAGTTACTGAAAAAGTTTGGGAAACTTTTTAAATGTGCATACTGTGAGGCAGAGGTGTCAAACCCATTTTCACCCAGACCACATCAGCCTTCAAAGGGCCGAATGTAATTTGAACTCCTCAACAGTTAAGGAGTAGTTACATTTTTACAGTTCTAAAGTCATTTTGGCCCTTTGAAGGCAACCGCAAGGCTAATGTGCCCCCCCCCCCCCCCCCCCCCCCCCGTGAAAATGGGTTTGACATCCCTGCTGGAAGGCATAAATTTGGTTGAGAAGTTCATAAGCTTTTATGTTATTTGCATCTATATAGTTTACTTGTTTTTAATAATTATTTTTAGATACTCATGAAAATTTTATAATGTATTAATCAGCTATCATCTTAATTTATCTTTCTAATTGACAAATTCTGTAACAGAGATAATGAGCTTATTTGACTCTTAGTAAACCTAGGAAGAATAAAAAATATTATATTTAATGCTCATAATGCTAAAAGCATGACTGTTTTAAATAAATTAACACACTAGCTTTGATTTACTCAATATCCTAAATCATGTAAACTTGAAAATGATTTTGGATTAGTGTCTGTATTTCTGAGAATGTACTTGATTTATATGATGTTTGTTTGTCCTTAACCAATTAAATGAGGGTCTTTAAAAATAATTTTGGCAATACCATCTGGAGGTAGGAAAAAAGTCACACATCTATAACATACATCTATAGGCATGCAGATGTAACAGAAACTATATAGCTTTTGTTTTAAAATTTCAGCCATTAGATAGGTATGATAATACAAAACTTACTAGTTAAAAAAAAAAACTAAAACAAAACCCAAAGCAAACAAACAAAAAAAACTTGTAGTTGAATCCAAATTATGAAACAAGTAAGAATTAGATATTTAGAAGGCATTTTCCTAATATTTGTGGAAGATACTTAAAAAATTTTTATGTCTAGTTTTCAAAATAGACTCTCAACTTACTTCCTTCTGAAAAAAAATATCGTGGTTTTTAGAAACATGACGTAGGACACTTACATCTCAAAAGTCACAGAGAAGGAATGTAACCTCCAAGAAGGACTTTTGTTCTGTAAATCCATATTTTTACAATATCTGCAAGCATTCTGAGATAAAGAGGGGATGATTGGAGATTGATATGTGAACTTTGATAGGTGAACTTTGAATTGTTTTTAGGTCCACATTTCTATTCTTGTAAAAACTTGATTCATAAGACACGTATGGTTGTTATTAATTTTTTTAAGAATTGGGTTGCAACCTGAATGATATCAAGATATTAAGGTGGACACAACCACCCATCTATGTTATCTTCATTTTGCTTCTTTACATCAGTTAGAATTTTTCAACTAAAATGGAAATCAAAAGATTCCTATTTTAGAGTTAGAGCTGGTTATCTTTTGAATGTTTTAGTAAATCCTTCCCCAAATGCTTTAGATGGTTTTTCATTCTTTCTGGGTACATTGTTGTATTTTATCTTAAGGGAAAAGGCCATTAAGAAAAGTTTCTATTAGGTCCTGCATCTCAGCTTCCAATTTGGCTAACTTCTAACTGCAGAGATACTGTGTGTGTGTGTGTGTGTGTGTGTGTGTGTGTGTGTGTGTGTGTGTATTTTCAAGTTTTAGCTGGGAAAACAGTAAATATTCCTCACAGTACTGCACACTTCATGGATTCAACAGGCATCCCTAAAAGGGGTACAAAAGATACTATCCCAAAGGTAACCAAAAGACAGAAAGACTTAAATTACTCTGAGAGCTGACAAGAATTGGTATGACCTTTATTGTAAATGGGTACAACCAACATTCTATTCAGTTATATTTTGGGGTCCCCCAACTTGATGGTGGCCAAGCAAAGTTCGAGGATGCAAAAGTAGACAAATGAAAGGGCAAAAGCTGTCCTTAGGAGAGATGGTATTGACCACAAATAGGTACCTGAAAGCCAATTCATGAGTCATAATTCTAAGATATAGTTATCACAATTGTTTTTGGCATGCCAATCTGAATTTTAAAAGCAAGGGACAATGTGAAATTTTCACCTTCCTCTCTTGACCAAGCACTACACATAGACATTTGAGAGAACTGACTTTGGTAAAAATTCTCACCCTTTGCCACCTTTTGCCAGTTTCCCCAGAATCCTGCCTGCAGGCTGGGAAGCAAATGGGGTGTCCCCATGGATGTCATCTGGGGTCAGTAGAACCTGTAAAGGAGGAAAAATAACTTTTCCTCCACCCTTTATGGTGAGTGCTTGCCTGACACCCCTATTTTTGCTATGACACTTTATAAATGGATAAGCATATTTAGGTTAAAATTCTCCACTGTGGCCACTGCAATTTAAATATATTGTTCAGTCCTGAAACAGAATTTGTTTACACTGTACTCACTTCAGTTTCTAAGTTGGACACAGGTAGACCCCAGACCTGCTTAAGTTTCTAAGTCAAACCCAGTCCAACTCTGGACACTGTGCAGTTTCTAGTTCAACCCCAGGCATGATTCAGTTTCCTAGTCAAACCTAGTCTGACATCAGCTGGTTTCTGGACCAAGTTTAGAAAAAGTAATGCTCAAAGACTAAAGTTTATAATGCGAACCTGCAGAGGTAGGATCTAAGAGGGACTTAACTCACACCTCCAGAGGCAGCAAGCTCAAGGGATTCAACCTGTACCCAGGCTTGGTTGCTCATTGCTCTTGGAAGATGTCAAGGGTCTCCTTTGGTTTCCTCTTCTGATGCTAGAATTGTTAAAAGATAAACTGAGGCATATTAAAAATTTTAAGAGTTTATTTGAGCAAAAATGAACTTGAATCAGTCAGCATCCAATCTAGCAAATAAAAGTTCCAAAGAGCTGTACAAAATGGAAGACTTGTATAGTCAGAAGAGAACAAGGACAACTAACTAGTTTATGATAAGCAGAAAGTGCATTGGTTATACCAGAGTTACTTTCTTTCAGGGGTTCACAGGTCAAACAGATTAGCTAGCTGGTGCTGATCAGACAATTCCTGATTGCTTTAAGATTCCACTTCTGTGAGAGCTGAAACTAATTAAATATGATTTGGTGAAGAACAGTATTGATATAAGGGACTCTGTTTAGTTCTGTCATCTTCTTTTTTTAATATTTGGTTAACTAATGTGAGAATTAAATACTTTTTTCACTTACCTAGACAACATTTTTAAAAGCATTTTAAATTTATTTATTTTGCAAAAATTTTAAGCAGTGGCAATATCTAGAGATTTCAGATTCAGTGGTCACTTAACAAGAAGGATATTTGGAGCGAGAAAGAGTCTTAGTGTTATATAAATTTCACTTGATATGAGCTGTCTGCTTTGTGCTCTTTTAACATTAATCTGAACTATATAACAAAGTCAGAGGTGGATCTGTTGATTCTAGAGAAAGTTAGAATGCTGCCCAATTTATCATTTTTCCTCTGCTCACCATCTCCTAATCAGCTTCAAGCTGGGGGTGGGGAAGTTATTATCATCTCTGAGACTAAGAGTCCTGCTTCCTGTTGTTCACTTCCTGTTAATTTCCTTGTCCATATTCAAAGAGTCCATAGGGAAAATACTGAATGTGCTGCAGGTGTCTGTGGAGCAAACTGATCATTGGAGTGAAATGTCCTAAAGGCTGAACACATTTTATCATGTGTTTCTAATTGGCACCAATATGCCTGTTACAGTCTTTTTGCCCATTTTTTCTCCTCCTAAACTTTTGTGAGTTAATTGGGTTTCATGGTACTTATAAAGAAAGGATTACAGGCACCTCGCTTCAGGTCTAAAGATCACCAAACATATCAGAGCTCTGCTTCTTTGACATTCCCTAGAGGGCATCTGGAATAATACTTGTTTTCTGGTAAAATTGCTTGGCAATATTGCCACTGTGAGATGATTGTTCTTTAATAATATTCTCTGGCTAATGACTGGACGCATATTTTAGCACTGTGCTCTGGCCTTGTGCTGATGGTTCTTTACACTTAATTGCTTTATTTTCTTTCACAGTTCACTGGAAACATTGTTTCTTTTACTAGTAGTATGGCTACCCTAATATGCATGCATTCAACAAAATATCTATAAATAAATATAAATATAAAATGTGAATATGAATGTAAATGTAAATAATATAAATATAAATATAAATTCCACTTTCTGCTGAGAACCATCCTAGATCCTGGGCTTACAATGATGAGCAAATGTAAGTTCTATTCTTTTACTCATGGAATTGTCATCAACTAATTACTTAACATTGTAAAATTATCACAATGATCTACAGATATGGAGAAATACACATTGACAAGTATGTTTGCATTAACAGATTTTAGCATACTTGAAGACCAGGAAAGCCTTTTTAAGAAAATTATTATTGAGCTGAATTATTAATGCAGAGGGAAAAATAAGTAGAATGAAGGAGGAAAGGGCATGCACAAATGCTCTGTTGAAGGAAGCATGTGTTACTTGAATTATTTATTGACAGCAAGAAAAGAGCTTTGGAGAGTTCGGTAGAGATAAGACCATAAAAAAATAAGCCATGGAGGAATTTGTAAGCCATATTGGGAGTTTTAGGCTTTTTCTTCAATCATAGTAAATCAGTGAAGAATTTTATGCTAAATTTGAGAGACATAATCAGAAGATTGTTCTGCCTACAGCATTGAGAACAGGAGAAAGTAGCTACAGGGAATTGGTTAGAAAGTTATTGTGGTAGTGAAGATTGGAAATAAAGGTAGATTAGAATAGGTTAATGAATGTAGGACTTATCAGAAAGAAAGAGACAGTTTCAAGAAACATAAAAATAAAATCGATGCACCTGGGCTGAATTGGATGTGAGTGTAAAGACTGGGGTGAAGGAAAGGGTGGTGCCAATGATATTGCTTAGATTTCTGAGCTGTAACATCCTTCTTTGGGATGAGGAAACCTGAGAGAACACAAAGTTTTTGAGAAGAAATATTAAGTTCTGCTCTGAATATGTTGAGTATGAGAAACTTTTCAGAAATTTAAGGATAAAAAGAAAAAAATCATTGAACATGTAGATTTCTAGTTGAGAGAGAATTGTTGGACAGACATTGAAAAGCAAGTGTGAACCATTTGCTTACATGTGTTAATTAAAGCTATGTTCATTTTTATTAGTGATTTATAAATATGGATTCACCAAATCCTTGTGACAACCCTATAAGTACTACTATAATCTCAATTTTGAAATAAATGGGAAAACTGAGATGAAAAGAGGCTATGCTCTTCCCAAGATTGCAATGGTAGGAATGTCAGAGGTAAGATTTGAACCCAAACTGGTTAACAAAAGCATTCATATTCTTAATTACTTTGCTATGCCACTTGTTATGAATGAGATTGCTGAAGGAAAGAATGTACATTGATTAAGAAGCCCATGACTAGTTTTGAAGACTCCAACATTTAAAGGCCAGAAGATGAGCTCAAAAAAAGAAACTTAGAAGGAAAAGCCAGACAGGTAGAAGAAAACCAAGAAGTTCTGATTCTTGAAAATCAGACTGTTGGAAGAAGTAGAGGATGTCAAATATTTCCAATAGATTGGATAAGATCAGATCTAGGGGAAAACCTATATTTGGATTGAGACACCTATAGTTTATTGGTCACGTTGGTGAGAGCCTTCATCAAAGCACTAGAGGCTAAACCCAGTTTGGAAGGAATTGAGGAGACAGTGGAAAGGGTGGAAGAGAGAAGATGCAATTCTTTCTAAAGAGACACTAGGTTTATAGCTGGAGTAGATGGGCGCGTTTGCTTTGTTTTATTTTAGTAGAAGAGATTGGAATACATTTCAAAGTCTAAGGATCAGCTGATAGGGAGAGGTTGATCTCCAGGCACCAAAGAACACGTTGTTAACCTGACTTCCAGGACAATGGATTCTCCTGGGTTTTATCCCATCTCATTCACCACTCCCTCTGAGTTTATTTCCCAAGTTCTTCTTAGCTCTCTGGCTTTGTAATGGGAAGATGTCCCAGTGAACAGCCCACTAACAGTTCTCTGTCTACATGCAATCCCATGGTGGTCTCAACCAATTTTTCTAACACATCTGAAACTGAATTTCTGATTCTTTTCATCATTATGTTCCACATATTCTTCCTTATATCAATACATGATTATTTCACCCTTTAAAAAATCCTCACTTGAGTATATGTTTATATTGATTTTAGAGAGAGAGGAAGGGGGAGAGAGAGAGAGAAACATAAATCAATGTGAGAAAGAAACATCAATGTGAGAAACATGGACCAGTTGCCTCCCGTACCGTACATTCCCTGACCGGGGATTGAACCTGCAGACTTTTGGTACACAGGACAATGCTGCAACAAACTGAGCCATCTGGCCAGAGCTCACCCTTTTATTTGTTCATGTCAAAATACTTGGAGTAATTCTTGACTTCTTTCTTTGTTTCCCACTCCCTTTTCAATTAATCAGTAAACCCCATGTTTCTAGATTCAAAATATATCCAGAACTGTAACAAGTCCACTGATACCATGTTGGCCCAGGTCAAGCTATCTCTTTTTCAACTTGCTACAATATGCCCATATGTCTCCTACCTGCCTCCCTGTGTTCTACTTGATTAACTTGGAACAAAGCAGAACAGAGTCATCTTGTTAAAAGGCGAGGGAGGTCATATTACTACTTTTTTTTTTTTGTAAAATTGACATATATTTTACAGAAAGTGTAATGCATCAATCTTAAGTGCAGACCTTGATGAGCTTTAACGAATACACATAGTTATGTGCAATCCAGAACCTTAGGAAAAAAATTAGATTTTTAAAAATCTTTCATGACCTTTTTCATATGTGGTTTAGTATTCTGATACTGATGTAAGGGGACATTTAGTCAGATTTTTGGAGCTCCTCCTCTGAAAATTTCCCTTATTTGTCTTTTCAACACAGTGAGACTTCTTCGTCTGTTTGATCTTCCCTACCCTTGTACCATAGAGTGTTTCCAAACAGAAAAAATGGGGTGAGGGGCAGATAGTGGAACTGTCTCACCAGTTTTCCTTCACTCAGTTCTGAGCTGCCTATTGTCTGTTACCTGAGTACATAATTTCATATATTTTGTCCAGCTTTGTGTTGTTTAGACAGGGAGGGCTAGATTGGTGTCATTTATCCATCATGACCAGGAATGGAAGATGCTTCACATCATTGTCAACAAAGCCAGGTCACCTCACCATTTTGTAGGCCACATACAGTCTCCATATACTTACATATACTTAATTTTTAAAAAAATTTTGTACTTACATTCATACTGACTTTGGCACATGGGCTTTTGGTAAGTAGAATTATTGACTATACTTTGAAACACAGGTTTTCATCCATGCCTGTCTCATGGCTCTTAGTTATGTGGGTAGCTGGTTATACATGCTTGCTTTATCCTTCATACATGAGTGTAAACTTTTCAACAACAGAAAGCAGCATGCTATAAATATTTATAGAATCAAATTGAATATATCAGAGAACCAAGTGACTAAAAATGAATTTTGATGATGATGATTTTATGGTGAGCTGTAGGCCCAGGAGATGAAGCAATCTGTTTAATTTTTAATTACTTTTGGGATGCTGTGGTTATCTAATACATATTTATTTATTGTCTAACATACAGGACAAGTCTCCATAACAAGGCACCCATAACAGCTGGGTTAAATAACCAGAAGTTTTGAGTTTTTGCTAATAGTCTATTTCTGTATTTACGAGTAAATCCTAATCAAATACTCTTCCTTCTATAGTGAATTGAGATGAGCATGACTCCATTCTTTGAACCAGCGTGTGAGTACCTCTGTCAGGCCAATTTAATGGGAAGAACAATTATAAAAATAAATCCTTTGTAGTTCCAATTGTTGCTTTTCTTTTGTCTGGAAGCAGAATTCTGTTTGCCATGGAGAGGCTTGATTGGAAGTTGATAGTATGACCACTTCATAAGGCTTCCTTTAATGGGTTTGGCAATCTTACAAAACAAAATGAAACATATAAGATAATGAGAAACAGAAGAGAAGGAAATTGATTGTTTTGACTGTTGATCCTAACCAGCTACTCATAATTTTAACAAAGTGGTTTATGGGCCCACCTTCACAATTGATTCTGTAACTCTATTAATAGTACAATATATGAAAGAAATCAATCAATGCTCTGATCTGAAGTACCACAAAATGAGGTATTCTAGAGGCCTGCTGTCCTAAAGATCATGTGGCCTTTGCCTCATACTGAACTTTGTAATATCGGTAGTTGAACTACTAGTCAATTTCTTTCTTTAAGGTTTACGCTACTTTATTTCAAATAGTAGCATGCTTGCTTATTATTAATTAATTAATTAATTAATTAATGTATTTATTTATTTTACAATATTGACAACGCAGTTGTGTTGTCATAATAAATGCACTTGCCTCCCAGGTGTAAAAGTTGCTAAGACTATCTTAGATAACAAAACCTGCCACATTTGCAAATGAAAGCTTTCTTAATAATAGCATGATTCAGGACATCTTAGAAGCAATAACTATAGAAATATGTATGTTGCTATTGGCGATACACAAAGTTTTTTTTTTTCAAATTCTGGTGTGGACATAGATGAATAATAATGAGCTTACACCACCCCAGAAATGCATTTCATTTATAATGCACACAATACTTCAGCTCATTTTCCTTTAAACAATAGACTAACATACAATTCTCTTGTTTTTAAGGTTCTAGGCTTTCTGATCTTACTAAACTACTCATAATTCTTAAAACACAAGCAGTAATCTGACTTCTAGAACAATAATCTGAAGAAGAAGCATACTTTAGCAAAAACTTGTATCATTATGGCTTGGTCCCCTGAGTTGCTGCTAAGAATATAGATTTGAACTCTTTTTAAAACTAAGGTGTTTTGATTGCATTTTAATTTCTATCAGTGCAGGATTCTAAAAGGCATTAACTACACTTGTGTTGTTTTCTAGACAATTGCACAGAAATAGGGTGCTTAATAGGCACTTATATTATTAATGCTATCATAGAACTCGCCTAATTATGCCTTAGGAAGGTCAGGAAGTTAATACATACTCACACAACCAAATGCTGGAGATCCCAAAGGAAAGAGAAAATGAAGAAGCAAATGTGCTTTTCTCAGCATAGGAACTTCATAAACATTGAGCAGTGATTTCTACAAATTGGGGAAAAAAAACAGGAACAGATGTGGAAGTTGAACAAAATGAAGCACCGTAAATGAATCTAGCCATGTAATTCAGTGGTTTACAATCCCACAGGTTAGAATGATTCAGGAAGATTTCACCAAATACCTGTGCAGAAATCCCATCTCCCACCCTACTGGTTCTGATTTAATAGGTCAAGGTCTATGTTTGGCATCACAAAGCCTTAAAATCATCCTAGCCTAGGTGATGCTAATGACCCAACAAGTTTGAAAAGCACTGATGTAAGTCTCTTCGATGAAAATGCTATTACAATGACTAGAATTGAAAATTACAGAATGATTTTAACTTATTTTAAATTGTGTGTGTCTGTGTGTGTGTATGTGATTAGAGCAAGACAGGAAAAGCATGTCATCAGTTTTCTCTTTTCTAGTTACAATATTGGTACTAATTCTGGCATCCTCCTTTTCCCACATTTTTCTGCTTAGGGAACAGCATGAAAATTAAGGATTCAAATAGCTGGATCCTGTCAATAGATTATAGGGCATCATATCAAGCCAACCCCAAATTACACAAGGTTAGGATTTACTGTGTTTATTAGAGCTCCTTAGTTAATTCTTTCTACATACAAAGCATAGTAGAAAAAGTATTACTCATAATATCGAGATTTATTGTTTGATGAGGTAGGTCTACTCTACAGTACCACAAATTAATGGAGAAATTTAAAAACTTTTTTTCATGCATTTGTAGTTTGAGAAAAATTGCACACACAAGACAGGTTGAGATAATGCTCTAATAAAATTTTCCAACTAAAGTTCTTGAAAAATAACATCACCATTTAATTGGGCTGATGGCTGGGGAGAGATTCAGTACATTTATTTTTGTTACAGTTAAAAATAAATAAAGAGACTTTTGACTAACATGCAACACATCTATTGTTTTCTACAAGCTGGGCTTGCTTATTAATTGTGCTTAATAGTTGAAAATTGTTGCTTACTGGCTTTTATTGTTGACTGTAGGCTGCCTTCCTTCCCTTTTAGACCTCTTAAATGAGCTAATCTTACCTCTAAATAGACAAGAAACATTTGTTCTGCTTTGTTACTAAGTTTACCTTAAAGGCTCTTGGCAGAGGAGAAAGTGAATGTCATCCAACACTGTGTATTACTTGATCATTATTCATTTGACATGTTTATATTTCTACTCAGGCATACCAATTAAGAAAGTTCACCTGCTTCTGCTAGAAATTGACTGGGAATGGGCTGCTAAAACCAACCGCAATGCCTAAGGTCATTGTCTAATAAAATAAATTGTCCAATTATAAAGTTAGCTGCAGAAACAATAAGGAAAACATAATAAAAATACTGTAATTAGTGCTGTCTCATTAATAGACTGGCTCTTTCCCACACTGTCTGGACAATGAGATTTAGCTAGTCTTTTTGTTTCTTCAGGGTGAAGCCTAGGCAGGATCATTGTTGTGGGAGGGTTTAGCCCATCTCACACCTACACAGTGTGTACTACAGCCAGGAGCTCTTCTAAACGCTGGGTATCTATTAATGAGCTTAATTCTCACAACCTGTGAATATAGCAACCAGTATTTCCCCATTTGGTAGATGAGGAAACTAAGTTATTGCAACAAGACTTGGAAGACATGATAGTTCAATTATTTTAGAGTCTAAAATGATTTAAGATACTTTGTTTTTTCCTTTGTTAAACATTTATTGTTGTAGTAGGTTTAATTATGTCCCCCCAAAAGATATGTTCAAGTCCTACAACCTGGTACCTGTGAAGGCGACCTTATATAGAATAGGATCTTTATGAATCTAAGTAAGCTAAGATGAAGTTGTATTGGATCAGGGTAGACCCAACATCCCATGACTGATGTCTTTATATAACAAAAGAGAGGGCTATTTTGAGACAGAGACACAAACACATACAGAGGGATGATGTGGACCCCGGCTCGTGGGGTCTGCCACATTGTGTGCCACATTGTGGATGACACATGAGACATTCATACTGACTACCAAGTCCAATGGAGGAAAAGGGAGAGCATGGCTTTTCTCTCAAGGGAAGCAAAAGCTGTGGCCCTTGCTGCAACTGGCCTTTATTGTGTTTCTCGGCATATTACATCACGGTCCTCATTCACTATGCACAGGTGGTTCGCTTTAGGTGGTTACCTTTTACCGACAACAAAGGAGCCAATGATGCTAATCACATCACAGAAGGATATTTGCAAATGAAAAAGGGAAAAATGGCCAAACGGGTTACACTCCATACTGGGGAGTTTTTAGCAAAAGCAAGACTCAAAGCAGCCTAGGCACATTGCAGGCCTGATTCCCCAGGGGAGAACATATCCTGGGCGTGGGTCCTGTGCATCTCCTAATGGGAGCTGGGCCCACGCCATGCAGAACAGTGTCCTACAGAGGGAAGAATGTCATGCAAAGATAGAGGCAGAAATTGGAGTGATGTAGCTATAAGCCAAGGAATGCTAGGATTGTGGGTAGCCACCAGAAACTAGGAAGGGGCAAAGAATTCTTCCCTAGGGTCTTTAAAAAGATGGTGGCCTTTGTTTACACCTTGATTTTGGTCTTCTATATCTCCCAAAATTAGAGAAAATAAATTTCTATTTTTTTCAGTACACCTGGGTTGTGGCAATTTGTTACAGCAGCTCTAAAAAACAACACAGTGTTGTTATTGTTGTGTGGTGGTGCTTTTTATTTAATTACATGTTTACCAAGATAAGAAATTGCATTGTACATCCATCCTCATTCTTTTCTTTACTCCTGTTTTCTTGTCATCCTTTCCATCTTCCTTCCTCCCTTCTTTTTTTTATTTTAGAAATGTGTGAAATCTAAATATGCATGCAATGTACTTATTGACTTCATTTCTTAATTTTCAAATGACTCTCTGAGATAAATGACTTAAAGGATATTTTAGGGGTACTCAGAACATACATAAACCAGTAAAACAGCAGAATTAAGTTGGGTTACAGCTCTCTGAGGGATAATCAGAGCTTCAATAAGGTAGATGCTATTAGACAAAAAAAATCTTAACATTTCTACTACCCTCATGTCTGTGCTGCTATCAAAAATGGCACTATAGTGCACATCTCTTGCCACTGCAGCTCAAAACCTATACGATAGGCCAACACCAGGGCTCTGGGAGTGTTATTAATAGCAACAACACAACTTTGTAGCCAAATCATAGATGGAAAATTATTTTCCCTTATTTACAACTTTAGCCTATATCCTGAGTTGAGGCTTCACTTGAGAGAGAAAGGAAATTATCTAAGTTTTGTTTTTGTTTCTGCAGTCAGTCTTTACAATTACGTAAGCTAATTCCTTATTCTCTCTCGTCTTCTCTCTCTCATTCTCTCTCCCTCTCCCCCCTCTCCCCCCATATATTCCACTGGTTCTGCTTTTCTGTCGAACTCTGATTGATCATTGTGTTTATTACTAAATAAACTAACATCTCTATGTGAATGATCCATGGATACCTCAAATAAAGTATGTCAGTATTTAGCATTGCTCCTGGAAAAGAATGTGTTCATAAGTATTTGTTGAGTTGGATGCATTAACAAGAACCCCACACTAGATTATCTTTCTCCCCAATCTAGTCTTCTCTAGTCCCTGTATCATTATTGGTACACCATCAACACACTTTATATTAGGAAACTTTCTTCCCTTTCCAGCCTGCTCACTCAAGCTCCAAGTACTAAATGGCTCTTTCTCCCTTTAATCTACTTTTCATCTCTCCTACCTTAGATCAGTTTAGACAATCACTTGAAAATTCAAGTGTTCTTTATTCAAATGCAAATCCAATGAGATTAAACTTCACATTTTTTAAATGTTAAAATAGTTCACTGTAACTTGTTTGAAGATACAACTTATAGGTAAACTGAATTGCTTAGCACAAAATGTGCTTTGCAACTTGGCTCCAGAGAACTGGAGTACCTCTAAGCTGACTTATAAATTCCCCACTCCAGCAGTGAGTTCCAGTGACATAAACAAATTCCAGTTTCTGAATCTATCTTGGTTTCCCAACTCTGCCTTTAGTCATGGTGTTTTCTCTCCTGTGAACATCATTCCCAATACCTACCTTAACTGCCTGCTTAACAACTACTCAGCCTTAAGGCTCACCTTTAGCTTTGTTTCCTACAGGAAGAGTTGCTTACATCTCTTTTCATGTGCATTCTATTAGAGCTCCTTCCCTGTTAAGAAGTGTCCTTCCTCCCTCTATTATAGCGCTTGTTGCACTATAGTCGTGATTGTTCTCTAATCATCCACTTCCTTGTTTGTCTTCCCTATGAAAATGGAAGCACTTTGAAGTTAGGAGATGCATTGACTTCTATTTCATTTCCAGTGTCAGTCTATCTTACTGTTTGGAATTTAGTTTCAAAGAATATTTTTTGAAGAAATAAAATATGTACCTTGAAACTCACTCTCTTCACTTGCTGGCTGCACATAACCTTGTTCATTATTTACTGAGAAACAGAGCCATCATTTCCGCATCTTCCCTTTGATCCTCCACGGAAAGTCCTTGACTTCACTTTGTTTTAGTAAAAGTAGTATTTTAGTTCTTTTTCAAGCTAGTGAGTTTCACATTGTGTTTTCTCTATTGCAATGTAAATCTCTTTCCCATTTACTTCCTTCCTGTCAATTTTCAAACATATTGGGTATTCTCCTTCCTAAAATTTAAAATCTCTGACCTATTTTTTGTTACTTTCACACTTCTTTGTTTCTCCCTACTAAGAAAATTATTGAATGATTTGTCTGATGTCATAGACTCTATTTCCTCTAGTCTCCTTTATTTCTCAACCACCTGCAATCTAAACCTCCAGTAGCTTTGATCCTTATGTGAATTGGCATTTCTATAATGCTGAACGAATAAAACCTAACATTTAAATAAGCACCTGGTAATTTTGTTGATTGTTTCTTCATTTTAGTCACTCTCATTTTTTGGTTTTGTATTATTACTGCTCTCCTCTAATGAATTCCTTTAGCGTTTCTTTCTCTCTTTTTTTTCTGATTAGCTTTCTTTCAGTAATTCACACCCATGTGCATTAATCTGAAGTGTTTATCTTTAACCATAGTTTGTTTCTACTGTCCAGACAACTTTTTAAATTTTATTTATTTATCTTTATAGGGGAAGGGAAGGAGAGAGGGAGAGAAACATTAATGTGTGGTTGCCTTTTGTGCGTCCCCTGCCAGGAACTGGCCTGCAACCCAGGCTTATGCCTTGACTGGGAATCGAACTGCGATCCTTTGGTTTGCAGGCCCGAGCTCAAGCCACTGAGCTACACCAGCTAGGGCTCCAGACAATTTTTAACTATCAACAAGGTATTTGTAATGTCATTCACCTAGGAAACTCAAACTCATACACCTAAGACTTAAATTACTTACATTATTAGCAAAACCTACTTTTTTCAGCATGTGTTCTCTAATACATAATATATCTCCATCAGGTGATCAATGCTGAAAATACCTATGATTTTTTTTTTCACTTCTCCAACTTTCAATTATTAACTGAGTACTCTTATTCCACATCTAAAAGTTAGTTGTTGGTTTACTTCCCCCCGCCCCCACCCCAGCAGCTCAAGTTAATTCCCCTATTTCTTGCCTGGGCTAGCACCATAACCTTCTTACTTGATGTCTTCTAATATAGTCTGTATTTCACATTGATTACATGTGCTCTCTGAATTTATTGCCACCATTGGACTCACTTGGAAAATCTTGTCAGTGTTTGTTTATCCCACCAAACTTTAATCTTCTTTACATTCTTAGGGCACAGTACAAAACCAATTCTTATAGATATTCAATATCATTTATTAAGTTGTAGTTAACTAGGTATTGAGTGTGAAATTAGGAGTTCTGTCTCTAGTTAGTGTAATTCTAAAGTTTATTCTCTTTCCATTATATCCAAAAAAGAAAGTTGTACCAAAGTGTTAAGACAAAAAATTCCCATGCTCTGTCTGGGAAAGAGTATATATTTAACCAATTTACAATCTCTTTTATAATTTGAAGTCTCTATAATAATAAAATTTAGAATGGTGACACTGATATTAAGAATAAAAACAATTTTTATTCCCACATGATGCATACTGAATTTTATAATATGCCATTTAATGTGAAATGTACCTCTCTGTGTTAGGTAGCATTGCATTATCTTGTGGAAGAGACTTCTAGTTAGTTGATAAATCCATTCTCTCTTCTTTCTAGCCTTCTTTCTTTCTACACAGAATTAAACAGTATCTCAGAATCCCTTACAGTTAGGTGTAGTTATGGAAATCAGTTCTGACCAATTGAAGGTGAGCAAAAGTGATAGGTGATTGACACACATAACTTCCACACTTGATTCTACATGCACTTTTCTGCTGGGGAACAGTATCCAAGTGACATTGTTGTTATATATCAAAGATGGGAGAGCATTTGTTCTCTCACTCATCTACTAACTCATGTGCCCTACTAGTCCCCATCACATACTTCTGGGTGACCAAGAGCATTACTCTAAACTTTCACTGAGTAAGAAATAAAAGTATAGTATATAAGTTCAGACATTGAGTAAAGGTTGAAGACTTAATTTGAACCAAATATTTCCAACTATAGAGTTCAAAACTCACTACTACTACTTTGAGACTGAAGGAAAAGATAAACTAACCTAAAATGGAAATTGTTTTCAACATCATATTTAAAGCAAATGAATTCTATTGTTAAGCTTTTGTGAACTATATAATTACTCTGAATAAAACAAAGAAATTTTCAGTTTGTCAGATTTTTCTAATATTTTTACATCCTGCTAACTTATTATTCATATATTGGAGTTAATGACATGTCCTCTCTTTAACAGTTTTTTTATTTGTTAGGAATCATTGCTAAATTAATACATAAGTGTTTACTAAAATTCCTTTATAAGGAAAGGTAAACCTAAATCCTTCTTTTTTAATAAATCAGTTTATTATAATAAATAACTTTATTTTGCATTCAAATTCATAATTTCTCCTATGATCTCTCTGACTATGTTTGTGCATTGACATAAATTTTGCACAAAAAATTAGTTTCTTAATGGAGAAAAATATTAGGGAAAATGTTTTAAAAACATTATTAAGTAAAGATTATTATCTTGATAACAACTAGCAATTTTATTAGCTTCATTGGGACAAATTTCATTTTGATCAGGGTTAGAACCAAATACTCTAGTTAAGAGATACTAGTCATTATAAAAAAACTTTATCTAAAACACAGACTGAAATATATTTCAGTTGAAGTAGACTTTCCTTTTGATTTCACTCTTATCTGATACTCATTTCTCAAAAGGATTATAGAAAGGTGAAGTACATAGAATTACCGTTTTTATTAGTGAATAATGGACTAAAATAGTTCTTTTGTCTTTTCTTTAATTGTTTAATTTTTTTCAATTACAGTTTACATTCAATATAATTTTATAGTATTTCAGGTGTATAGCATAGTGGTTAAACAATCATATACATTATAAAGTGTTCCCCCCAGTATATCCAGCATCCCCCTGACACCACACACAGAATGTTACAGTATTATTAACCATATTTCCTATGCTGCACTTCATATCCTCATGACTGTTTTATAACTACCTAACTGTGCTTCTCAATTCCTTCACCCTTTTCACCCAGTCTCTCACCCAAAATTTTTCTGGCAACCATACATCTGTTCCTGTATCTATGAGTCTATTTCTGTTTGTCTGTTAATATTGCTCTTCAGGTTCTACATGTAAGTGAAATCATAAGGTATTTGTTTTGATCTGACTTATTTCACTTAGCACAATACCCTTTACGTCCATCTGTGCTGCTGCACAAATGGTAAGATTTGATTCTTTTTTATGGCTGAGTAATATTCCATTTTATATGTGTACCACTGCATTTTTATCAACTAATGTGATTATGGGCACTTGACTTGCTTCCATATCTTGGCTATTGTAAATAATACTGCAATAAACATAAGGGTGCATATAGTTCAAATTAGTGTTTTGGATTTCTTTGGATATATACCTAGAAGTAAAGTTTCTGGTTCTTAAGGCTGGTCTACTTTTAATTTTTTGAGATACCTCCACACTGCTTTCTACAATGGCTACACTAACCTGCATTCCCACCATCAGTGCATAATGTTACCTTTTCTTCACAAGCTTTCCGACATTAATTTTTGTTGACTTATTGATGATAGCTATTCTGACAAGTGTGAAGTAATAGCTCATTGTGGTTTTTAAATTACCTCTCTCTGGTGGGTAGTGAATTTGAGTATCTTTTCACATGTCTATTGGAAATCTGTATGTCCTCTTTGGGGAAGTGTCTATTCAGGCCCTTAATTAGATTATTTACTTTTATGATGTTGGGTTGTATAAGTTCTTTATAAATTTGGGATAGTAACCACTTATCAGATGTACTGTTGGCAAATATCTTTTCTTATTCAGTGGGTTGTCTTTTCAGTTTGTTGATTGTTTCCTTTGCTGTGCCAAACCCAAAACATTTTAGTTTGATGTTGTCCTATTTGTTTATTGTTTTTTCCCTCACCTGAAGATATTTATCAAAAGGAGAAATATTACTAGGAAACTTGTTTAATATTTCACTGCCTATGTTGTCTTCTAATTTTATGGTTTTGATTGGACAATCTGAAAGAAGTGTATAGATTCCTAGAAACATATAGTCTTGTAAACCTGAAACAGGAAGAAACAGAAATCTGAAAAGACTGATTACAGCTAATAAAATTAAAGCAGTAATAATAAAAAAAAAAAACTGCCAACAAAGTCCTGGACCAGATGGCTTCACAGGTGAATTTTAACAAACATTCAAAGAACTGACACCTATCTTTTTAAAAGTATTCTGAAAACTTCAAGAGCAGTGAAGACTCCTAAATTCATTTTATAAGGCCAGCATTACCCTAATTTCTACAGATAAAGACACTATAAAGGAAGAAAATTATAGGTCAATATCCTTGATGAATGAAGATTCTAAAAATCCTCAACAAAATACTTGCAAACTGGATCCAGTATTACATTAAAAAGATCTTACAGTATGGTCAAGTGGGATTTAATCCAGATGTGCAGGGATATAATATCTGCAAATCAAAAAATGTAAAATACCACATAAAAATTTAAGGATAAAAACCACATGATTATATCAATAGATACAGAAAAAAACATTTCATGAAATTGAGCACCCAGTTATGATAAAAACTCTCAGCAAAACAGGAATAGAGGAAACATACCTCAACTTAAAAATGCCATATATGACAAACCATAGCCACATCATACCCAGTAGACAAGAATCACAAGTGTTTCTCTTAAGATCAGGAATAAGACAGGGATGTTTGCTTTCACCACAGTATGGAAACTCCTAGCCACAGAAAACAAATAAGAAGAAGAAATAAAAGACTTCCAAATTGGAAAGGAAGATGTAAAGCTGTTATTTTGAGATTACTTGATACTGTCATCTAAAGATTACACCAGAAAACTACTAGAACAGATTAATGAATTAAGTAGCAGGATAAAAAATTAATATCCAGAAATCAGTTGCTTTTTAGACACCAATAATAAACTATTGTAAAGGGAAACTAAGAAAAAAATCCCATTCAAAATCACATTGCAAAGATAAAAAAATATCTGGGAATAAATATAACCAAGGTGGTAAAAAAAACTTCTACAAAAAATTATAAGACACTGAAGAAAAAAATTGAAGAAGATGTTAGTGGAAACATATACCATGTTCATGAATAGGAAGAATTATCATCATTAAGATACCCATACTAACAAAAGCAATCTATAGATTTAATCCAATTCTTATCAAGATACCAATGACATATTTCACAGAACTAAAACAAATATTTCAAAAATTTCTACAGAACTACAAAAGACATCAAAGAGCCACAACAGTCTTGAGAAAGAAGAACGAAGTTGGAGGAACCACACTACCACATATCAAATTATACTATAAGGCCACAATAATCAAAACAGCATGATACTGACATAAAAACAGACATATAGATCAATGGAACAAAATACAGAGTCCAGAAATAAACCCACACTATGATCAATTAATATTTGACAAAAAAAGACAAAAATATACAATGGGGTAAAGACAGTTTATTCAATAAATGGTGATGAGAAAATTGGACAGATACAGCAAATAAATGAAACTAGATCAAATTCTTATATTGTATACAAGAATACTCAAAATAGATCAGGGACTTAAATGTTAGACTCAAAATTATAAATACCTTGGAAGAAAACATAGGCAGTAAAGTCTCAGACACTTCTTGTAGAAATATTTTTTTTGAATATAGCTTCTTGGGCTAGGAAAACAAAAGAAAAAATAAATAAATTAGACTACATCAAACTAAAAAAAATTGCATAACAAGGGAAACCATCAGCAAAATGAAAAGACAACCCACTGAATGAGAGAACATATTCAACAATGATACATTTGATAAGGGGTTAATTTTCAAAATTTATAAAGAACTTATAAAACAGCACCAAGAAAGCAAACAATATAATTAAAAACTGGATAAATGCCCTGAAGAGACATTTCCACACAGAGGACATACAGATGGCCAATAGACATATGAAAATATGTTCAATGTTACTAATCATCAGAAAAAATGTAAATTGAAACCACAATAAGATATCATCTCACATCAGTCAGAATGGCTGTCATAAATAAATCAACAAACAAGAGTTGGCAAGAATGTGGAGGAAAGGTAACCTTTATTCACCGTTGGTAGGAGCAAAGACTGGTGCAGCCACTGTGGAAAGCAGTATGGAGTTACATCAAACAATTAAAAATGGAGCTGCTTCATGAGCCAGCAATCCATTTCTGGAATTTATCTGAAGAAACCCAAGACACCAATTCTAAAGAATACATGCACGCTTAGGTTCACTGCAGCATTGTTTACAGTAGCTAAAATTTGGTAACAGCCCAAATGTCCACCAGTAGATTTGTGGATTAAAAAAAGAAAGCTGTGATACATTTACACAATGGAATACTACTTGACTATAAATGAAGGAAAATCTTATCCTTTGCAACAGCATGGATGGACCTGGAGAGCCTTATTCTAAGTAAAATAAGCCAATCAGAGAAAGATAAGTACCATATGATTTCACTCATATGTAGAATTTAATAAACAAAATGAACTAACATGTAAAATAAAGACAGATGGAGAGCAGGCTGACAGTTGTCAGAGGGGTTGGGTTAAGGAGCTGGGTGGAGGAGTGAAAGATTGAGCAAAAAAAGAGAAAAAAAATCATGGACACAGACGATAATGTGGTGATTTCCAGGGGGCAGAGGGTGGAGGGGAGGTGGAGGAAGGTATGGGGGGAATAAATGCTGTTGGGGGACACTTGACTTGGGGTGGTAAGTACACAATGCAGTGTACAGATGATGTGTCGTGAAATTGTGCACCTGAAACCTGTATAATTTTGTTAACCAGTGTCACCCCAATTTAATGAAAAATAAAAATAAAATAAAATATCTTTTAAAAAGTTGTATATATAGAATTAATAATGCATTTTAATATTTTATATAATTTTGTGTGATATTTAGTTATACAATATATAGGCAATGTTTTATGTGCTTATGGATTTGAAATTACTTTAAATAAATCAACTCCTCATTTAGGTATTTACTCCAAAGTTTACAGATATTGGTTGAATAAGGATACCATGTAAATAGAACTATAATTGGTTTATGGGGGGGAGTATATTTTGTGCTTTCTTTTATGAATAATTTTGAGGACCTATGGAGGAGAAACAAAAAATCTCAAGTAGGTATAATAATATGTGAAAAGACACGGTGTCCATCTTAAGTCTGGTATGACTGGAGAACCCTAAGATGATCATAGTTACAATGGTAAAGGTTTTGAATCACAAATAATTTGAAAGAGTAACAAGATTGGAGAGTTCACTTAAATTTTACTTGCCACATGGAGTCATTTTGACCTTTATCATTGGACATTAATCAGGGGATTAATGGTATATAATGGTTGGGGGGTGGGGGAAGGAGCAAGCTGGAGTATGTTGAGTTGTCACAGCAACTGAGGCCATACACAATGAGGAAATAAGTAAGATGGAGACTTTATGAAAAGAAAGGGAATTAATATGCAAAAATGTTTAAAAATAAGTAGCTTACTTGGTGACAAAGAAGATGAACTGAAGAAAAGTGCCATAGACTTTAATGTTTCAAGTCATAACAAAAGCCAATTACCAATTGTTCATAATTTCTAATGATATATAATTTGTGGGCATGTCATTCACTGCTTGAGATTTTGCATGCTTTTAAATCAATCATACAGGCATCAGGATCCCGTACTTTGAAGCTTGATGACTTTATTTCTTCACTGGATTTTTTTTCTCTGTCCACTCATGCTGACTGCCACGATCACTGCCCCTTGATGCTTGACTACCTCCATTTCTCTGTTACTGAATTGTTCACCCTCTCGTATTCCTCTCCCCTCCTCCAAACATCCTTACTTTTATTTACGTATTCTAGTCCCATGCCTTACATAATAAACATATTAATAAATAAATAAATAAATAAATACCTAAAATGTTTATCCAAAGCATTCAACATGTGTTTTACCATCACAGACACATTAAAAAGAGAGAGACTTTCCCACAAAAACTTCATACTTTATACATTTCAAAAGATGAGGCTAAACAGGGGAAGAAGGTGGGGATGGCTGGGTTGGGGGGAGTGTGGGGGGTAAATGCAGACAACTGTACTTGAACAATAATAAAATAATTGAAAATAAAAATAAAAAGATGAGGCTATCAATAATTAGAGTTTTTACAGAGATTACTCTGACAAACTAAATTGTATGTGTTAAACTCACATGTTATATTGAGGGTATATATGTAAGAGGCTCTAACTCCTTCCAATACTTTGAACATGACAATGGGTTGATGGAATTAGTGAATCAATTTTAAAGGGACTCAAAATTAAAGGGTCAGGTTTAAGCAAATTATTTTTCCTCCCCACCCTAAAGTGTCAGAGCTTATATATTTGCTATTTGAATGACTAATTCCTAGAATTTTATGGAAGGGGTACTCCCTAAAATCTTTGGCATACTTGTATGTAGAGTGTTGATATAGAGTGTTGGTGTACTTTATACAGAGTGTCAAATCAGCAGTTTTGATCTAGGGGTGAAGAAATACTGAAGCAGACTGTAATTGCATTTGTCCATGGGAGTATTTATTTCATAATTGAACCTTTGTGATTCCTGCTCTATATTTCTCCTAGCAAAAAACCTTTGGTTAGAGGACTTTAATAATTCCTTATAAATTATCCCTGCATTTTAAACTCAGAGAGAAACTTGGATTAGTTTATCAATCGGTAGTGTAATTCTCAGTGTTTTAATATAAATGGCACTTCTTTATTGTTCCATTTAGGTTAGCTTTGGTTAACTATCTTCTGGCCTTCTGAAAGGTCTTACATCCAAACTGACTAGTTTTTAACTGTTTTCCCCTTTAAGAAGACATTATATTATTTAATTTTGAATCTAGAAATTTTATAGCAAAAACTATGGAAACAAATGAACTTTTACTTAAAAATTCAAGATGCGTAAGGAAGTCTGATTTGATGCTGTCCCATAGAATATTCTTCAATGATGGTGTTGCTTTATACCTGTACTGTCCCATCCTGCAGCATGCAGCTGCGTGTGAATAGTGATCACTTGAAACGTTGGTAGTGCAACCAAGAGACGGAACTTTTAATTTTATTACATTTTAATTCTTTTTATTTTGATTGTAATAGTTTGGACAGTGACTGCCATGTTGGACAGTACAGATATAGCACATTTGATCAACTTTTAAACCTAAATTTATACAGATATTTTTCTAATTAGTATATCAAACATAACTGTCACCACAGTGATTTCTAAAAGTTATTGGAGTTTGATTTATACTATGAAAACTTTCTAATACCTTTTCTTTAATATTTGATGAAGTACCAAAGTTCTATTTTCAAATAAGTGGCTCAAATAATGAGTGTAGAAAGACACATATAATTATGTTACCAACATAATTTTCTTCCATAATTGTTTCTTTTATATGATCACTACTTTCAACTTTCAATGACGTTCCTTTTTTAAATGAGTGATAAAGACAACCATTACACTTTCTAGGACCAATTGACTTCTTGCTGAATGCCCGCTTTTAAAAAGACATTTTTCAAGTATTTATGTCAAGGCCTTTAATGATGAAGTCTTCACTTGATTAAAGTGCACGTTTCATTTTTTCATATTTTGAGAGTGACAGGAATTGTTTTATATAGCTAAAATAATTTATAAAGCCTTTATAAAAAGGAAATTTTTATAAGAATTATCCCAAAGTGCTTTTGAATATGCTATTATTTTGAGCATATTACCAATATTAGTGATAGATGGTATATCTTGGATATAATAAAATAATTTAAATTTTGTTCTTAGAGCTTTTAAACTATGTTTTCTCTTTTTTGTGGTTTATTATAGTTATGGTATAATGCACTGTTGCTACCCTAATTTATTCCACTGACAATTTCTAAGCTTTCTATTTATAAATGACAGAAACACAAGGAGAATAAATTTATTGACTCAAAGATAAAAAATATAAGGAATCACTGCTTTTAGTCATGTTAAATATATTTATTGGATACAGAATTGTTATTTTTAGTCACATATATGATTTTGTTAAAAAGAAACATACAAAATTAAGTTTGATATTGGAAGAGTTTATATTTGCTATTTTAAATGATACGCATTTTCTATTAAGGTGATTTTTTCTCTTTTTAAAAATAAAGGTGGGGGAGTAAATGCAGACAACTGTAATTTAACAATAAAATAATTAAAAAATCAAAAATAAACTCACAAAAATTTATATATTTATATTGCACAATATGGTAATAGTGAAATTATTACTATAGTCAAATTGTATACTTTAAGGGAAGATACACAAGTATATAAACCATATTGTATATACCTTATTTAGGACACAGATTGGCTGAGAAATATTGAGAAAGTTTGGAAGTAAACTTTGATAGAACATGTATAAGCATTATGAGAAATACTGCATCCTGGACTGCGTTACTTAATGCTATTTGAGTATCTTCAGGTGGGTTAGTAGGTTCTTTTTACCATTCAAGGCTAAATCTTCCATGTTTAATTCTACAATAACAAATACAAGAATTGCTAACTACTACAAAATGTCATATTTTTACAAAATTCAATATATTAGCATTAATGAATAGAAAGCTGTCATTGATCCAGAAAAGTAAATCATATTAAGTTGGGCACACACTTATATTTTAAAATAATTATTTACATTCACAGGTTTATATTAACTTTTTTCCTAATTAAAAGCATACAATATGCAATAATAGGGAAAGGTCAGTTTTACTTTTAATTATTTTCCCTATTTAATTAGACATTTATTCTCTGCAGATTGGAGTTTGCAAGATTAAAATATGTATTATTTAAAAGGTCATACATTACATCTAAGTGAAGGGCATTATGCACTAGATTATATTTCTAATATAGGTTATACATATATTTGTGTTGTATATAAAAGATGAGAATTGAGAATAAATATACTAAAACCACTGTAAAAATAAACATGTAATGCTTTCTTTGTATTTACTTCCATATATATATATAAAAGAACTAAATTACATCAGGAAAAGAGGAAATAGTCAAACTAAACTGAGGATTGATATGATGAAAGACATTTAGTAATACATATAATAAACATTTAATATATAATATTTAATTATATATGCTTTAATATATTTTCGTATATATGACCGTTAAGGCATCCTATCTATGTTGGTTACCTGAAGTTACATATTTATAAATTTACTTCCTATATCTGAAATATCCACCTCAGTGTGAAACATTTGTTCACATGGGCAGAATTTACAGTGCGAAGCATCATGTTTCTCAGTTCGGTCTGATGAACTATCTCCGGAATCCAGGGTGGTGGCTATATTTTATACTGAAGAGTCCTGCTGGTGATGCATCTTGGCTAAAGCATAACTTTTATCTTTTTTCTTAAATGTTAAAACCATCTTATAGACAACACCAATGGGAAATAAGGGATTTGAAAACCATGGTTTTCAATGGGCCATGGGAAAAGTGAGTGAATGGTGGAGATAAACACCAAGAAAAGAATCTAGAATCTAAATGATACAGTAGAAAATTTAACTTATTAGGAATACACATAAGAAGAAAAAGGGGAAAGGGGGAAGGTCAACACCTTGGGAGAATAACATTGGATTCAGTTGACTTTGATAAATTGGAGAAGTTATGAAAAGCAAATGGAACTGACATTCAATAAGGACAGGAGTAGCATAAGCAATTAAGACAAAGGAGTTGCATGAGAATTAGGAGCAGTCGCATAGCTTGCAGTGTGTGTCACTCATAGCGTTCTCAAGTAGGAAGGCAAAGTGAAGATCATTTTATAGAGGAATATGGAGGAACAAGGAGCCTTCAAAATTCGTCAGTGAAAGAACTAGGAATCTTGTAACTGTAGACTATAAGCTCAGTAATCTCCCTCAGCACAGTATTATTCTCCAAAGAACTAGGAAATTGTCCAGGATTGATCATAATTGATGTACAGAGGTGACTCTCTACTCCCTAGTATCCAATCTACCAGTAAAACTTCAGTGCCCCTAAAAATGTATTTTGAATTTCTTTACTTTTCTCATTTCAATACATATTTCTGTACTAGTGCAAGACACCGTTACCACATCTTGCCCTAATACTTATTTTCCATATGGCAGACCAAGAGGTTCCTTTACCAGATGAATCATACCATGCTACTTAGTTTAGAAAACTTACAGTGGCTTAATGGCATTAGAATGAAAAAAAAAAAAAAAAAAAAACTGGTAATGGCTCTACCTATAATCTCATTCACTTCTGCCTCTCTTTATTTGCAACATATTTCCTTCTTTCTGTTTCTGGAAACAGCTATACTCAGATCTGCCTTATGATGATATGCTTCTATTTCCTAATTTAAAACAATCTTTAAAGGGCATGAAAAATATCCAATTTGGCTTAGGAGTCTAATAACATCTTCAAAGTTTTGCATTTTTTGATGAAAAATTTCTAGGTTTGATGTGAAAAAATAATGTACCACAAAGTGTGTTAAATATTGAAAATCTAAAATATATTTATAAAAGAGCAAATTCCCTGTGCAACTAAGCTAATATCTGAATAACTGAGAATAAAGGGCCATTTCTTTTCCCAATATAAATGTATCTGTATTCAAGGTCACATTTTGCTTGAGCTTTGTCACTTTTCACATGAAATTAATTTTTCTCTACTGACTATTGTCATAATAATTGGATATACACTTCATGGGAAGCAGTTCTCTGCTGTCCCAGACAGATCTCTGCACTTAAATAAAAACTCAACAGAGCAGAAAACAGAAGGGAAACGTGTACACCGAAGAGGTGCTGTGTGTTGCCCTGACTCTGGGTGAGCACACTCTGTAGAGTGGTGCCAGGTGCCTTCCATCGCTTTCGTCTGGTGCCAAAGGCGGCAATTATTGGGAACCATTTATTTTTCTGCTTCATACTATTTCTTTGCTTAAACTTTCAAAGCCCTGGAAACTGCTTAAATAGTACAGGTCTGTGAAACTCAGCAGTATTTATTGTATAACCAAAATAGTTCATTAAACATAAACTGAATGTAGAACAGTGCCTGCTAGCAGCTGTCTGGTCAGGCTTTGCCACAGCCAGGTTATTTTAAAGTTGGTGCAAATTAAGTTCCTTTTATGGCAGTATCTTCTGGACTCAGGTGTATTTCAAGAGGGCAGGAAAATAATTAATTTTGGATTCTTGCATATTCAGTATACCTGTAAGCATTACTTTTGAACCATTTATTGAGAAAACATTTTTATTATTTTCTACTGGATGGATGAGGAATATCACTATAATTCTATAATTTACAGCAATGGATTCAAACAGATAATTTATATGCATTTAAAACATACTAAATGTATCACTAGTTAATATAATATGATAAATGTTTTTGGTAACCATATTAATATGTTCTACTAGAAGATGTGTTTATGTATGAAAAATAAATGTTAAGTAAAATTGGTGAGTAAGTGAATAAGAAAAAAAGTTTCAGGGAGGAAACTACTGTGTTTTTCTTCTTTTTTATGTTACAAGAAAGAAAGTACTCTCTTGTGTAGTCTATATTATGCCAGAACATTGCTAAATATAAAAAAAGTATAGTTTGTGATGAAAAATAATTATAATATAACTTTTTTACTCAGAATGATTTATTCAATAAATCTTATACTTGTATGCCTGGAGGGAACATTAAATATCACTTAGCACAATAAATTCTGTTCTATGAAGTCTCAGACTCTCAGTAAAAATAAATACAAAATTGCTGCCAATTAAACAGTTTTTGGGTATTTGGAATTAAACCACTTACACTGGTTCATCACATGTATAATTTCACACAATGTTTAATACCATAGTGCTCACCGGATCAGTAGTATTTCCTAAGTTGATTTGAGTTAGTGCTTGCATTAACATCCTGAGGGAACCAACTCTTTTTTTTTTTAACCCAAACCCAGTCTGTAAAATATTGATAACTTACAAAGCCCTCATTATACAGTAAAGGAAACAGGGTACAAGAAGACTAAATGTCTTAGCTAAAACCACTGAGGAGCTCCTACTGGGTCTTTAGTTCTCAGAGCTCTTCACTTTCTACTAAACTACTTTATTTTTTTATGAACTGAGGTGACTACCTCAGCATATACACAACCTCTTTCCCACTAAACTTAAATACCATGTTACTAGGTAGTAAGAAGCATCACTGTGAACCAGCCACCTCGAGGTTTTGATTTGGACAGCAGAGTGGATGTGCGTGCCAACCACCCTAGGGTGTCTGATCAGTTATTTCTCTAGTCACAAACTTTTTATATGTTTAGAAATAATTTTTAGTTGTCACATAAGATGCCTCTTCAAACATACAAGAAAAAATGCTATTTATTTACAGAGAAGAATTTAACTTCTATGTCAATTTTAGAACTCCTCTTTCTATGTCCTCTATATTTATACAGGCACGCCACCTGCATGCACATAAATCTTCTGCACGAAAGTGGGACACATGAATCTTTCAACAAATGGCACAAGGACGTTAAGAAGATTCTACAGGGATGTTCCAGAGATGCTCTTTCATTCTTCTGCAATACTGATTATTTATTGTTAGGAACCATATACAAGATTGAACTGTCTATATTTTATTGCAAATGCATACATCAGAGTCAAATTCACTAGCTTCAGTGTTTTGCTGGTATTTTATACTGTTCACTTGGAGTTAGGAAAATTAAGCATTGTTTTTATATAAACAAAATTATATAGGCTGTTTCAATGAAGTTAAATGCATTTATTTTTGTGGACTTATAAAATAATTTCTAGTTAAATGATGATTTCCTAACTACAAAGCAACATTTAAATGATCCTCTCCATTGATGATATAATTAAATCATTTTAACATTTCAGTATGATATTGTTCTTTGATAGAAATTAACCTGACCATTATTACTATGTAGCATTTAAGTTATTACAAAAACCAATGATTTTCTTTATACAATTACTTTAGTCATGAGCTATTCTTGACTATTTAAATTTTTGTAGTTCTATCAAGATATTTCTGAAAGTGGTATATATAGGTCATGATATCTTATTGACTACAACTTTCGTTATTGCAATAAATGTTCATTTACTTATCTTTATATGGGGATTTTAATTTGGTGCTTTAAAATCACAAAAGCAACATATGAAATAAAGTAAAATGATATAAAGGTGTGTAAGGAAAGGGCAAATCTTATCTCTTTTGCTCTCTCCAATCCTACCAACTTTTTATGTTGTATAGATATGTTTCTGCTTTCACAATGCTGGCTGAAAAGGTTGCTGTTTATGCACGTAGACTTCTTTTTCTCCCCTGTGTATTCATACACATTATTGTAGATGAATGGGATCATGTTATACATGCCAAGGAGTTTTGAACAAACTTTATTTTTTATTTTATTTTATTTTTTATGAAGTATTTGTCCTTTCTCTTCTCTCTAATCAACATCTTTCTAATCACCCATGAATAATCCATGTTAATAGATCTATTTTTTCTCTCTATGCTTTATATGTTTTCCTTTCTTTTTTCAAAAGGTTTTGCCTACCAATAAAAAATGATGTGCACATGTGTTTATACATACACACACATAAACATGTTAATATTAATTTTTATTATTAATGCACATCTTTATATTCTCTTATTAATTTCTGTTAAATGCCACTTTGTCTGGTATTAATATTTTAATACTTGCTTTTTTTATGTTTACCTAAGATCACTTTGTCAATCCATTTATTCTCAAACTTTTAATAAAGTCTTGGTATGGTGACTTTTAACTCTTAATAAAGAATATAGCATAATAATAACCTATATACTTGATATTACTTCTTCCACCTAAATTTATGTTTATAGTTAATTTTACTTAGATGTTCCCTTTTTCTTTTCCTTATTTTATATGATCTAATGTTGTATGAGCTATAATGTTGTAGCTCTTTTTTTCACTTCTCCATGTTAATTTGGAAATTTTTCTCTTCTTTGTTAATGTCTGCTTATCAGTGATCATAATCAAACACATAATTCCTAAAGCTTATATGAGAATAAAATTTCATTTTTCCCAGCAATAAAAGTTTTACTTCATCTTCTTCCCTCTCACCACTCTATAAGACCTTTACAATATTAAAAAGTTTTTAAACAGACTTATTAGAGTATAATTTATATACCGAGAAACACATATATTGAATGTGTACAGTTTAATGAGACTGGGCACATGAAACATTCAGGACACCATTACCACAATCAAGGTAACAGACATGTAATACCTTCCAAGGTTTGCTTGAAGACTTTGGTTTTTGATTTGTTATTTTTTTTTTCTGTGAGTGTGGTAATCATGTCTGTACTCTTTTAGTGTTTTACCTCTTTCCCACAAGATAAGAATGTTGGGTTGCTTTTCTTCACCTGCACAAAATTTGCCTGAAATTTTGTTGTCCTACAATTTGTACTTTCTCTGAAGCTAGAATTAGATGTTTCTTTTTTTACTGTCATATGTCTCTTCCACTGCAGAGATCTCTCAGTGCTTATGTTAAATATACTCATATAACCTGTTTTATACATTTAAAATTAACTCTGAAGCTATAAAAAGGGTCTATTTCTTTGTGGTCTTCTGTATTTTCTTTATCTTTGACTCATTTAGGTGACTCTGCCTTTATCCCTTGCTGCTTCTAGAATTCTCTCCTTCATTTTAATCTTGGCTAATGTAATTATGATGTGCCTTGGGGTGTTCCTCCTTGGGTCCACCTTCTTTGGGACTCTCTCAGCTTCCTGGACTTCCTGGTAGTCTATTTCCTTTGCCACATTGGGAAAGTTCTCCTTTATTATTTGTTCAAATAAGTTTTCCACTTGTTGCTCTTCCTCTTCCCCTTCTGGTACCCCTATAATTCGGATGTTGGGACACTTAAAAATGTCCTGGAGGTTCCTAAGCCTCTCCTCATTTTTTTGAATTCTTATTTCTTCCTTCTTTTCTGTTTGGTTGTTTGTTTCTTCCTTCTGGTCCACTCCATTGATTTGAGTCCCAGTTTTCCTCCCATTACTATTGGTTCCCTGTGTGATTTTCTTCATTTCACTTATTATAGCCTTCATTTTTTCATCTACTTTGCGACCAAAATCACCAATTCTGTGAGCTTCCTGACCACCAGCGCTTTGAACTGTGCATCTGATAGGTTGGCTACCTCTTGTTCACTTAGATGAATTAGCTCTGGGGCTTTGATCTGTTCTCCTGTTTGGGCCATTTTTTTTTTTTTTAATTTTTTTGTCTGGTTGTAGCTGTTATGTAATGAGGGGTGGAGCCTTAGGTGTTCACCAGAACGGGGCAACCCAGTCACAGAGTTGTGATGCTGTATGTGGGGGCGGGGTCCGAGAGGGAAGAATGGCTCTTGCTCCGCTCTCTCTTGGATTCCAGTTACTTCCGATGCTTTCCCCAAGCAAATTGGGCCCTTCCCTGTGGGTGGGCTTGTGTACATTCTAGGACCCTGTGGGTCTCTCCAACAAACTCTCCTGTGAGGCTGGGATTCTATCCCAGCACGTCAATTCCCACAAGTGTTTTCAATAGGTGCTTTAGGCTTTATTTCCTGGCACGGGGGCCCTGCATTGCACAGTCTTTCTTGCTGCCCGTTTTTGCCTGGTTTATCTGCGTGTGAATGTGTGACCTCAGTCAGCCACCTTGTGTACCTTGCTTGGTCTGCTTGTTGCCTCACCGTGCTCGGTAACTGCCACCTGTGTGCCTGGAGTGTGCCAACTGCTTCCTGCATGCCTGGGACCACCAGCCACTGCCTTTTTCTGCCACGACCCCTCTCCACCGGCTGCTGACTCATCCCCTCTTACAGGTCTGGGTGAATCGTTGTCCGACTTCCCTACAATTCAATTTTTCTATCTGTTCTGGGGGTTTTTTTTGGTTCTATATTTTTGTTGTCCTTAATCTTGGTTGTGAGAGGAGGCACAGTGTGTCCACCTATGCCTCCATCTTGGCCGGAAGGGATTTTTTTTTTTTTTTTTTGAGTGTTAAGAGGGAGGAGAATTGATAAGAGTTGGGATAGAACTGAGGTGAAGAAAGGGAGAGAGCAAAATTTACAATGTAAGTAAAATACAAAAGGGCAATGAGAACAATGGGGTAAAAAAGAGGGAAGAGTTTACTATGAAGTTTGAAATAGAATTGAAAAGGACAAATGGGGAAAATTACAGAAAAACCACAGCAGGGTTGTTAGCAACAACAGCTGAATGCAGTTTAATAAAGGTGGAATAGGAATAAGAATATTGTAGATAAGCAAAAAGTTAATATGAGATTTCTATGGTAAAGAAAAATTATTTTGAGAGGGTGGGGGAAGCAAACTAACAATAGCAAGGAGTAAAGCCCAGGATGAGATGCAGCTGGGCGGGAGGAGGGGGGAGGAGGAGAGAGAAAACAATGAAATAAAATTCCTCCGTCAACTAATCAGGGCTAGGAGCAAGGCAAAATGGAATAAGATAGCAGGAGAATATTCTATGGGATTTAAAGTACAAACAAGTAGTGAACAAATAAGAGTTCCTTTGGTGAAGCACAACAATAACCGTGTTATTTCACTCAACTAGTCACTGTTTATAAAAGGTGAAAAAGAAATAAGACTTATTAGAGGGGAAAAAGAATGTGAGCTGGCTTAAGAGAGAAGAGTGCTTATGTGAGGTTAGATGGAGGAGAAATAGAGTAAGGAATAGAAAGCTGGTGTGGTGTGTGAGAGAAAATAAAGTTAGCCACAACAGTAATAAAGCTCAGGAAGATGGTGAAATGGATTAAGACCAGGGAGGGGTCCTGTGTGGGATTTGGAATAACAATAGTATAATAAGAAATATATAATCTGAATAAAAAGGATAAAAAGTAAAAAAAAAAAAAACAAAAAAACAAGAGTGGTGTGTTATTTGGAATATGAGTGAAGTAAAAGAAGAAAAATTAAAATGCAATATGAAAGGGAGAATAAAAATATATCAAACAATAAAAACAAACAAACAAAACCAAATAAATGGAAAGAAGAGAAATTTTAAAAAACATGCAAGTTCTTAAGGAGAGTAAAGTGAAATTTGTCTCAGCTGTTGGTGTTCAACTTTTTTGACTTCTTTGTGGATCCATCTCTGGGTTTCTTACAGCTCCAGGTCTTATTGTTTTACTCTTGAAAAAAAAAAATAAATAACAGCCTCCTGCTGATTTTAAAGCTGCCAAGGTGGTTTTGCATGTCTTCCTGGATCCTGCAGGCAAAGGTGTAAGGGGTGCTGGGCTCTGTTTTTTTCCTTCCCTGTGGTTCTGCAAGGATGGGGCCTCAATCTGGTCCATCATAATCACAGATGCCCAACTTCCAGCCCACATCCTCAGAGCACTGTGCAGCCTGCACTGTTCACCCTGTGCATTTGCGCTAGGCCACCACCATAATCAACCTTGTTTTGCAATCCTTTGATTAGTCCATAAAGTGCACTGATTTTGAGCAAACCATGCCCACCCTCCTCCCTCTTCACAATCCCAGCTGTTGTGTGCACAAGGTCCCTGAGCTGCACCTCAGTTCCCCTTTTGAAAATAGTCCCCTTGGACGCTATTCTTAACCAGCACCTGGCTTTTCACACAGTTCAGCTCTCCAACCAGTCCAGTCTATCTGGGCGTGGCTAGTCATGGCCCATTTCTTCTCCCAGCTCCAGGGGTCACTTGGTTCCTTAAATTCTATGGTACAGTACCAGTTGGCAACTATCACCCCAGCTGCTGGCTGTGTGTCACTTGCTCCTTCTTTATCCCCCCAGTGACTTTATGTGTCCAAGTGTCTCCTGGGACTTCCCCACTCTGGGAGGGGAGAGAGCTGCTGCTATCTCTGATCCTGCTCTATTCCAATGCTCCTGTAGTACAGTGGTCTATGGCGCAAGGCTTGGAGACCTTCCTATTGGCCTACAAAATCTCCTTACTGTCCGTTTTGAAGCATCTTGTGAACATTTTGGCTTCCAAACTTCATATCAGCTGGGACTCTGTCGGACGTTCACTCCGCTCTGCAAAAGTTCAGCTAGGTGTCCCAGTTGGGTACAGGAGCAAGTAGGCTCAGCTCCCACTTACATCACCACCATCTTCCTCCTAACACGTTTTTTCCCCTTAACTTTTTATAGCTACAAAAGCCTTGAGAAATTTATATGGATTAATCTATCTTCATAGATAATGTATTACTGAAATAGGATTTGTCTTACTAAAGATAGATTTGTGGTCCAAGTAAAACTTACAGTATGATCTTTACCTTGCCTTGAAAATCAAAAGGTTACTTAACTATTCTTGACTAAATGTTTGCCCTTTATCATGTAAATTTACTCCTCTCAGAAGAGTTAATCAGCCATGAGTACCATTTTTGAAGGTTATGAGCTGAAAATAAACCTAGTTATTTTTCACGAGACAACAAATGGCTTGAGAAATTTCTGACTCTCATTGCATATGAGAAATTATTTTTAGAACCATGTACTAGGAATAGCTTTGCTTCTCTGAAAGTTGAAATGAGCATTTTTTTTAACTCATAGTATTTTTGTGTCTATTTGGTCAACGAGGAGCTAATCTCCAAAGTATGGGCCAATTCTAGCAGCCATGTTGGCCCTTAGGTTTTGCACTTTGTTTACTACGACTCCTCCCATCCTACTATGCTTCTCCCCTTGTCAGTTTGGACTTTGACGAAAGTTCATATTTTTCCTGATGTTGGGTTTCCCATATGTTGAAGAATTAAATGAGGTATAAAAAGCAACTAAATGGGTAAGTATTTATTAGAAGGTCAAAAATAAACATGAAATATGTTCAAAAATGTTTTTACCTATAAGTTATAATTTATCTATATATATTCATTAAGCAAAATTTTAATAATAAATTAAGAATTGAAAGGTTTTAGAATAGGTAGCAAACATTTCTTCAGTCCTTAGTCACTCTGTTAGGAGATTGCTGATTAGATGTCTGTCAGGAAAAGGATGCAGAGACTTGTGTGATGATGTAGATAAAGTCTAAATGCAGGGTGTTACCACCAAACACAAAAATTTTTAAAAAATCATCGACAATGCTTGCATTGTTTTTGCTATGTTATTCTTTCTTGTTGGGACACACAGTCATAGGTCAATATATTTCTTACAATATACCCATATAATAGGGGCATTGCAAGAAGATAAATGAGATATATTCTTCTAGGTTTTATTCATCTCAATAGTAGGTAATTTTATCTTCATATATTCTGAACTACTCTTGATTATCCCTTACAATTGAGTAAGGATGATCTTTCTAAATTTAAATTTAAATTATGTAATTTTTCTGATTAAAATTATTTCTAGTATATTCTCATATATTGTTTAAAATCCAGATATCTTTGCATAGTATGAAGTCCTCCATTTCTGAGTACTTGCTACCTGTCTGGTTTAATTTTCTGAAACTCTCTCAGGCAATCATAAATTATGCATCATTCCAATACACAACCCATTTTGTTTTATTTTAGAAAAGAAATGTCATTTTGTCTTCCAGAAGTGTTCTTCTTTGCTTTATAACCTGGTATACTCATCTTTAGCTCTTAGGGCCAGACTATCTGAATTTCACAGAAAATTTTAATTGTGTGTGCTTTTCTGTTATCATAGCTCTACGTGCATGTTGGGTAATGGTTGGTGAAACAAACTTGTATTGCTTCACCCCTGTATGATTATAAGAGAGCTTCAGTCTCCTTGCCTTCCATAACTTCTTTGTTCAAGGTTGCTGTAGACATAAAAGTACTGCATAATGTTTTATAGCTACCTTGAATATGGATACAGAGAAGACAAATACTCTATGAATACTTCTAGAGAAGACAGCCGACAGACCCTGGCTTGTGGGGTTAGAAGCATCATGGATGAGATGAGACAAATTCACATGGACTACTGAGTCCTGTGGAGGAAAAGGAATGACACAGCTACTCTCTCAAGAGGAGAGTGTGCCGACCCTTGCCTTGACATGCTTTCATTGCTTTTCTGGGCACATTACATTGAGGACGGTCCTCATTTACTATGTACAGGTTTGCTGCAGGTGACTACCTTTTACAGGTAACCAAGGAAAGAATGTTGCTAATTACTTCAAAGAGAAGGATGTTGCAGACCAAGGGGAAAAGTGGGTGAACCAGTTACACTCCATACTTAGGAGGTTTAGCGCAAAATTTAGGAAGTTACAGTAAGCACTTGCTGCCTCAATTCAGGGTGATGGAGTTTTAGCAAAAGCAAGTCTCATAGTAATCTAGGTACAATGCAGGCCTGAATCCCCATGGGAAAACCTCTCCTTGGTTGTGGGTCCTGTGCATGGGACCTTGCTTTCCACTGGCCTTCTCCATGCCATGCAGAATGGGCTCCTATAGACAGCCTTGATTAGAAGAGAGTGTTAGGGGAGGAGAAGGAACTTGACAGTGAGAGAATGGGTTAGAACATATCCTCTATGCACAGAACATTATATAACAAATTAAGGTACATTAAAAATGATCACTATGGCCATGCCCACAGAAGAAACAGAAAATAAAAAAAAAAGGAAACTATAAAATCAGTAGAATCAGGATTAGAGGGAGTAGGGATGGAGATGAACATTTTAATTTATTTCCTTTCTCTCTCTCTCTCTCTCTCTCTCCTTTTTCTTCCTTTGTATAATATACCTGCAATATACCTCTGTAAACATTCAGTGACATGAAAACAACAATAAGAAATGCCATGGACTGTAACAAGTTTGAATATAAAGATATTCATTTTTTCTGCATGCAGAGGTGATCCTACCTGAGAAAATGCAACAAATGAGAGACTCAGCTGTGACAACTCTTACTACTTTGTGTTAAAATTAATAGTTTGCTTATCCGCTTATATAATTCCTTGAAAGAATGTACTTTATTAATTTTTACATCCTTAGAATCTTATGTAATACTGAAATGTTTTCTTTAAATATGTTTTATTGACTATGTAATTACAGTTCTCCCATTCCCCCCCTTTACTCCCCTCTGCCCTGTGCACCCCCTCCCACCCACATTCCTGCCCTTTAGTTCATGTCCATGGGTCACTTATATAAGTTCTTTGGTTTCTCCATTTTCTATACTATTCTTAACCGCCCCGTCTATCTTCTATCTACCATTTATGTTACTTATTCTCTGTACCTTTCCCTCCCTCTCCCCCTCCCACTCCCCAGCTGATAACCCTCCGTATGATCACCATTTCTGTGATTCTGTTCCTATTCTATTGTTTGCTTAGTTTGTTTTTGTTGTTCAAAAACAACAGTTTAGTTTGTTTTAGGTTCAGTTGTTAATAACTATGAGTTTGTTGTCATTTACTCTTCATATTTTTTATCTTCTTTTTCTTAGATAAGTCCCTTTAACATTTCATATAATAAGGACTTGGTGATGATGAACTCTTAACTTGACCGTATCTGGGAAGCATTTTATCTGCCCTTCCATTCTAAATGACAGCTTTGCTGGATAGACTAATCTTGGATGTAGGTCTTTGCCTTTCATGACTTGGAATACTTTTTTTCCTGTCCCTTCTTGCCTGTAAGGTTTCTTTTGAAAAATCAGCTGATAGTCTTATGGGCACTCTTTTGTAGGTAACTGTCTCCTTTTCTCTTGCTGCTTTTAGGATTCTCTCCTTATCTTTAGTCTTGGGTAATGTAATTATGATGTGCCTTGGTGTGTTCCTCCTTGGTTCCAGCTTCTTTGGGACTCTCTCAGTTTCCTAGACTTCCTAGAAGTCTATTTCCTTTGCCAGATTGGGGAAGTTCTCCTTCATTATTTGTTCAAATAAGTTTTCAATTCCTTGCTCTTCCTCCTCTCTTTCTGGCACCCCTATGATTCAGATGTTGGAACATTTAAAGATGTCCTGGAGGTTCCTAAGCCTCTCCTCATTTTTTTGAATTCTTGTTTGTTCATTCTGTTCTGGTTGAATGTTTCTTTCTTCCTTCTGGTCCACACATTGATTTGAGTCCCAGTTTCCTTCCCATCACTGTTGGTTCCCTGTACATTTTCCTTTATTTCATTTAGCATAGCCTTCATTTTTTCACCTAATTTGTGACCATATTCAAACAGTTCTGTGAGCATCCTGATTACCAGTGTTTTGAACTGTGCATCTGATAGATTCACTAGCTCTTTGTTGCTTAGTTGTATTTTTTTCTGGAGCTTTGATCTGTTCTTTCATTTGGACCATTTTTTTTTTTGTCTGGCCACATGTGTTACATATTAGGGGCAGAGCCTTAGGTATTTACCAGGGCAGGGCAACCCAAGTTGCTGTGTTGTGATGCTGTAGTGGGGAGGGGTCCAAGAGGGAAGAGTGTCACTTGCTCTGCACTCTGCCAGATTTCAGTCACTTTCCCCTGCTACCCACAAGCAAATTGGGCCCTTCTGGTGCTGATTCCTGGGTGGGCAGGCTTGTGTACATTCTAGGACCCTGTGGGTCTCTCCAATGAACTCTCCTGTGAGGCTGGGAGTTTCTCCTGCTGCCTCAGCCCCCACAGGTGTTTTCAGTAGGCAGTTTGAGGCTTTGTTTCCCCTTACTGGAACCCTGGGTTGCTTGGTCCGTCTTGCTCCCCAGTTGTTCATCCTGGTTTATCTGCATGCAAATGTGGGACTGCCCAGTCTGCCAGCTGCCACCTTGCTGGGTCCACCGGCCGCTCGCTGGCTTGCTGTGAATCCTCTTGGCTTGGTTGTCCATGTTTGCCCCTCCTACCAGTCTGAATGAATGTTTCTTCCTTAACTCGGTTGTCAGACTTCCATATAGTTCAATTTTTTTGTCAGTCTGGTTGTTTTTTGTTTTTAAATTTGTTGTTGTCCTTCTTTTGGTTGTGCGAGGAGGCATGGTGTATCTACCTATGCCTCCATCTTGGCTGGAAGTTGCAATATTGAAATGTTGAGTAAATGTGTGAATGCCTGAGAGAATACATGCACAAACAAATAATTTAATAAATACATCGGAATGGTAATTATTTCTGCCAATGGAGGAAAAATTAGTATTTGTTTAAAATTTAAGCACTAGAGAGTATGTGATTGCTAGGTTGTACTGCAGAAGAAATGTGGATCCCATTCAGAAAGGCAGAAATTAGCATAGTGAAGAATAATCACTAGGATGACAAAGGAATATTTTATTATCAAGAAATTAATACTCCATAAATTCAAATGGTATTTAGAATTGCAACACTTGAAACATAACTACTATCGAAAACCCATCATGTTATCTGGAAGTAAAAATTCAAATTAGGTATGTGGTGCTAGGTTGATAATTTAGTTGCATTATATTAAGAGAGATGGATGAGCAAAGTGTCTTCCTTGTCATACACTTAAGCTACTTCTACTAACAGCACATGGACAATAAAAATGTTTTTAGTTGTTGACTGCATTAATTTCTCTGTAGAACCTCAGAAAATTTTGACTTTTGCTAACTAGATCATCATTTCTCAATGATCTCTATTGTGTCTGAATTCAGACCTCTTACTTAAAGTGTTAATTTGGATGAATAAAGTGATAGTGCTAAATATGGTAAACATTTAAACTTCTTTGATCAAATTAATTTTGTTATTCCTTTAATATTAACTTTTCATAAAAATGGCATCTGTCCCACTTAGTGCTTTTAAAAAAATATCCATACTAAAGTAATTCCCTCACTACTTCACAACTCTAAATTTTACAGGTCCTCTAACCTAATCTCACATCCTGACTGTATTTATATGTTAAGTAGCATAATGCTGAGACTGCAGTGGTAACCACAGAAAATGACATGCCAGCCCCTAGGACAGGAGTTCAGGAGAGAGCAGGCCTGCACACTTGTTCACCACTCACATATCAGTAAATGTTGCTTATTTCTTAAAGATTCTCTAATTAAAACAAAGTTTTCACAGTAAGTATTCCTTTATGTAAAAAAAGTCGGAGAAGTGGGTCTCCTGATGTCTGGGAATACATATTAGAAGTACATCTTTTTGTAATAAATTATGTGTTTCTGAAAGTACTTACAAAAAATGAATTTCTGTCAAAAATATAAATAAAATAGTTTTCATCCTCAGATGAAATGATATCTTTAATAATATTATACTAAATTTAATAAAAATAAAGAGTAGTAAAATTTTGCTTCATTATTTATTACAAACTCTTCTTTTGGTTGGAAGATGTTTTAAAAGAAAGACATTGGTTTCCATTTTTCTAAAATATTTACTAGTAAAATATATAAACATATATAACAATAGAGAAGCTATTCAATAAATGTACATATAATCACAATTTATTTAATAACTTAACATTTGTACACATTTTGTTACTTTTTCTCTGATATATTTATATGTAAAGATTTGGCATTTTACCCATAAATATGAACATTTCCTATATTGCCACAATACTATTAACTCCAAAAAAAGTTAAAAATAATTCCCTAACGTCATATACTATCCTGTCTAAATTCGGATATTACAAATTGTTCCCCAAATATCTTTTATAGCTGTTTTATTTTAAATTGTCTTATTAAGACCAGTATGCAAACAAGAAAGACATTTTCCTTTTGTTATGTCTCTTGAATTCCTTTTAATTTAGAGCAGTCCTCTATGGCATTTTAGAATAATACTTATTGAAATATTCTAAGTGAAAATACTTCAGGATGGCACTTCTACCCTTCACTGCTTTGGGTGGCTGAAGGTTGTAGCAGGGGCGGGTGGGTGATCACGGCTCAGACATTCTTGGCATAGAAGCCTTTCTGTGCAGTGTAGTTAGCTGTTCAGTTGCTGTTCCGGTTGCTGTTCAGTATTCATCTCAATTCTCACTCAGTAGCTCTACTCTCCCCTAGTTATTTCCAGCCAATTTCTTACATAATTAATTCTGTCTTGGTGACTTTTCGAGGTCCTGATTGATTTAAGAAAAAACTGGGTAGTACAGGAAATGTAGAAAATTTTAGTCACACTCATCTTGATATTCAGCAAGAATTGAAAGAATATTCATATAGTCTTACAATATATGCATTCTAAGCAAATATACATATTATTTTACTTCCCATTTTATTATATATAGTGCTTTCTATTTTTATTGCCATAGGACACTGGAGTGATGGATAATAGTTTAGTAGATTATTCTCAAATGTGAGTTATGACCTCCCCTTGCCAAGGGGTTTTATGTATATTTTCACCTCTACTATTACAAACCACTGATAATTAGTAAATAGATATAAAAAATTGAATGGCACTTGGCACTATTAAGAGAATGCCATATCTAATTGTTGAGTTGAGGCTCTGTTTATTTTCCTATTGAGCAGTATAATAATACATCTATGAGAACAAAATTATATAAAGTTATTAGTTAAGCTTCAATTTTTTTTACAGAATGACAAAATATGGGAGATTCAAATGAGCTTCTGTTTCCTTATGGGATTCATTTGCTCATTTGCTCACTCATTTATTCATTGAGTTTGTATTGAATTCTGGTCTGGGAAAGATTTTCAGTTTTTGATATTTGACCCAATCCTCAAATTGTAACATGGAATAATAGGTTTGAAAAATACTCTAATAGAAAAGGGATTTTGTTTAAAGTGCTAGATAGAGGAATGAACAAGCATTGGAAACTCAGAAGAAGGGCATGGAAGATATAACTAGAGAGACTGGAAGAAACATCCATCTTTGCTGTTGGAATGTGCTCTTGTTTGGATGCCTCTTGACACCCACAGTCCCTATAAATAGGTGCATCCAGGATTGTGCAGCAACCAATCTAACCCAATACAAATCTAGGACTGAATTATGGTGGATACATTGTTGAATAGTGTAGTGAACACCTATGGCAATTTGCTCCTAAGAAGGCATTATGTTTTTCACAATTATTCCTTGTTACATATTGGCTAAAGTTTAAAAAATAAAAGCAGTGCTCAGACAAAAGAAAGTCCTATTTTTGAAAAGCATTGCATCTTTATATAAAAAGTGACATGGGTTAGACAATCTACAGATTTCCCCAAATTTAATGAACTGTCCTGATGTTACACTAAGGTCAGGCCTGTTCCATCAGTACACAAGACATGGCTGTTATTTGGTGTTCATTTCTACCAGAACCTTAAGCATTTTGCCTGGGAAACACAATAGCCCACACAGATTTGGCCTTGTATTTATGAACCAATTAATCAAGGGAGAACATCTTACTCTAGGCAATTAGTTTTGACAATGGAACAGTAAAAGGCCTTAATTAATGACTTTTTCTAATTATTCTTTCCTACGTGGGCATTAACTGGTGTTTAGGCATTAATTGTCCCATCAACATGATTGCCTATCAGTAAGAAGAGCATTTTGCAGTTTAATTATGTATTTCAGGCACTCATATCTTGTGGCTTTCAGAATCACTTTAATGAGACACTAAGTTTGGAATAACAGGTCTCTTCTGACCTCTTCCTTCCCTGTTCATTTTAAATAGTTATCTTCATGCAACCACCCTTTGTCTCACACCTCTCCTGAAAACACATAAAAAACACTGTGGGATCTTAGTAAAGAGCTATTAGCCCCATCTGGTGATTTAAATGTGCCTCTTTTAATAAACTTTAAAGTTTAGTCAGACTAGCCATGTTTTCAGTGCCCAGTAGTATGTGATCAGCATCTAGCTACTGTATAAGAAATACAGATACAGAGCATTCCAATTATTTTAGAAAGTTCTATCAGACAGCCCAGCTTGTAGAAAAAGCTCCACAAAGGCTGGGTTTTTGTTTATTTTGTTCACTGATCTATCCCTCGTCAGGCACAGAGTAGGAGCTCCAAAACTATTTGTTGATTGATTAAATGATTACCCCCTTCACCTTACCTTCTCAGTTGCTTTTGAATTGTACCTAGAGACCCAAACTTCAGGAATGCCTGTAGACAATTAAGAAACACTCTCTGACAGGGTTTAAAATGAGCAATAGAAGTACTCACTTGAGCCATCCTCTGTAAGGTACCAGCGAGAGTATGCTATTTGTGTTTGATAAACAAGTGCTTCCAGAAGAAGACAGCACCTATTACGTATTTACCAATTATAACATATTCATTACAGGGAGAAAGCACAAAATATTGGTTATGAAAAAAATCAACAGATTTTATTCAATTGAATCAAAGAATAATGATTTTTTCCCTTTTTTGGAAACATATTTGAAATAAAATTTGTACAAATTTAAGGTATGCATGTCAATTTAATACATTTATTTATCGTTAATGACCGTCATTATAGCAATGATTAGTACCTCTATCATGGTACATAATTATTTTATAGTAGAAAGTTATTTTATCACATCTTGGAAACATTCTTGAGAAAACAAACTTCTGAAAAACACATACTAAATATACATACAGCAAATAAATACTAAAGTGGAGGAAGCTAAATATGTTTGTAATGGCATTTAATTGATTTTGATTTTCAAAGGACTAAAAAATATAACTTATTGAAGCAAAATGAAAGTAAAGTGAATTTCAAATGTTGAAGGCAAGATTTATAAAATGACAAATAAGGGTTATCTAAAGAAAGCTAGTAGTTCTCTTATTACAATTAGTGTTTGAGAGTGTGATTAGCAATTTTATAATAATGTCCTTTAAAGCAAAATTACTTAGAAACAGTATGATCTCAATCAATCAATACAATCATAAAAATTGTGTAATATTGGCAGGTAATAGATTAATATGTAAAACCATATCTGACCTTGACTGGTGTTGCTTAGTTGTTTGAGCATCATTCCACAGAGTAAAAGATCACTGGTCTGATTCCTGGTTAGGGCACATGTCTGGGGTACAGGTTTGTCCCTGGTCAGGGTACGTACAAGAGGCAACTGAACGATGTTTCTCTTTCACATTGATGTCTTTCTCCCTCATTTCCTCCCTCCTTTCTTTCCTTTCTGGAAATAAAGAGAATATTAAAAAAATATCTAAACACAAGATTAAATTTAGATGTTCTAGAATTCAAAAATTGGGTCCCATAGATATGGTTTAAGGAAATACTTAGCTTTGACTTAATATCAGAGTGCAGTTGCCCAAAGTTTAGAAGCAGGATTTGATACTATTATTACAAAGGGTCTGAGCTTAGAAGAGGACTGCAGTAGAAACACAAATTGTCCCCAAGTCGTCTGGTTAGACTGCTTCCATTTCTCTCTTTAACTTCATTAAACAGTTATTGAACATATACTTGGTTCCAGACATTGTGCTATGTTCTGGGGACCCAACATTGCACAAGCTGAACTTGATGACCTTTGTTCTCTTGGAGCTTAGAGTCTATGGAGGAAGACAGGCACAACATATTCTTAAGATAAGCAAGGTGGTTTGATTGATAATATGATTAAGATAATGAGAGTCCATTGCTTATATAAGACATTTAACAGTTTTTCAGAATTTACTTATTATTTCTGAGCACTAATTCTTCACATTGAACAATCTGATTTGTAAGGGGGGTCAAGGTACCAAATTTAAATGTGAGATTGAGAAATTAAGATAAGGCACCAAATGTATTTATGTGAGTATTTTGAGAAGGTAACAATAAAAATGTTTGCCTAAACCCACAAAATGGAGTTATATTTATCAATAAAATATCAACTGTTATAATGAAAAAAATCATAATTTCCTTAGGTCTGCTGATTTTTAATATTAAAAATATTCATGCAGGCTCCGAATTCTTGCTCTAAATAAAAAAAAAACATTAGAAGTTAAACTTAGCTTTATTGTTTTTTAATTTAATGTGAAGTATCTTATGCTACAGTCAGTTTAAGTAAATCTTCACTTTTAAGTGTGTTTGGTCAATGCAGTGAAACTGGAAAATTCATTTATACTCTAAGAATGTCCCATTGGGATTTGAGATGAGCAGAAACCTGGAAAGTTCACATTGAACTGCACAGTGTTGCCTCTTTTAAAGCTCTTCCCAATTAATAAACCCAGCATTTAGCTTTAGGAGCACACTAATGTTCTAACATATTAAGGATGAACTATCTTCTCTGATTAAATTAAAAAGTGACCTAAACCCTTTCCCAAGTTCGATTCTAACCATTTGGGAAGAGTGATTTTGCTGTTAAAAATGGCTGATCTAATTATCTTCTGATTCTAGCCAATGTCGGTGCAGAGAATCTCTGGAGGTGCCATTTTATTTTTAGAGGTGAGCTAGGTGGACTAGAAAAGTTTAGAATCATAAGGGTTGATGCTTTATAACAAAAGAAAAACTTTTTGAAAAATTTTTGAATAATTCTAGATGAGATTTTACTTTTCATCTTATACCAATAATCACATGTGATACCTTAATAGACAAATACAGCAAAATTTTCAGTTTTTTCCTAGATAATTAGAAAGTTTAGACAAAGGATTTTTTTTTTTTTTTTTGGTATTTATGTTACTCAAATAACATGTAGAAGAAATTTTGGCCTCTATTGTCTTTTTTTTTTTAAGATTTTATTTATTTATTTTTTCTTTTTAATTATATTTTATTGATTATGCTATTACAGTTGTCCCATTTCTCCCCATCATTCCCCCCACCCTTCACATCCCCTCCCACCCACATCCCCTCCTTTAGTTCATGTCCATGTGTCATAAGTTCTTTAGCTTCTACTTTTCCCACACTATTCTTACCTTCCCCCTGTCTATTGTCTTGACTAATTCAAAATATCTGTGACTAAGAAAACTCAATGAATAAGAGGAGATTAAAGATCCTGATTTCTGTATCATATAGTAGAAATTTGATTTGTATTTTAGAATTGTCTAATATCCAATCAATTACATCAATTTTATACCCTATGTCAATTTGTATAGAGTTTTCTGAAAATTCTAGTTCCTATGAATCAAGTATTTTAGAAAAAAGGTGATATTCATGTGTGTTTTCTCAGACAGAGCCCACATTTTCCAGTTGCTTCATTCAAACTGCTTGTGAGTAAGAAATTTCTGAAGTATTCTAAACCCCTCTGCCTTTATTACCCAAATACATACTATTGCATAGCCCAAATCAGGTGGTTTTTAGATCATAGGATGCATTTCAAGCTAATGACTATAGAAGGAAAACTGAATATTAGATGTTTGGATTAGAGGTGGTGTCATTTAAATTTCCTTCTCTCTCTTCACTATCCCCAAAGAGTCACAAATGCCTTACCAAAACCATTTTTGCTATCTACTTGATAATTATTTGCCTTTGTAATTAACTAATTACTGATTTGTGAGTTTCTTTTCCATAGAGCTTCAACATGTATTCATTGTGATGGAGGTATGTTTAATCTCCAGCAGTTCCTTCCTACCCCATACACTGTAAACTCCATTATATAAGAATCTTTTAATGAAATCTGTTTCATCTCACTTCAAATCAGTTCAACAAACTACTTGTTAAATGACTATTGAGTGCCAGCTATTTACATAAATCACAATGGCCTTATAACACCAGCAATTTGCTATTATAAGAAGTCAGAAAACATTCACCAAATGAATATATTTAACTGAGGTCATTAATACAGCATATATTTTATATAATAAATTGTGCTTATATTAGCTAATGTTAACATCATTATTTTTAACTGTTTAATTTTTTTGTAGCGTAGCAGCAACAGTGAACTGGTGAAATGGCTGCACCCACAAGGTCACATTGTCTTGTTTTCCCTAACTGTGAAACTACCTAAATCACCTCCTTTTATGCCAGGTAGAGACTCTTTCCAGCAGAAGCCTACAAGTTTGAGTCGCTCCTTTCCTCAAAGTTCCCAAACATATATGGATAAATGTGTATGGCCTTCAGTTCTACTTGGGGACAGACAGACTTCAACTCCAACCCTAACTATCTTTCGTTTCAGAGGAGCTAAGTCAAAGTAGAGAGAGGGAGGAATCAGGAGGTGTTTAGGGAGAAAACAGCTCTGCCCTCATAAGTGAACCTCTGCATTCATTTGTGTTTGTGGTTTTAAAATGCAGCTTACTTGTGGCTCAGTGAGATGAATGCTTAATATTTGGTCCACCAAATTTTTACGTTGGAGATCAAGGTCCTCATTGTTGAGACCATTTATTCCAGCTTTGAAGGCACAACCTCCACAAGCACATTGCAATGTAGTTGGAACTGTGGAACATGCTGAGTGATATTGTGAAGACATTTCTTCTTTTCCTGGTGCAGAGAAAACAACAATAAAAACTCTTCGGGCAGCTATTTCAATCCTATCTTCCACTTTTTGGCCTCCCACCTTCACTGGAAAGTAGCACAGTGAGTGAGTTGCCTCTCAGCTTCCTCACACACAACTTAGAGAAGAGAATTCACAACCAGATTATGGGGAGTCTGCTCTTACACCTGAACTAGCCAGAAAAGCCCTCATCTTTCCTTTCCCAGAAACCCATGTTTATTTTGATTCTGTCCTTATTTCAGAATTATCAAGAACAATGAAGATGCTGATATTTTACTCACTGTACAAGTTAACAAGCTAGAACATTCTAATTTTATTATTGCAAGAAGAAGACCCTCAACACTTTTTGGTTAAGGATAAGGACTTTCTATTTCAAGTTGAGCAAGCAACATGTACATGTACATCTACATTTTTCTGTCACTTTCTCTCCAAGTTTGACAAAGGTGACAGAAAGGACTTAGGTATGTCTATCTTTAATAGCTTGTGTTACAGGGCAGGTGTCCTGAGCTTTGGAAACCTTAATCTTTTAAGCCTGTCCAGGCTTATTGTTGATTATATTGTATTTTCTCATATTTCTTATTTAGGAAGCAAGGAAAATATTGCCTCTAGTACAGAAAAAGAAATTAATGTACATGAGGAAAAGTCTTATTGTTAGAATATAAAATATTTATAATGGCACCTATAAGTTAGGCAACTTTCTATCAGGTAATAGGATCTATATGCCTATCTCAATGTTCATATGTATTAAAATGATAAAAATTTTATGTATCATTGTATAATTGAATAATCTTTTTGTTGTTACTGGTATTATACAAATCACAACATTTGTCAAATAATTACACCTGTGGCACAATAACTATTAATACTGAGATTAACAGTTGTCTATGCAGTAAATCTAACATAGGTTGTAGGACTGAAAATCAAATACAGCAAAAATTTTATATAAAGTCTTAATTTAACAAACAGTGAAAATGAAATTGTCTTTGAAATGCCAACTTGGTTTCTATGTTCTCATATCATTTTCATGACTAGATTATGTTTTTAAAAATAAAATATTTAAAAAATATTTTATATATTTACTTTTCAGAGAGAGGGAAAATAGGGAAGAAAGAAGGGAGAGAAACATCAATGTGCAAGATACATTGATTGGTTGCCCCTCCCACGTCCTCACTGGCCTGCAACCCATGCATACACCCTGACTGGGAATCAAAGCCCTGACCTTCCTGTTCACAGGCTGGCATTTAATCCATTAAACCACACAAACAAAGGTAAAAATAAAATATTTGTAAAATATGTTTTATGCTTTCCCATTGTCCCATTTATATAAAACATTTTTTCTTGCTTAAGAAACATTTATTCATTTAATAATATGAAATATCAATACAATTTGTTTTAAGGATTTTGCTTATTTTTGTAACTAGAATTATGATATGTATTGTAATTTTGAAGAATACTAAATAAAAAATCCTCCTGAAAAATATAAAATAAACTCATTCTCAAATTAATCTGAGCCAAATGTTAATTTTAATAGCAAAAATTATGTTTGATATGCCCTTTTGGAATAGATTAATGCAATTATATAATTGAAATTTTGAATCATGAGAAAAAAGAAAAATAATATCTATTAATGTCTACTTCTACAAATAAATCATTTCAGTGGATTAGTATGTATTTACATTTTAAGGTAACCTCTAAAAAAGATACCCTGAGAACAGAAATTCAATCTTGATTTTGTGAGGTTAAAATATATACTCTACTTATATGATGTGATGGACACCGACCAGCAGTGTCCGTGTCATTATGGATGAATTAAAACATAACACAGACTACTGAGTCTAGTGGAGGAATAAGGACAACAGACTGGCTTTTCTCAAGAGGAGCCAAAGCCGTGGCCTCCGCCAAGACAGGCCTTTATTCTAAAAATATCCCCCACATTACCAGGTGGAACTTCCTTACCACAAGGGAGCCAATGCCCCTCATTACATCACAGAAGAAGGATATTAGCAAATGAATAGGCAGTTGTTTACACTGGACCTCTGCAAAGTACTTGCAGGGTGAGGGGGTTTCAGAAAAAAACAGTCTCAAAACAGCCTAAGTGTATTGCAAATCTGATTACCCATAAAAGAACCTATCTGTGAGCATGGGTCCTGTGCATCTCTGAGTGGGAGCTGGGCCCACGCCACACAGAACGTCTGCCACAATATGATATAAATTTGATAAGTCCACATATAATTCAAGAACTATTCCCCCTAAACATCTGGTTTGAGACACAGAGATATGGGATGCCATAGCTTCCTTGATTGTGGAGGAAAGATTTAAACAAGAAAATTGCTTCCAGCAAAGCTGCATTCTAGATTTCCTCAAGACCTAAGGTTTTTCTCTCTTATGTCCACTCTCTCTTTTTCTCTCTCCAGCTCTTTCTCCACTTACCTCTTCACTGTCATTGTACCAACCAGGTTCTTTCTGTGTTTCATCCCTTGCCATTTCAGGTATATGCCCATAAAACACTAAACAGAGAAAATGTTTCCTCCAGCTTGCCCAGCTAAAATCCCAGGGACATCTGTGATTGTGCTGACTTTAGTTGTGTGACCATCACTGAATGGTCATCAGGAAAGTGGAACATGTGAATTGGAAGGGCAGAGCCCAGTACGTTCCTCTGGTGAATGCAAGAGGGGACTGTGCCATTTAAATCACAGAGAGTGAGAGCTGGGAATATATGATTTCTTGAGGAAAATATAGGTTCATGGACAAGATGAAAGGGAAATGATGCTGCACTTGACAAAAGCTCAAACATTCACTCAAATTTGTTTCTAAGACATAAAATTTAATGTGTAAGAAAGTGGAAAATGCTTTATTGATGGGAGAAACTATATGAGAAAATGTAGATACAGCAATTCCTTTGGTGCATTAAGGTAACACTGAGTATTAAAATCAAACTGGATCTAAGAGTTTCTTTATTGGAAATGAGGACTAGAGTGGTAGAAATTAGGTCAAAGCAACTTTAAGGAAGTCATGAAAAGCTTTATTTTAGTATCATAGGGACATTTCTGAACTTTTTTGTGCATGAAAATAAAAACAAAGACACTAATATCAATTGTGCATGGTAAGGAAAACCTTTCCTTCTACACTTCTAGGTTCCATAGCTGGATCTATGAAATAAACTGACAACAGGCAGATCAACCAGAGGAAAAAATATATAGACATTGACTAATTTTTAATGCTTTAAGCATGGGACATCACAGGGTGAAAAATGTCAATAGCAGAAAACACTGAGATTCAAGAGCTTGTATACAGTCTCAGTATGGAAAGGGGAGGGAATGTGAGCAATTTAGAAAAAGGTAGATGATTTTTAGGAAAAATAAATGGACCCTTAAAAGAATATTGGGCAGTATGATACTTTGTGATAAAGTTTGTCTGGATGTGGTATTGACTTCTAGTTTTCTCTCCTGTGATGTGTCAATCTTCTCTGTTTAATAAAATTCCCTTGGAGCTGATTTAAGACAATTGAGATTCCTTTGGAAGGTCCTTATCTAGGCAGGTAGGAGAGTTCATAGAAAGGTTCCTCTTGTATTTGTTGTCTTTCATGTGTCCAAGTAATCAGTACACCAAAGCAGCATATTGTGGGGTGGCATGTTCTGAATACCTTAGTTGACAGTAAAAAATAACATATAAAATGTGCAAAAAGAAACCTCTGCTTTTCTTACATAGATATGTAAACTTCTATGTGATTCTAGACCAGGTAGAATAGGTAAATATTTAACATATCCATGGTTGATAAAATAATAACTATAAATGTGTTCATTTCTAGTGTTACTATATTTAATCAATTGAAATGGGCTCAAGGCACCACGATTAATGTATTGATGACTTTTCTCCTCTCGCTATAATTTTCTTTAGGAAAAGCTTCCATTCTTAGTTTAAAAATAAGATAGATGTTCACCAAAAGCTTATGCCATTATAAAATTGTTTTTTTAGGACAACAAACAATGCAATGGTTTGGTAACATCTGAACTTGGAAGTAAGTAGAGGACAGTAGCATGATAACTTTCCACAAAACTTTGGGTCAAAAAAATAAGTGACCTGTTACAAAATATCTTTAAAATTATTAAAGTTGTGAGGATGCTAAATGGCTAACCCTGTGCAGAGTGAATATTTACATGTATGTATGATGTATATGAGATATATCAGACACATACACACACACGCAAATCTGATAGTGTTAGAAATTCTAAAGATGAGCTTATGAGCCGAGTGTTTAGGGTGATGATCGATGGAAAATGTTGCATTGGAAGATTTGTATCACAATATGATACAGCAGATACCATATACCACACCCCTGTATTGTGGGCACCTGGATATAACATAAATTTTAAATTATAAATACAGTTGCATCACAATATGGTACAGCAGAGATCATACACCATATCCCTGTACCTGCTCTTCTATTGTAGGTCCCCCAATATAATATAAATTTCAAATTATAAATAACATATATTAGCAACTAAAAGTGCTGTTGTCTCTTATTCATTACTGACTATGCTGTGGATCAGAGACAGATTTCTACTTAATTATCACACAATGAATAATAAGTACATCAGCCCTCATTGTCCCAGACCTATCCCCTCAATGACATGATGAAGCCAGCTGGGAAAATCTCCCACACAGGTGATCAGGAACTTAATTGATGAGGGATAAAAACAATGGATTTTCTCAGTTTATATACACATACATGTACATTTACATATATACACATACAAACATATACACATATGTACACACATATACATACATATAAACATTTTTCCAAGGACCAGATAAATACCTGCTCTCTACAGTTTTTTATACAGGGGTAGACAAAAGTAGGTTTAGAGTTGCAGGCATGAGAAACTGAGTTTATTCTTATATTATTATATACTATGTATTGTATATATTATTTATTTGTATTACAAGTGTAAACCTACTTTTGTCCACCACTGTGATCTAGAGATGTCTTTCAGGCTTGTACTTACTTATTTTGAAATGTAAATACTTAGGAAGATAACATTCATGTCTCCTGGCACTTGGGAGCTTAATCTAGGGACATAGTCTGGACTAAAATTAATGGACTATTTAGGGGATAAGAGAATGCTTGTTTCTTTTCACATCAGGGCAATTACCAATGTAAATAATGTCATTAATGGCACAGAAAGAATTGAATTTTAGGAAAATAAAAACAAAATGTTATATTGGTCTGTTTTATAATTTTCTTTGACCCTAACTATAGTTTCATATGAAATATATACCTCGTAAGCCAGAGAGTTTGTTTTTCTGCACTTCTTTTTAGAGAAAGTCTAAACTTTTTTTAATGTTTTCTGGGTAAGTAAAGAGACTTTGACAATGGTTATTTACTTACTTCCTTACCTTATAAAGCAACCCCTGGACACTAAATTTAAGAGCTAAAAAAGGAAGAAATGTGGAGATTTGGTAATATCATAAAGTAGTGCATTTGATTTTATTGGAAAGAAGAAAATAGTTTAATAAACTCTATTGTATTAATGTTTACAATCAAATTAAAAATTACTTGAATACAATACTTTTTGGTGGGGAATTTGTTATAAAAATTTGGTTTCTGATATAATTTTCCCAGCTGTTTCATGAAATAATCTAAAATACCATCTCAGTGCCTAGATTTTGGCCTTTAATGCTCTAATGCTATTCTTCTGTAGAAGAACCAGTATCTTAGTGGGATGACTGATTCCATATTTGAGATAGAAATACTAAAGGTGAGCCTTGCCAGGAAGAAAATAGCTTTCATGAGCACTGGAGATGGTATTAAGTGGGATCAGACAGATATTTCAACTTACAGGTAAGAAAACTAGAGGACAAGAGGAACAAATTGAACATTAAAACAAAATAAAACTCTCACTTTTGAGTTAGGTATAGTTAGTGTTGGCATGAAAATATTGTCTCTGACAACTACTAAAGAAGCCTGGATAAGTTCCCAAAATTCTATGTTTAAAGTGTCTAAGAGCAGTGGAAGCAGTGGATGGGCTGAAATGGACAGAAACTCTGGAGAAGGGAAAATTTTTCATATGTCAGCTGACAAGTGGCAGGTACTATTTTTACCTGTAAACATTTGCTGGTGCTGGGCAGAGGCTGCAGGTATGACCTTGGACTGGGCCAAAGTTGCCTGCTGGGTCAAGAGCTAAGTCACCTAAAGTTTTAGTGGTAATATAGATCACTAAAGTAACAAAATATGAGATTTGAGGGCCTTGAATGTATGGTCAGTTTCTGTACCAAAGGTTTTCTGAATCTGACAGGGTGAGTGAAATGACTTAATGCCTCAGGGGGCTTAGGAACAAAAAGCCCATCCCCTGGAGGAAGGAACATGAGAACAAGAGAAGCCAGATAATACAGCATTAAAGGAAGAGGTGAGTTGACACTGCGGATTTAAGGCGCTGTTCTCCTGTTCATGCTTGTTTTTAGGCTATTTAGGTCCCAAGAGTCCAGGAAAGATTCTGGTAAAAAAGCAAAAACAAAACCAAAAACCAAAAACAAAGCTGAGGGACAGAGAACAAAAAAGGCATTTTGGTCCTTATATGGGGCTAAAGTGGAAAAATACATACCTATTCTTTACTTGAAGGCATTTACCAAATTTTGAAGCAGTGTGGGACAAAATATTAAAGAACTGATCTAAAAATCTCCGAAGGGCAAGACTCAATAGTCTACATTCTTGTAGTGTTAGGTGGTAAAGACCCATAAGATCTTAATTCATGTACTAGACTTACAAGGTAATTACTTCATAAGGTGTATAAAAGGTTAACTACTATGCTGTACACTTGAAACTGTTATAATGTTATATGTCAACTGTGACTGAATATTTGAAAAAAAAAACAAAAACCTCCAAATAAGGTAATCCCTTAGGAATACAATATGCCAGAAATTGATGATTCTTACCAATATAGAGCCCTGCCCTAACTCATCAGTAAATCTAAAGAGGGACATTTCATAATGTCAAAGAGTTCAATTAAAAAGGAATGTATCAGGATGCTAAATATGTACATTACGAGACTATTATGCCATCTACAAAGATTTGCAAAATTATAATGCTATGAAACAGTCTCCAATGGATTATTCTAGGGCCTAAAATATTTGAGCAGAAAATAGTATTCAATTAGAATTAAATGTCATGTATTTTCCTAATGCCTCAGAGTATTCTGAATTTTCAGCCAGTTTTTGGTTTTGCAGCCAAAACAAAAAAATGTAGGTGATGGTGGTAATCCTAAAGGCCAATTTAGAGGGTGCTACTGAGAAAACAAGGATGCAAGACACCATGACTTTTATAAAATTACATTTAAGCACAGGTACTAAGTGACTTGGGAAGTTAAGAAGTAAGCATTTATTGATACTACTGAGGAACATCAATACATTGTTTTGAGAGAAGAATAGGAGAGTATGAAGAAGGGAATATGGGCATTTTAGCAATGTTGTTATGTGATGTACTCTTTCTGACAAAGCCTCATTGAAGTGGAACCATGAATAGGGGAACTTCATGGAATCAGTGAGAAAGCCAGGACTGGGAAACTTAAACCAAGTTTGGCAGCAAAATAGGGAAGAAGGTGTTAGGGGACTGAATCCAGAAAATAGAGTGAAAAGAAGAGGTAGTGGTGATTCTTGAGTTGAGGAAAAATATTTTCATCAAAACTTAACAATCAGTTATTTTAGGTAAAAATAAGGAATTAGTTTAAGAACAAGGTGATTGGAAGTGTTATAGCTACAGAGGGGGCTTGCTCAGGTGACTTTTCACTAAGGAAAGGGAAATACATAGCTATTCTTAGCAGGGTTTGATCTGACATCAATGCTGAAAGACCTGAAGTTTCATTATGGCTCTACTCAAAGTAGTGTTTTCTGGAAGATGGGTGACAAGCAGCTCAATTCGGTTTGCCAGTGTCTAATTACAGACAAAGTCCAGTGGCTCCAGTGGTTCTGTGGTCCAATTGGGTGAATATATATTAGTTTCTGAATATATAATTGGGATTGACATATCAACATGCATACAATAAATATGCTATAGTATATGTATGCATATAGATATACACACATGTTCTTGTTATTTCACACAAAAAAAGAAGCACAGAGAAGCTACATAATTTTGCACACCTAGTAAGCTGCAGAGCTGAGTTCTGAATGCAGGCTCTCAGCTCGGAAGTCTGAGTAGTCACCTTTATGAAGCTACCAATTCTGAAAGTATAATAGAGTACTTGCTTTTCGGTTCACCAAATTGAGGAGTAAGCCTTTAACTTAAACCAGAAACACCCATTTCATCTCAGTTGTAATGTGTATTATATAGTAAAATAAATAAATAATATCAAAAGTAAATCATTCTGCTTTATAAAATTGCAGTGATTTTTCTTTTCATTATTCAACACATCGTGTGATCCTGGCAAGTTTATTGTGCTGCAATTTGAGTGCCAACCTCCTCTTGAAGAAAATTGGCTTTTGCAAAATAGAAAGTTTTAAAGCAGTAACATTGCAAACCCCTCCAGCAGAAAGGAGTAAAATGCTATTACATTTCATTCGTAATTTCTCTTTGGATCTGTTCTTCCGGAAAAGATAAAATTGAGCCAAATAATTTTCACTGCTTTGGAGGTCACAGAAAATAATCTTTTTCTTGTGGGCAATGCTCCACAGAGACAGTACCCAATGGCATCCAATTAAATGGCTGGAAAGACTGAGCTGAGTTTGCACAGCCACCCTTGTATTTGCCACATTGCACCCCTGATGAAGAGAAACCATTTTATGACTCTTCCAACATTATACTCAGAAATGAAGTAAGGAATAATCAGTTGGCATCATCCTTTTTGGTTTTCTAAGGTAAAAAACATGTTTTAATTGAAGCCATGGAAGGGAGAAAATACTTTCTTCAAGAAATCTGTGGGATGGGAAACTGAGGTCACCCTTTTTGCTCTCTTGATCTCCCACTTAAAGTTGAACAAAAAATTCATTTTGTTCTTGGTTTATTGTAGTATTTATTAGATTTTGAACTATATATATTAATTACCTAATTTAGTTTATATAATTCAGTTTTATTCCAACAATCTCTAATCGTTAAGGAGAAAATAATGATGTTTCTAAAATCATTGTGTAGAAATTGTTAAAATGGATTCATTCATTTAATAAATATTAATTAGGCTATGACAATATGTTAAACATTACATTCAGAATTAAAGATGAAAAATGAATTATAAATAGTAACAGCCCTAATAAACATCTACACCAGTAGGGAAGGCAAACCTAAAGAAATACATTAAAAGAATGTTTAAGAAATGATTTAACAAGATTTTGTACAGGGTATCAAAGGCAGTACAGAGGAAGGAATGATCAACTATCTCTCTTTATACTCTTTCTATTCTCATCAGACTTTTGTAACTTTATTAATAAGTTGCGTAGAATATGACAACACTTGTACTAATTATACTATATCAATGATCTATTTAATCCTTATGACAAACTTTGGAGATAAATTCTATCATAATTTCCATCTAAAAATCAAGGAAGACATAGAAGAGTTACTAGTTAGATGACTAGCCAAATTCATGAAGCTAGTCACTGAGATAAGCAGACCTGGACTTGTCAATTTCAAAACAATAACTGGATAATATCTGATGTTATGACTCAGAGTCAGTATCAGAGCACAATCGGATGTTGCATGGTAATTTTTTTAAAAGATTATATTTATTTATTTTTATTTATTTTTAGAGGGGAAGGGAAAGAGAAAGAGAGGGAGAGGAATATCAATGTGTGGTTGCCTCTCTCATGGCCCCTACTGGGGACCTGGCCCACAACCCAAGCATGTGCCCTGACTAGGAATCAAACCTATGATCCTTTGGTTCACAGCCTGTGCTCAATCCACTGAGCTACACCAGCCTGGGCCATGGTAACCTTTTGAAAAAGTTATTTAACACAATTGATTTCTATCTCTTGTGGATTACTTCTATATCTACACCCATGTACTCAGTTTCCTTTCTGATTTGTGAATCCAATTACTTGAGCAATATAGTAGTTCAGTTAGAGAGGAGTATAAATTATATAAAAAAGAAATGTGAGATAAGAATGAAAAAGATAGCTACTAACTAAGCAGAAAAGGGCCAGTTTGTAAAGCACCTTAAATATCAGGGTAAGGACCAGGAGCCATTGGGAAATTTGTTTGAAACTATTCACTTGCTCATATTTCTCAAGACATGGTTGTAGAATAAATGTTAGTTTTTTCTTGAACTACATAACTTGCTTTCTACTTTAATTTCTTGCATTTAATTTTCCATCCTCCAGTTTTAAATTTCTGCTCTGATTGTATGTTCTACTCACAAAGCATCAGTGTCTCCACATAGCCTACAGAATAAAGTCCATATAGCTTATCCAGGAATTCACTGACCTCAACCTAAAATCTTAAAAGCACTTGCCCTACACTATTGAGATTTCATAGTTGCTGGAACAGCCTTCCATGTGTATTTATACTTTAGTTAGTCTGCTTTCTGATATGACCTGCACTTTTAAAATTTTGGTATTTCTTAGACTTCCATGGTCTCTATCCACATACTTCTATAGGAAATACTTCCCCATCTTACAGTGCCTACTTCAAATGTACTTTATTATGCTTGTTCTCATCTTCAATGCAAATTAAATTCTCCAATACATCTTTTTTGATCTTGTTGTGAATGAATTGTTCTATCTAAAAATTAGTTTGCAAAATATTGGGTTACATGAACTATAATAGTGTTTTTTTCTGACAAATCTTTCAGAGGCTTTTATATAATAATGTAAATGTCTCTTGAAATATACCACCAAATAGTTTTCAAATTTTTTTAACTAAAAAACTGGTGTGTGTGTGTAAACCTATTTACATCTCTTAGGGTTGTTCATTCACAGAATAATTTTTGGGAGGAATAGCATAATTTGGCACTGCATTTATTGTTTTCAATTATGTAAACAATTATTCATTAATATGTATTTCTTCCTTTACTCTATTTTCCATATTTGTGGAGAAAAAGCTTATCTTGCTTATACTTGTTCACCTCTAAGAGCTTGGTAGTTTTATAGCATGTGGTATGTTTTGTTAAAGGATAGTTGAATTGAGTAAAATTTTCCCCATATTCTTATGGTTTTTAAGAAGGTTATACTTTACTAATGAATACCCTATGTTAAACACTTTTTCATCTGTATCATAGATCATAAATATTTCTTATGTAAAAGGTTTATATTTTGCTACCATTTTTACATAAAAATAAATAACTAATAGAATATTTTCTTTGTACCTTAAAATTTTTAACAACAAGAGAATGTTACCTATCTGGAATGTCAAATAATCTGGGATAATTAGATAGTTCTTGAAAGTATCTTTATTTTCATATTTCCAACAATATTTTATAGTTCATTCATTAAGGACATTTTCTTATTCACACAATAATAAAATATTTTTGTGTAAATATTAAAATCTTAATGAGGATCATTTTATCTATAATGTGACACTGAAGTAGATTTAAGATACATGGGCAAATTAACTGAATTGAAACAGATCTCAACATTTTTTTTTGTCAGATTTCTAGTTTGTAACATTGCTTGTCCTCTAAAAAAGTGGTTCTCAACTGAGGGTTATTTGACCTTGGGGGCATTTGGCGATGTGTGGAGACACTTTTGTTTATTTCAACTGGGGTAAATACACTACTATATGTAATGGTAAAGGCCAGGGATGTGTTAAATGTCCTAAAATACACAGGATAACCTCTCCTTCCAATAAAGAATTATCCAGCTCATAGTTTCAATGGTTGAGAAAACAGGCTGTAGTTCATCACAATTATGTTAAATATTTGCATGTATTGAAATATATTTTGAGTTATTTGCAAATGTTTATTATTCTTCATTATTCAGACATATTTTGACAGGTGGTACTCAATTTCTGGATCATGCACATGAGAATATAAGAAAAATTTATTAATAGCAGTCAAAGGCAATTTACCAAGAAAATATTGAAATGCAAATTTCAGGGGTCCTCATTAAAAGCCAACTCCATGTGAGGTATTGCTAGAGATCTGGTATTATTATTATGATTAGTAACAATTACGGTATTGCAACAATATGATGACTTAGCAGCAGTCATTTAAGACCATTATCACATTCCACTCTGATTTTCCCTCTCTCTTACATACTCTTATGGTCATTGAATGACTACAGTTATCACCTTTTTAATTTTGTGATTTTATATGATTTATTTTATCGTTAACTTAAATATCCACATTTATACTTAATATAGAAGCAGTTGTCAGTACTCTTCCAGTATTCTCTGCCCCTGAACTTGACCCTGGAGCTCAAGTAGGGCTCTGCTGAGCAGTTCCAGTACCTTTTCATGGTTGCCACCTCAAGCCTATTCTTTCCTGAGGCCTTCCTCTGGCTGCATGCGTGTTCATAGCTCATTTCACAGGCATAGACACAGAGAAGGCCAGAAATGCCAGAGAATTGCCACCCCAAGAAACAACCCTCAAACAATGTACAATAGGAGTGGTATAGACCACAGTTCCTTTCCCCTTCAACGTGGCATTCTGGGTTATGATCTAAAGTGCACCCCAGAGGACCCCCAGCAAAGTTAAGGCCCAAATGGTCAAAGTAGTGGCTGTATTAGTTATGATCCTTATTGTCTTTTTCCCTTTTTCATATAATAAACTCACTTTCTCACTGTGCTTAGAGAATCATTTCCCACATAAATGAATTATGCTCATTTTATCTTCCTCAAGTGTATTTTTGAAAAAACCCAAACTAATATATAAATAAACTCAAGATAGATAAAAGACTTAAATATAAGTTGTGACACCATAAAAGTCCTAGAGGGAAACATAGGCAGTAAAGTGTAAGATATCATACATAGCAATATCTTCACCAATATATATCTCCTAGGGCAAGGGATATTAGGGGAGAATAAACGAATAGGACCACATCAAATTAAAAAGCTTCTGCAGGGCTAAAGAAAACATCAGCAAAATGAAAAGGAAACCAATCTTATGGGAAAACTCCAAAATATATAAAGAATTCATAAGATGCAATACCAGGAAGACAAACAATTCAATTAAAAAATGGGCAATGCACCTGAACAGACACTTCTCCAAGGAGGATATACAAAATGCACATATGAAAGGATGCTCAGCATCACTAGCCATCAGAGAGATGCAAATTAAAACCACAATGAGATACCACTTCACACTGGTCAGAATGGCCATCATAAACAAAGCAACAAACAACAGGTGCTGGTGAGGTTGTAGGGAAAAGCGAGCACTGGTACACTGTTGGTGGGTAAGCAGAATGGTGTAGCCACTCTAGAAAACAGTGGAATTTCCTCAAAAACTAAAGATGGAACTGACTTTTCACTTGGCAATTCTACTGCTGGGATTATACTCTAAGAATCTGAAACACTAATTCAAAAGAACCTATGCACCCCAATGTTCATAGTAGCACAATTTACCATAGCCAAGTTCTGGAAGCAACCTAAGTGCCCTTCAGTAAATGAGTGGGTTGAAAACCTGGTACATTTACAAATGGAATACTATGTAGCAGACAGAAAAAAGGAATTCCTACCCTTTGTGACAGCATGAATGGAACTGGAGAGCATTATGCTAAGTGAAATAAATTAGAGAAAGACAAATACCATAAATTTCACCTATAAGTGAAACCTAATGAACAAAACGAACAGACACACAAACAAAATAGAACCAGAGACATGGAAATATAGAACAAACTGACAGTAACCGGAGTGGTGGGGGAGTGAGATAATGGGGAAGGATGGGGAAGGGTCTAGTCAAGGAACATGTATAAAGCACCCAGGGTAATGGACAACAGGGTAGGGACTGGCTGAGGGAGTGGGGTTGGAGGACAGGGATGGGTGGGCAAGGAGGAGCATTGGGGAAAAAATTGGAACAACTGTAATTGAACAACAGTAAAAAAAATAAAAGAAAAATAGAGAGGAAGACCCCCTCCTGCCAAGAAAAAAACAGCAGATGATTGCAGTAAGAGAAACTCCAGAAGCCTCCAAGGTCTAATATTCCATTAATAATATAAATAGCAGTTACAGAGCTTAAAACAAAACAATTTCACCATAATATTAAAGGGAAAAAATACTCCACAAAATAGCACCAAATCAATTAATAAACGGTATGACTCTAAAGAAAAAATATCCAAATCCTTAAACTTCAATAATAATGTAATAGGTTTATTAAAAAAGATACGTAGTTTTGTATTTGCAAATTTATATATTTTTAAAGGACTTGCTGTGTTGTGTAACCGTCAAGCAACCTGGATCCTCCCCTCAAGGTGGCAAACTTATTTTGAAAAAAGAACACCCTTAGCTAATTCTGAAAGTTCCCTAATCAGTACAGGCCAGCAGGGTAACCAGTGGGAACCACTTTTAGATTCTCATAATTTTCTTTACAAAATTTTGAAACTTGTTTTGATGTCATGAGATACTATGTCTAAAAAACCCTTTCCCTTTACATTAAGAAATATGTTAATATTTTAAAACTCTGCCTCCATCGTGGCACAGTAACAGAGGGTAAGGGCCGAAGCAGTAGACTTGGCCATTTGGACCTGATTCACTCAACTGCCATGTCCCTAAAGCTACCACTGTTAAGTTAGAAAAATTAAACTAACAAGCCAAAGAAAAAACAGTATGTAAAAGTTAATTTGCCTTGCATTCTCTTAAACAAAAACAAGACTCCTATAAGTAAAAGCAAGCCAGAATTGGATAAGGATGTCTTCAATGGCTCACAGGATTGGTAATGGGATATGTGGAGACTTTCCTTTCTGGGTCAGCTATCTGAATCCAGCTCAGGTCAGTTGAATAAAAAGAAAAGTTATTTTTATTTCACAGCTGATTTATACACTCTGTGGAATATGTCTGGTTTCAATCCAGGTTTTGGAAGACAGGCATCTGCAGCCTAGCACTCCCCCTCACACAGAGCAGTAATTGGGCCCCTTGTTAGCGGCCTCCACAGAAGGCTAGGATTAACTGAACGTTGAAACTGAACTGCACTTACTGTGGCTGAGTCAGTAGCTTCAATCCACTGGCCAGACAGGACTGAGAATAGAGCAGTATTTTCCTTTTCCCGCCTTGCTCTGTGTGGATTGAAGCAGAAATTCAGAATACGAGATGTCAGCTTGCTGTTTGTCCAGGGCACTTAAAATATTTGAAAAGAAAAGGATTTCAGAGGAGCTTATCAAAAATTGCTTTTGGCGTGGAACTCTGCTTGACATGTTTCAACAAGAAAGTAAAATGCCATGGCCAAGTTATAACCCCTGAATACACAAGTTCGTCATCACGATGCTTGCAAAGCCCACACTGAAACAGTTTTCCTTCAGGCACGGGGGTGAAACGTGGCACTACATCCGATTTCTTTCTGGTTTCATGACAGGCAATAGAGTGGTCATTTTTGAACACTTTATAAATTAAGAGGTAAAAAAATGGCTTTTCAGTTTTCATAATTTTACTTAGGGTATTTTTGAAGTGTGCATTATTAGTTTGTCTTAATGCGAAACTACTAACTGAAACTAATCTCCCTAATGAGGTTCATTTGTCCTTCGACAAAGCAATAAGTAGTTTCCTCAAGAAAAACTTAACTAATAGTGCGGTCAGTACCTCATAATTAATTTTCTTCCACCAATGCTTGTGAGCATGAAAACAAACAGTAAATTTTTCATCTGTTCTTCTCTTTAGAACAAGTGTTTAGCAGAGATATGCTTGATTAATGGATTTAATTTGTTCCTTTCTTCTGTAGTCAGTTTTCATATTACATCGGTTATCAGAGGACAGGACAATAATGTGGGCATTCTCACTGCACTCCACTCCATCAGTGTCAGCGCTGCCTTCTAGCTCCAGGACTGCATCTTTAACCTTTGTCGTCCTGCGGAATCTTTCATCAATCTGCGTTATAGTCACCTTGGGAAGAAAAGGCAGAAGCACTCGGTCAGCACTTACAGGTAGTAAAGTGTGTCATTATTCCTAACAAAATGCTGTCAGCGGTGTACCTTTCATTTCTAACCGAAATATGATTTGTGAGATCAGCAACCCAGCTGTTAACAGAGAAAAATAGAAGGTACCAGTCTGGTCACTGCAAGGCCCTCCATAAAAAACAATATAAAATACTTAAATGCTTCCCTGCATGTGGAGCACTTTCAAATGACTGGGGCTCGTTTTGCAAATTGAATGTTATTGTCAGATAATGAGAGTATCTATGTAGAAGTCAAAGAGCATTATAAAAACACACTAGCAGACTTATTAACACCATTTCTTAGTAGGGACAAATCTCTGTTGTTCAAATCTGTAGTTCACTTGACATTTCAGTGTGACTGAAAAATCCATAAAACTCTAGCTTGAAGGGTTTTTACTGTTTTTTAAATCCTATGCATAATATATGCCTCTATAGAAAAAATAAAATGCTTAAGAAATTTAAAGGGCTGTCTTGGAAATTTTTCATGCTAACCTAAAATCTAAAACTAAACATATGTTTAGGTATTTTGTATATAAAATGTACTTATGTGTTATATAATTTTACCAAGGGTGTTGCATTTTAGCATATTAAAAATAAAGTTCTAAATTGATATATTTAAAATGCAGAAAATATGTGCTAAATGTGTTTGTAGTTTGAAGTAACTCTTACAAACTTATGTTGAATACCGAATTTGATGCTTTAAAAAATAGTCCTTTTTTCTGTATAATTGAAAGATCTCTTTAAAATAGTTACTGTGGATTTTAATATATTCTTAGTGTACTATAAGTATTATTGAATATTTCTATTGTAGTATTATTTGCAAACATGTCCAATTAATCTGCAGAGAAAAATTCTGAAGCAATACATTTAAAAATATTTTTGACATTATTCCCAACAATATTTTCTTAATCTCTTTTGGAAGACAAAAATACAAACCCAAATATGATTGATACTTAAGAAAACTTTCACTGTTTTTGAGTTATTAGACTAGTCATTCATTTTTGTGAGAATAGTACAATCATAACCTCTTAGGTATGCAAATGCGAAGCTCTGTCATATTATTTCACAAGGAACAACAGATTGGTGGCTCCCTGCAGTGCACTAATTTCCTCAGTAGTCCTTGTTTTGACATGCAATATGTGCAACAATGTAGACTTCCAGCCCCATATCACCCTGCATACCACACCTTCCCTCTTATTATATACAGATGGAACTTTCCAGTCATCCTTAACTTCTTACTCTTCTCTCTGCTCCCTGAGGATTGTTATGATTCATTCTCTGTATCTAATCTTTGCCTGGCTAGTGCCTACTCATCTACTTTCCCACCTTTCTGCTATTCCCACCTGCATTCATAGCTCCCACCTATCTTAACAGCTCAGGTAAAAGTCCCTTTACTCACTGAAGTCTTTACACATTATTCCAGTTGGATTTAATTTCATTCTTCTTTGTGGTTTAATGATACTCTGTTTTCCATTCTTCTAACATGTCATCCACAGTATGATTTGAAATATAGTTGTGAACATAAATATCCATCTTTACCACTGAATTACAAGGTCTTAAAGCCTCAGCTACACAGTTTTTTTACTCTCCTTACCTTTGCTCTCCCTCACAGGCAGAGCAAAAATGCCTGGCAGAGAGTACAGCTCAGTGAAAGTATGTTGTGTGAATACACATATAACCTGATCATAAATTACAGATAATTTTTGTTCTTTACAAATCACAAATATATTTTACCAGCTATTCATATAATGCTAAGATAAAAGTCATTCCACATAAAATAGGAAGCAATTCATTTAAGGATGTACTTCAAAATCTCTTATCCATTGTATGAAACAATATATTTAATTATTGGAAATAAGGTAAATTTTCCTTAGTGTATCTAAAGTTAAATCTAAGAATTGTCCCAAGAAGGAGTTAAAAAATCATTTTTCTGAAGAAAATAATATAGATATAAAAGCTTTCTGTTATATTAGATTTCAATACAAAACTTTTTTCTAAAATAAATTTATGTAGCAAAACATTAGTTCAATAAAATTGCCTATGATTTTGGATTTCTCAAATTATTTCTTGTGATAATCCCTTTTACCCTCATCCCTCAGGTAAATGCTACCAGGCCCTTGGACTTAATGTAGAGTAATAAAATCTGCCTCAGGGGAAAAAAAAATGTTATTAGGCTCAATCCATGAGTAATTAAATAAATTTATAAAAGTTTGTTCATGCAGCTCAAATATAGAAAGAGAAAGCAAAAAATAAAATAAATATAACAATCAATAAAGTAACATATGTTCATTTTAACTTCTGCTACTAAAAATAGGAACTTTGATAGTGGATAAGAAAAACAACTTTAGGGAAAATTATTAGTAATTGGAGGAGGTCTTTAATAAGAACTATTTGATTTAAATCAAAGAAGTCTATGAAACTCTTCCTACTGTAAGTCAGTGCATATTTAGTAGGTGGTTATCTTCTTGTTCTTTTGATTAGTTGTTTTTTGTTTCCTTACATTCCATATCATTGTTTTGATTCTTAGCTTCACCCACTCTACTGTTGAAAAAAAAAAGAATTAAAAAATAGGATAACATAAGGAGCCCCTGGGACAACTTCAAGCATAGCAACATTCACATCATAAGGGTAACAAAAGGAGAAGAGGAAGAGTGAGAAATTGGAAACTTATTTGAACAAATAATGAAAGAAAACTTCCCTAATTTGGTGAAGGAACTAGACATGCAAGTCTGGAAAGCACAGAGAGTCCCAAACAAGATGAAAGCAAACAGGTCCACACAAAGACACATCATAATTAAAACGTCAAATGTTACACATAAAGAGAATAGCTTAAAAGCAGCAAGAGAAAAGCAGTTAATTACTTACAGGGGAGTTCCCATAAGACTGTCAGCTGATTTCTCAAAAGAAACTTTGCAGACTAGAGGGGATTGGCAAAAAATATTCAAAGTCATGAAAAGCAAAGACCAACAGCCAAGGTTCCTCTATGCAGCAAAGCTGTCATTTAGAATTGAAGGGCAAATACAGAGATTCCCAGACAAGAGAACACTGAAGGAGTTCATCATCACCAAACCATTATTATATGAAATGCTAAAGGGACTTATTTAAGAAAAAGAAGATGAAAATTATGAACAATAAAAAGGCAATAAACACATACCTCTGAATAATTGAATAAAAAACAAACTAAAGATAGAAGAATAGAGACAGAATTGTAGATACAAAGAGCATTTTGATGGTTGCCACATGGTAGAAGGGTGTGGGGGAAAGGGTCAAGAGGGGAGGGGATTAAGAAGTACAAACTGGTAGGCACAGAATAGCCATGAGGATGTAAAGTACAGTATGGGAAATAGAGTAACCAAAGAACTTACACATATAACCCATGGACATGAAGAGTCTACAGCCATACCCTGGATACCACCCTGGATGTGCCCAACCTCATTTGAAATTTTGTAACAGAAAAGTTTGCTCCAATCATTATTATTATTATTATGCAAAGTCTTGTTAACCCATCCTTAAATAAAAGTGCATGAAGAAGAAAATTTTCAGCTTGTGATTGAATCTGCCAAACGAAGTTGACTTTGGGCAACTGGTAAACCAGACTGTGCAGTTTTCCTCTTGTCTTCTAACATTGACCCTCAGTGCTCATGCTTCTTGAGCAGTAGACAAAACAGACATAGATCCATCAGAGCAATAAAGACTGTGAAAGCACAGCTTAGGACAAAAAGAAACTGGATGAAATATATTTCAAAGGCAAAAAATAGTGTACCAAATATAATTTTGCTTCCAATATAAATAATAATTTATAGTAAAATCAGCAACAGTTACTTCATTAGAGCCATTACTTTTCAAACATTGTTTGTTTACAATTATGACTCTTAGACTGACTATAGTAACAAGATCCAGCAAATAACTTTTTCACAGTAGAAACTAGAGAGAACTTTCCTTAATTTAAATTTTATCATTTATATACATAATTCTTTTAATTATTATGTTAAAGTAGAACTTTCAAAAAGTTAAACACTATTCTCATAAAATGAGACATATGTCATAAAATGAAAATATGTCAAATATTTTTCGTAATTAATGAGGAAACCACTAAGAGTTTTAAATCAGTAAAATAAAGATTTGAATCACAGAAATTTACATTCTTTACCAGAAAAATGAATGTGCATCACCATGACTAACAACCATTTCATTGCTATAAAAAGGAAATATTTATATTGCTTTCAGTTTTCTGCAAGTAAACTTCTATCTCTACAGAATGATAAAATAAAATAGCTTAGTCAAAGACATGTAAAGTTACACCTTCTAAATTATCAGGAAAGCCTAGAGTTCACTAAGCAACACCAATCATTTAACTGAAAGAAAACCTATTAATCTCTTTCATTTATTTCCAAGATTTTCACAATTTTTCTGATTATTTTTATACTCTCAAATTCCCTGATTATTCATAAGTATCAAATTAATCACACTTTCATTTTCACTTATAACTCATATTTTAATTCTTGGGATGATAACATTGCTTTCTTCCCTTTTCAAAGGACACTTTATACTTATAATTAGTTTCTTTCCTAGTCATTCCAGGCTAGAGTGTCTGAGTAAGATTTCTCACATATTACATAAGTGAAAATCACTCAAACTCAGAAGTTTACCATAAGTGACCCTTTCATGAATGATGACAACTTTGAAAGAGATGATATTAAAGTGTTCTCTAACTCCAGAGAGAGGGAGGTATAGATGTAAATTCAGAGATAAGGGCATGCACTAGGGAGACAAATAATTTAGATTCTTTTGAATTCTCAAAGGGTTTAAACTTCTACTTGAAAACCAGTAGATTGTCATCAAACTTTTAATTGAAGACACATTAATGTCCAGGTTAAGCTGTAGAAGTTAAATATTTCTTTGTTGTCTGCATTTTAACAGATAAGTAAAAGAAATAAAAAAAGCACAACACTGTATTTCTTAGAGACTATCTTGGGTTGGTGCAACAGACATTTGATCATTAAGTCTGGTATAAGAAAGAGCGACACCTTTTAGGACAAAAGAAAGTTTTTTTGTGTGGAATGGTTAATTGACTGTTTAACTTCAGGTAGTCCTTAATACCATACAAACATGTGAATGTGGTATTTGTGGAGTTACTGGTTGTCCTAAAATAAAAGGAATAGGCAAAATCAGAATACTAATAGGGCTTTGCAAAATAGTTGTGGATATATAGCTAGGCTCCTTTACAAAGATACACAAATCTAGGACAAAAGGGAAATTGCTATGAAATAATCCCTGGGCTATCAGGCTTTGAGTTTGAATTAATTAGCACTACTGAGAATAGTACTGAGGATAAAGTGCATTTGATGCTGCCTCTCAGTGAAAGGGACTGGATTTAGTATGCTATAGAGAAGGCCAGTGTTTTTCTAATTTTATCAATAGTTCATAAAATATGTAAGCTTTAGCAAATAGCATGAATAAAGGAGAAATATATCTGTAAATAAATTAAAATAGAGCATTTAAAATCCTTTATTATAAGCAATTTATATTGACCTCTGGAGTAACCTGTGTATCAATACCTAGTCATATCCTTTATTAGCCCTACCAATTGTAGTAGATATTTAAGAATTTAGTCATGTCATTTTTTATATCCAGTAGTTAAAAAGAAGTAATAAGTGAAGGAAGAATACCATAAGAGAGTCCAAGGATACTATACAAATCTTTTTATCCACTCAAATGTCTATCAGTCTAAAATTTTCATAGCCTTAAAGTATATGTAATACTATCACAGTGATTAATCAAAAATGAGTATTTCCATATGGTATAAAGTATCAATATCTTCTATAAGCTTAGAAGAAACTACACATCCATTTAGTAGATCTAGAGTATATGCTGATTAATTCTGAACATTTTTATAAACACCAATCATAATATATAAGTATATTATTTCAACATGTACACCTGAGTTTTTCACCACCTTGTTAAAATGTTGGATATAAGACATAGCCCTCAAAGAACAACATTTAGTGAGCTTGTAAATAGGTAGGGTGTAAATACCTCTTGAGAAGAAGTAATTAAACAGTAAACAAAGGATTAAAATGTCACCAGCTCTAGAGAGAAAAGATAATTCAGGTATCAATAAAGACCTTAGATAACAATTCCTCTTGAAAGCATTACCTACTTTTTGGATAAAGTTTATACTAGTAATTTGGTCTGTCAGAAAAATTAGAGGAAAAAATGTCATATGTGCCCAAATAAAAGGAAAGGATCAACTTCTAAAACTTGAAAATTGTTTTTCATTTCAATTCTGAATATGTGTTTCTATTGTATGAGCACAGTATCTCAATTATTTTGTAGTTAATAAAGATGTACTGGGAATACAAATTAGCTCAAAATGTTTTTAGTTTTCAACTCTTAATACAACTAATTTTTTACAAGAATTAAGAACAACAAAGAAACTTAGTTTAGATTGATACATTCTTGTGACTCTGAATTCATAAACTCAAGTGTGAGTTTGTGGATTGCTGCAAAAATTTTTCTTATAAATTTCTTAAAGTAGTAAAGGAAATAGTTAAGTTTTGGATGTCAAAAATAACAAGTGGAGTCTTTGTGCTTGGAAAAAAAAGAAAAGGATTCAAAGTGCTCCGTCGATAACAAATTAGGAGTAAAGATGATACGATTAAGAACATTGTGTTTCATGGCCCACAGGGAATCTCAGTGATCACAAACACAGGGATTCAAATGCATTTTAGGTAAACATGAATAAATTTAAAATATTTAAAAAATACTGGTTGATACTGATGTTTAAAAAGTAAATCTAAAAATTTAAAAATATTGTCTAAAATTATTTTTATTTTATCAGGATTATATGAATTTTCAAATGATGGTTTTTATTTTTCTTGCTATTAGTCATCTCACATTCTTTTCCCTTTTTTATTTTTGCATTTCTTTTATTGTTGTTCAAGTACAGTTGTCTCCATTTTCCTTCTCCACACACCATCACCTCCCACTCTCAATCCTTCACTCCTTTGGCTTTGTCCATGGGTCCTTTTTACGTGTTCTTTGACAACCCTTCCCCTTCTTTCTCCCATTAGCACACTTCCTCCTCCCCTTTGGTTACTGTCACTTTATTCTTTCTTTCAAAGTTTCTGTTTATATTTTGCTTCCTTGTATGTTTTGCTGATTAGTTTCCATTTATAGGTGAGATCATATGGTATTTGTCTTTCACCACCTGGCTTGTTTCACTTGGCATAATGCTCTCCAGTTCCATCCACACTGTAGCAAAGGACAGGAATTCTTTTTTTCTTTCTGCGGCATAGTATTCCATTGTGTAAATGTACACCAGTTTTTTGATCTACTCATTTACTGATGGGCACTTAGGTTGCTTCCAGCACTTGGCTATTGTAAATTGTGTGGCTATGAACATTGGGGTGCATAAGTTCTTTTGAATGGTGTTTCAAATTCTTAGGTTATAATCCCAGTGGTAGAATTGCTAGGTGAAAAGGCAGTTCCATCTTTAGTTTTTGAGGAAATTCCATACTGTTTTCCACAGTGGCTGCACCATTCTGCTTACCCAGCAACAAGGTACTAGGGTTCCCCTTTCTCCACAACTTCACCAGTACTTATTGCTTGTTGATTCATGTATGATGGCCATTCTGACTGGTGTGAAGTAGTTGTCTCATTGTGGTTTTAGTTTGCATCTCTCTGATGCTTAGTGATACTGAGCATCCTCTCATATGTCTCTGGGTCCTCTGTATGTCCTCCATGGAGAAGTGTCTGCTCAGGTCCCTTCCCATTTTTTAATTGGATAGTTTGTCTTCCTGGGCTGGAGTCATGTTATTCTTTCATATATTTTAGAGATCAAACCCTTTCGTATCCAAGGTATCATTGGCAAATATATTTTCCCATATGGTTGGTTCCCTTTTCATTTTGTTGATGTTTTCTTTTGCCATGCAGAAGCTTTTTAATTTGATGAAGTCCCATTTGTTTGTTCTTTCCTTTATGTCCCTCGCTCTAGGGGACATATCAGTGAAAATATTACCGGGTGGAATATCTGAAATTTTCCTGCTTATTTATGTTCTCATCTAGGACTTTTATGTTATTGCAACTTATATTTAAGCCTTTTATTCATCTTTAGTTTATTTTTGTAAATGGTATAAGTTGGTGGGGGAGGTTCACTTTTTTTTGCATGTAGCTGTCCAGATCTCCCAACACCATTTGTTGGAGAGGCTATTTTATTTCCATTTTATGTTTCCGCCACATTTGTCAAATATTAATTGACTGTAGAGAAATGGTCTCTATGGATTTCTATGGCTCTCTATGGGTCTCTTATTGGGTTTATTTCTGGGCTCTCTATTCTGTTCCATTGATCTATGTGTCTGTTCTTATGCCAGTATCAGACTGTTTTGATTACAGTGGCCTTGTAATATAGTTTGATATCAGTTATTGCACTTCCTCCTATGTTGTTCTTTCTGAAAATTGCTACAGCTATATGGGGTTGTTTATTATTCCATATACATTTTTGAAATGTTTATTCTATGTCTGTGAAATTTGTCATTAGTATTTTAATAAAGGTTGCATTGAATCCATAAGTTGCTTTGGGTAATATGGACATTTTGATGATGTTAATCTTACAATCCATGAACATGGTATATGCTTCCATTTATTTGTGTTTTCCTTAATTTCTTTATTCAGTGTTGTGTAGTTTTTGTAGTACATGTCCTTTACCTTGTTGGGTAGGTTTATTTCTAGGTACTTTATTTTTCTTGTTGCTATATCAAATGGAATTTTTTCCCTCATTTCTGTTTCTGATATTTTGTTGTTGGTGTACAAAAATGCCTTTGATTTCTGAATATTGCCTTTGTGTCCTGCTGTTTTGCAAAATTCACTTATTAGGTCGAGTTGACTTTTAGTGTAGTCTATAGGGTTTTCTATGTATATTTTCATGTCATCTGCAAACAATGACAATTATACTTTCTCCCTTCCAATTTGAATGCCTTTTTTTTTCTTGTCTGATTGCTGTGGCTAGGACTTGCCATACTATGTTGAATAGAAGTGGTGAAAACAGACAACCTTGTCTTGTTCCTGATCTTAGTGGGAAAGCCTTTAGTTGTTTTCCGTCTGAGTATGATGTTGGATGTAGGTTTCTCATATATTTCCTTTATTATGTGAACATATGTTCCCTCTACCCCCACTTTGATGAGTGTTTATATCATAAATGTGTGGTGTACCTTATCAAATGTTTTTTCTGCATCTATTGATATGATCATGTGATTTTTGTCTTTCCTTTTGTTTATGTGATGTATTACATTTATTGATTTGTGAATATTGTACCATGTTTGCATCCCTGGAATGAATCCCACTTGATCCTGGTGTGTGATATTTTTTGATGTATTGTTGGTTGTGGTTTACCAATATTTTTGTTGAGGATTTTAGCATCTATGTTCATCAGCGATATTGGCCTCTAGTTTTCTTTCTTTGTTGTGTCTTTGTATGGTTTTGGGATTGTGATGATGTTTGCCTCATAAAAAGAATGTGGGAGTCTTCTCTCTTCTTGGATTTTTTGCAATAATCTGTGAATGATAGGGGTTAACTCTTTTTTAAATGTTTTGTAAAATTATCCTGTGAAACCATCCAGTCCAGAGTTTTTGTGTGCTGGGACTTTTTGATTACTGCATCAGTTTCACTATTTGTTAACAGTTTGTTCGTGCTTTCTTCTTCTTGATTCAGTTATGGAAAATTGTATTTTTCTAGAAATTCATCTACTTCACTCAGGTTTTCAAATTTCATGGTGTACAGTTGTTCATAGTACTTTCTTATAATCCTTTGTATTTCTGTGGTATCAGCTATAGTGTATCTCTTGCGGGGAACTGGCCTGCAACCCACGCATGTGCTCTGACTTGGAATCAAACTGTGATCCTTTGGTTCACAGGCTCATGCTCAATTCACTAAGCTACACCAGCCAGGGCCCACTCCTTTTTTTTTTTTTTTTTTTTTATGATTCTGGTTAAAGCCTTGTCAATTTTATTTATCTTTTCAAAGAGCCATCTTCTGGATTTATTGATCCTTTGAACTGTTCTTTTAATCTTTATGTCATTTAATTCTCCTCTGATCTTGATTATTTCCTTCCTTCTACTCATTCTGGGATTTGTTTGTTGTTGTTCCTCTAGTTCTTTTAGATGTAAGGTTAGGTTGTTTATTTGAAATGTTTCTATCTTTTTTTAGGTAAGCCTATGTCACTATGAACTTCCCTCTCAGGACTGTCTTTGCTGTGTCCCATAGATTTGGGGCTGTTATGTGTTCATTTTTATTTGTTTCCAGAAACTCTTTGATTTCTTCTTTGATCTCATTGTTAACCTATCCATTGTTTAATAGCATGCTATTCAATCTCCATGAGTTTGATTGTTTTCGAGTTTTTTCCTTGAGGTTTGTTTCTAGTTTCAAGCCCTGGTGGTCTGAGAAAGTGCTTGATTATCATTTCATTTTTCTTGAATTTGTTGAGGCTTGTTTTGTGTCCTATCATGGGTCTATCTTTGAGAATGTTCCATGTGCATTTGAAAAGAATGTGTATTTTGCATCTTTAGGATGAAAGTTTATGTAAATAATATATATAACTGACATATAAATATATCTATATATCTATATCTAATATATATGTCAATATCTATATTATACTATCTAAGTATAAGCAGGAGATCTGTACTGTGCTTCTTAGAGGCAGATAGGCAACATAAACATGTAATCTGGCTACATTCTCATCTATAGGGAAAGATAGGCTTATATATCAAGTGTATAAATAGCCTGTCTTAAAGCATTCAAATAAAATCTCTTAAAGAACTGTGTGAACCAAACCAAACATGTCTGCAAAGGCAAGGAACCCCTGATCTACACTAACCAGAGGTGTGCTACTTGTCTGTTGGAAATTGCTCTCCCACAGTTTATTCCTCCCCATACAAACGTGACATAATTTTCACCATCTTCTAGACAGAGTTTCCCAGAAATACTATGGATTTGGAGCTGAAGTGAACAGGCCTAGCAATTTTATATAAAGTGTACAGATTGAATGGTATAAAGAATGTATGTGGGGGAAACTTGTAGGAAAGCTGCTTTCTGAGAGCTCCTGATTTTCATCCAAATTTTCTTTCCCTTTTTCTCTCCTTCTTTTTTTTTTAATAGAACAAGTTCAGATTGGACTAAGATAACCAGGAATTAAAAACAAAACATTATTCTTTAATCCATCAACTACACAATATTGAGTGATGACTGGTACCTGAAATTTAGTGATGACATGTACATGTACACCTGCCTCTCAGGCTATTACTTTAGGGAGTCCTTTCTGTATTAAAAAAAAACATAATTAGGAGAAACAAAGAAAATATCATACTCCCCACATTGAATATGTATGCCTAAAAAGAAAGAAACTGAACAAACTCAATAATTGAATATATAGTAAAATACAATGTTCCTGTACTTACAGACATACTAGATTTTGAATGTAGAGATTGCCACATATAAGGTACAGTTAAGAAATTCAGATATAAAAACAATCCAGTGAACGTATGAATTTTGAGCATAAGTGAAATACAATTCAACTAGAATTAACATATTTTTTTTAAATCTCCAAGGAACAAAGAATCAGACTGGTCTCAGACTTAAACACACAATATCAGAAGCCAGGAGAGAACAGAGGAACCAGACATTTGGAATGTACAAAGACATACTCCTAATGTATTATATTCATTTGATTCATTAGTCATAATGAAAAAGGTTTAAACCCTGGCTGGCATGACTTGGTTGGTTAGAGTGTCATTCTGTATGCTGGTTCAATTCTCTGTCAGGGTACATACCTATGTTGTGGGTTTGATCCTTGGTCAGGGCACTAATGGGAGACAACCAATTAATGTTTCTCTTCCACACTGATATTTCTCCCCACCCCTTTCTCTCTCTCTCAAAGCAGTGAAAAAAAATGTCCTCAGCTGAGGATTAAAAGAAAAGAAAAAAGAAAAAAGAACAAGCCTAGACATTCATGAACATGTTCCACGTCAGTCAGAATCTCAGCAGGATGGCTGTTTAGGAAACCACACCTCTTATCTTCGAAGATCCCCCTCTTGTGTGCAAGGTTGCTCTCCTTTTCTCTGGGAAATACATATTTTTCCATTACTAAGTCATTCTAGATAGAATAGAACTTACAAGAGTATACTTGAAATAGTAAAAAATATTCTAGGGTTGAAGGAGTCTTGGCACCTGAGATGTAGCATACTTTGGGTCCTTTTATCAACATATTTAAATTTTTTCTCATCATTTGGCAGATAACAACAGAACTCCCCATTCTTTCCTAAAGGTAAAATCTAATTAAAATAAAAAGTAAAATGTAAAACAACAAGAGGAGAAAATATATTGTAATTATTCCATAACTTGTCACCTCTATATGAATGAGTTACTAATTCACATTTTTATGAAAAGCAAATATCTTGCCTTTTCCTTCTCTTGTATGCTGCACTTTTTAGGATAAAAATGCATGACTACTGCATGGAAAAAGATTTCATCATGAGTTTATATTGCTAAAAGGGAAAGATGTAGATGCTATAAGGGTAAATGATATAAGAATTAAATACCTAAAAGCTCAGAAGGAAATCAGCATAGTCAGGAGACATGGCAGCATGATCAAAAACATTCTTCACATAGGAAGTCAATTTCCTGGCCCCCAAAGAGCGTGACCATGAGATACAACCTTGTGGATCACAGTCTGAGTCATTAAGATGATTTCAGGCCATCTGGATGCTCTACTGCTCCAGCTATTCCAACACGGTATGCATCATGCAGATGAAATTCAGCACATAGATGGATCTGATTTTATGCCAGGGACCACTTCAGCTGGTCCAGGTATACCTTCCAATCTTGTGCTTTTGAGATATGCATTAGGACTACAGAGTACCATGGAGTACAGTGCACACAGATGTAAAGTCAGTCTGTGTTTATCACTCTCAGCTTCCACTGGCTAACAAAGGATCCAACCACATTTCTGAACTTCATCCAGGAACTAGATGAAAAGTTCTGTTTCCCAGACATTTTTGGAATCATACTTATAGGCCCACAGTGCAGCCCCAAGTCTTGTTTTATAGCCCTTTTGTCTGTCTAGAAATAATAATATAAAAAAATCAATAACTAATCTTAATGACCAATTAACAAGCCATAGAAGATCCTGCTTGATTAGTGACAAAATGGTGATTTTGAAGAATTTTTAAAATAGAAATATTTTTCTGTTATAATTTTAGGTGAAAAATATAATCCCATATTTAGTTGTATGTATTATGTATTTTCCTCAGTATGTGTCTAAATGCTTTAATTGAATAATTAACCTCTTTTAATGTTGATAATTAAAAAAAAAACTTACGCATTTAATTTTTTTATTTTTTGTAAAAAAGCATAAAATACATGTTATTGAAAATTTAGCTCTCACAATATGATAACAAGAAATTTGGGATCTAAAATGGTATTAAACTGTTTGATTAACTTAATGAATTAAACAGAACTACACAGTGCAGTTAAAATTAAAAGGAAATTCACTGTCCATTTTTATGATTACTACATGCTCATGATAATTAAATATTTTAGTCACTTAGACTAAATTGTCTTCACAAACAACTTTGCAAAGTACCTTCAACATAATAGTGCTAAACACTTTACGATTTTTAGTCTGTATTGATTAAAATGTAGCATTTGGAGGAGCAAATAGAAGGACTGCTTAATTCTCCCCATCAGCATATTAGTAAATCTCAATGTTTGTGGCCATCTGTATGTAAACTCTCTGTGATTTCTAGTTGATCACACCTCAAAATTATAAAAATATCACTTTAAAGGGCAATACAGATTTAGACTGCACTGATAACTATGTTGTATGCCAGTCATTGTTAAGAATGTTTACATTGTATGCTAAAGTAGCCAGAAGATAATTTTGCAGATTGACTTCAATTCAAGGTAACAAATTTTAGGGGGAAACTGACATAATCAAAACAGAGATCATGGGAAGGAGGGGAAATAGTAGATATTATGGATTTTATTTAAGAGAAATAGTTGAGAAAATGATAGTTTATCATAGAAATAAAAAGACACAAGAGCAAAGAAAACAGTGTTGTGAGGTGTAAGAAAGAGAGGTCTTATACTCTATTGTGCTGAAGTTAGAAATTATAAGAATTCAGATTTTAGGTTGACACATTCAAGAATTGTCTTTGCTCTCCTCATCACTGGTACAGTATACCCTGTGAAGCTGGGAGCTCCCACTCACTGGATGCATTAAAATTTAAGTTGGTGATCTATTTTGCCAAGGTAAAATGTACAAAATTATTGCACTTGTTCCAGGAATCGTCTAGAAACTGTCAAGGTTTCTTTGACTACAGATTTAATGAAAATTTGGGGGTTATGCTAATGAATATTCTTTAGAATATGTGGAGGAAAATCTAAGTTACAGATTTTAAAAAATGTTTTAATGTTAATGACCATGTTCTAAAATATGAAGTCACACTGTGGTAGGCAGTTAGACAGGCATGAGCAGAGTAGGAACAATAGGCCAGATACAGAGTGTCACCAGGGCAGATCCCCAGGTGCCTAGCAATGGCCAAACTACAAGTCCTGGCATGGCCACTCCCTTAAACATTAACCCCTGAAAGGTGTCATCTAGGCCTCAGCTGTGTGGCTCCAGGCCCAGAGAAGCAGTAAAATCAGATCAGGTGCCTCAATGGCTGACAACGGGACCACCTACATCAGCTAATGATCCCCTGGCATTGACCAATCAGTGGAGACTACAACCCTAAAAGGACACACTGGGAAAGCTGATGAATATTCAATTGAGATCCTCCCCAGATATCTCCAGATAAAAGCCCTCAGGAAAGAGACTGTGCAGCTCTCTCTATAGAGCATCTGAGCCTTTTCTCACCCTGTTCTTTCCTCAGGGTGAAATCTTTCTCTCTCTTTTTCCAGAGTATGCCTGTACTGCTCTTCCCTCTTTTCAAGGTGCATATCTTTCTCCTTCTTTCTTTAAACTTCAAGGGCTATTCTGCTACCTCTGTTACTTTCTAAATAAACTTTTTTTGATAGTTTGAGTCTTGGATCAGAATTCTTAGCCAGAACTCAAGAAGTGAGTATGCGCAACCATGGTCTAACACCTGGTGCAATTTTTCCACTTCCAACAATACTATTTTGTAAATTCTCAAAGAACCATGTTAATGACAAGAAATAAAAGAAAGTACAGTCAAGGTCCTTACAGCACAAGCCAGGACAAACTCAAACCAGTTTAACCTCAAAAGAAATTTATAAAATCACTTAACAACAAAGACTTGAAATTGAGGTAGGTTAATTTAGATATCACTATATCCAAATGATCAAATTATATTTTGAGATACCTTCCTTCTTGATACATGCATCCTCTCACTCTCCTTATTTTACAGTGGGTCTTCCATCTGTTGTGCTTCTTTTTCTTGCAAGTACTCTTCAAATAAGTGTGTGTGTGTGTGTGTGTGTGTGTGTGTGTGTGTGTAGAGAGAGAGAGAGAGAGAGAGAGATGACCATAGGCACATTCAACCATATGTAGTTCTTGACTTTCTGATCTCAGAATAAAATAAAGCTATACTGTCTCTAGCACTTAGAGAGATCATAAAATAATATTTTATTAGCCCTTCTATGTACTTTTGATTCTATTCTTGGAATGACCCTTGTGGTCCAGAAGGTAAACCTAGAGCAAATTCATACTCTTGTGATTGAGGACTCAAAAAATTGGGAGGGGAAATCATGTCAAATAAGAAATATTGTGAAAAAGACATAAGCATATAATAAATATCTAGTACATAAACAATGTAATATCTTTTCTAAAGTATATTCTAATAGAGATAGTCAAAAAACTATTGTCTTTCTTACTTCTTTCTTTTTTTAACACCTGATCAAATGACTAAGCCCAAATCCCAGCTTTGAAATGGAAACACTCTGGGTAAATAGAAAATAACGTAAAGGAAACTTGAACTATTAACCTAACATGGAAAACTTTATACACTACTTGTTATGTTGTATATAGTTTTACTACATATAGTTTGTTAATATACTCAACCAGTGGCCATAAATCAACTTAATTTATTGTTATTTGACTACTCATTAATCTAACATTTTTAAATACCAGTTACATGTCAGACAATTTTGCAGGAATAAGTAACTAAAACATTCTTCCAATAATAATAATACTTGATTATAATGGAAATAGCTAAATATGTAATTAGAATCTATATTGTTGTTGGGTATATTATTATTGGAAACCACCCTGCCTGGTTTCAGGACTTGTAACCTCCCCCCTCACCCCTCCATGGCTAAGGCTGAGTGAGCGACCTTCGAACTATAAGCTAATAAAGAGAAATAGCTTATCTCCCTGGCAGGACCACCACTTCTGCTTCATCCATAACTGGCCCCCAGTGCTTGGTCAGTTAGACAATGACAGGTAAGATTCCCTCAAAGGAGGGGTCACCTAAGACAGGCACAATCACGTGGGAGGCCCTCAAGGAAGGACTTGGGGGGCTATAGCAAAAGGGGGTGATGGACCCTCACCCCTTGGCTATCCTGACATAGCCTGAGTCCTCATTCTGTCTGAAAGAAGTTTCCTACTCTTGGCTGCCTTGCTAACTCTGCCTGACTTAAGCCTGAAACAATGACAGGGCAGTACAGCTCTGTGCTGGATAGGGTGGGCTCCCCTGGTGCTTAGGCCTGAGAAAGAATATATAAAATCCTGTGAAACTTGTTTTGCCAAGAATATTCTCAATTAAATTATAAGGGTCTGAGGAGGAAATGAGTTTGTTTCCCAAAGTTTTGTAGCCCTTTAGCTGCCAGACTGTGGAGGGGCTCTGCCTGCAGGGCCCACTCTGGCCACCACAGATGAAAATAAAACTACCAAGACATGATCGGCTTGGGGAGGAGAAGTGGTTAATCTCAAAGGAGAAGGACCAAGAGCCCATTCCTCAATGGGCTTTTATTGGGTTCATAACACACAGGACCACAGGTAAAGCTCATCAATCAATGTCAGGTGGCAAGGATCAAACAATGGATAACATTTCAAAGAAATCTGAGGGCTTAATCTGAGTCAGTGTCTGTCAGGTAAAGGGGTTGCAAAAACTTTGGGAGACACACTCATTTCCTCCTCAGACCCCTATATTTTAAAAGAGAGGACTCTTAGCAAAGCAGGTTTCACAGGACTTTACAAATTCTTTCTTATGCCCAATCACCTGGGGAACCGCTCTGGCCAGCACAGGGCTGCACCGCCCTCCATCATAGTTTCAGGCTTAAGTGGATTAGAGATAGGAAGCAAGAGATAAGGAAAACATATCCCAGATGGAAATGGGGACTCAGGCTACGTCAGAATAGCCGGGGGGCGTGAGGGTCCATCAACCCCTCTTTGCTGCAGCCCCTGAGTCCTTCCATGAGGGCCTCCCAAGTGATGATGCCTGGCCTGAGTTGCCCCTCCCTTGAGGTGTCTTACCTGTCATTGGCTGACTGACCAAATATTGGGGTTCAGATATGGATGAAGCAGAAGCAGCACTCCTGCCAGGGAGATAAGCTTTGTCTCCTTAATGGCTCAGGTCCTCATGACAAAACAGACCCAGATGAAATGAGTCCCCTGGGCTCTTACTCAGCCTAGCCATGGGGTGCAGTTACAACTCCTGAAACCAGGCGGAATCATCTGCAACAACAGACCCTGACTCAGAATAAGCCCTCAGAGTTCTTTGTATGTTATCTATTGTTTGATCCTTACTGCCTGACAATAATTAATGAGCTTTACCTGTATTCCTGTGTAAAATGAACCTTATAAAAGCCCATTGAGGAAAAGGCTCTTGGTCCTTCTCCTTTGAGAGCTCGACCACCTCTCCTCCCCAAGCAGATCATGTCTTGGTAGTCTTATTCTCATCCATGGAAGCCAGGGTAGGCCCTGTGGGCAGAGCCCCCCACATATTATATATTTTAATTTCTCATCAATATTTATATATAATATTTTAATATTATGATTAATATATTTAGATTTTTGTCCATTGTTCCTGGCACATAGCTCCTAAAACCTTGGACTTTCATGGGGATTAAAAGAGCAATGAAGGTGTATTTTGTTAGGTTAATAAGGTGAGTTTTATAAAGCACCTAAGAATGGGGGCTGGTTGTTAGAGGAACCAACCATGGTATTAGTGGGTTAGAACTTTGAATCACAGCTCCTGACCTTCCCAAAGGAAAGGTGGACTAGAGAATGAATTTAATTACCAGTGACAAATGATTTAATCCACCATGACCCTAATGAAGCCTCCACTACCCTCCCCTACACAAATAAATAAGGTTTAGAGAACTTCCACTTTGGTGAGCAAGTAAAGGTGCTCAGAAAGAGCTGGAAGCTCCACACCCCTTCCCATATACCTTGCCGCTTCATGCATCTCTTCCATCTGGCTGTTCCAGAGTTGTATCCTTTTACACTATATTGGTAATGTAATGAGTAGAATGTTGTCTGAGTTGTGTGACCTGTTCTAGCAAATTAATTGAAACCAAGGAGGACTATCTGTGGAAACTCTGGTTGATCAGACATAAAGGTGATAATCTTGACTTGCAGTTGGCACCTGAAGAGGGGTTCAGGGAAGAGTCTTATAGGACTGAGCCCTTAAGCTTTAAAATCTGATGCTATCTCCAGTGTCAGAATTGAGTCTAATTATAGGACTCCTAGTTCATGTCAAAGAATTACTTGGTAATGTGGGGATCCTCCTACACACAAACACACACACATCAGAATTGGTGTAAGAATTAGACATGTATGTGTTTTGAAGGATGTTTATAAGGCCTCTGGGAGCCCTGCAAAGGGAGCTATAACAGTGACCAAGAGGATGGGGAGACTTCTCCAAGGTAGTGACATTTTGAACTGGGCTGTAGCTGGGCCTTAACAAGCATGTAAGAGTTGTACTGGTGGACAAAAGTAGAAAGAGTGCTTCATAAAAAATAACATAAAACAAACTATAAAAACTATAAAAGTTGCCAAGTTTTGACAATAGGCTAAAGCAATGTGGCAACATTATGGGTGGGTACATGGGAATGCAGTTGATGACCGTATGTGTGTTTTTATTGTTGTTGTTGTTCTTGTCTACTTTACACATTTTTAAATCCTCATGTTACTTTAAGTGAAGTTTTTATCTATAATTTAGTAATATTCTATTTAATACAATTTAAGTTTTCATATTAAAAGTTATGCTTATGTAGGCTCTGCTCAATGGAAAATTAGGAAAATAAAAGTAATTTCTCTCTGTACCATGCTGTAGATAACCAGTGCCTTTATGCTACCATTAAACAGTCTGCGAACAGAATTCCAGGGCTTTCTTTCATCTGCATTTCTTCTCATTCTGGCATTACTTGGTTTTCTTTTTTTAGCCAAACCTCTAAGGAACTCTTATTTTTTACTTGAAGTTTGTCTTAACTAGGTATACAAGGAAATAATCACATTAGTGAAATCTAAAATATCTGTTTTTTTCCTTTCAACAATAATAATTTTTTAAAATTGTTTTATTGTTGTTCAATCATAGTTGTTTGCATTTACCCCCACCACTCACCCCTCCACCCCAGCCATTCCCACCTCTCTCCCCTGATTCCATCTCCTCTTGGTTTTGTCCATGAGTCCTTTGTAGTTGTTTCTGAAAACCCTTCCCCCCTTTCCATGCATTATCCTCTCCCACATCCCCTCTGGTTACTGTCAGTTTGTTCTTTGTTTCAATGTCTCTGGTTATGTTTTGCTTGCTTTTTTGTTTTGTTGATTAGGTTCCACTTTAAGGTGAGATCATACAGTAAATGAATGGATCAAAAACCTTTGGCACATTTACACAATGGAATACTATGCAGTAGAAAGAAAGAAGGAGCTCCTACCCTTTGTGACAGCATGGAATGAACTGGAGAGCATTATGCTAAGTGAAATAATAATTGTTTTTATTGCATTTTAACCATCACTATTTATCCCCCTTATACTCTCTTCCCCCTCCATGATCACCACTCAGTTTTCCATGTCCATGAGTCTTTTCTCCTTTTTTTGCTCAATCCCTCCACCTTCTAATCCTCCTGCCAAAGCTGTTATACTATTCTTTATTTTTCAGTCTGTTTCTATTTTGCTTGTTAATTTAGTTTGTTCATTAGATTCCACATATCAGTGACTCATACAGTATTTGTCTTTCTCCTGCTGGTTTATTTCACTTAGCATAATGTTCTCCAGGTCCATTCATGCTGTTGCAGAGGGTAAAATTTTCTTCCTTTTTATTGGTGTGTAGTACTCCATTGTGTAAATATCTATAGATGTTTTATCCACTCATCTACTGATGGATACTTGGGCTGCTTCCATATCTTGGTGATTGTAAATAATGCTGCAATGAACATTGGGGTGCTTATATTCTTTCAAATTAGTGTTTTGGATTTCTTTGGGTATATTACCAGATGTGGCAGAGCTGGATAAAATGGTAGATCCATTTATAATTTTTTGAGCTATTTCCATACTGCTTTCCACAGTGGCTGCACCAGTCTGCATTCCCACCAACAGTGCAAAAGTGTTCCCCTTTCTCTACATCTTCGCCAGCACTTGTTTATTGTTGATTTAAATCTCTTTTGTTATCATCCGTGGTGTAGTAAGAAATTTTGAACCCCTCACTATTTTACAGAGAAAATTTAATAAAGGAATTGTATAAATTGTTATTGGTAAACTGAAAGGTCAAAAGAGAAGAAAAGAATACCTCTTTGGAGTAACACAGAAGTATTAATTACAAAAAGTAGCTACCACTGTGAAGTCTTACAGACCAAGAAGAAGAGGTTGGGATAGTTAGAATGCAGAAGTGGGGAGCTGCAGCTCTCTGTAGCTATAGCTCAGACTTTCAAAAAAAAAAAAAAACCAGCAGTTGGTAGCATCTCAGGTTGTGTGATAAGGCTGGTTAATTTTATGTGTCTGCTTAACTGGGCTAAGAAATATCCAAAAACTGGTAAAACATTTGTGAGTATGTCTGTGATGATGTTTTATAAGAGATTAGCATTTAAATCAGTAGAGCAAGAGAAGAAGATCTACTCTTACCAATGTGGGTGAGCATCATCCAATCCACTGAGTGCTTGAATAAAATGTGTAGTCAGTGGACAGGTAAATTCTCTTCCTATCTTCTCCTGCCCTTGAATATCAGTGCTTTGGTACCCAGGCACTTGGATTCTGATTCTTACTCTAGTAGAAGGCCCCAGTTCTTAGGCTTTCTGTCTTGGACTGGTACTTAACACCATTGGCCCCCACAAGCCTTCAGAGTTGTACTGAATTATAACACCAGCTTTCCTGTTTCTTCTTCAGCTTGCAGCGGGTTGATTGTGGGACTTCATGGCCTCCTTATGATCACATGAGCCAATTCCAATAATAAATAAATATATATATTCATATTCCATTGGTTCTGTTTCTTTGGGGAACTCTGGCTAATACAGGATGCAAATGGAAAACTGAAGTCAACTGCTGTTACACCACCTGCTCCTATCAAGGTGAAGAATCTTTGCTGACACAATGCTAATAGAAATAGGAAGCAAAGCATGGAGAAGGAAATTATTATATCCCTCACCAGATGTCTAGTTTCCTTCAGTTCCCCATATTGGTAAAAATCTAACATGGAACTCTCTAGCAAAGGAGAAATGTGCATTTATAGAGTCTCAGCTCTAGCATCACAAAGTAGAGTACAGAATTGTGGACCTGAAACTGAAAAATACCTGAATAATTATCTTACTTTTCAGCCTGTTGAATATCTCCCCTAGTTTTCAAATAAAGGAGAAATTTCAATCAGTATAGGAGAGGACATTTTCAAGATTATTGCGTATTATGCAAACTACAAGTGAAAGTAGATCTTTCACTAAGTTTATGTTCTTATAGATTTCCATATCTAAGTATGTTTACCATGCCACCTACATGCTTTATAGTAACATTCATTCTAGAGATAGTTCACTGTGGTAGAAAAAATCAGGAACTACAAGGTCAAGCCTTGCCTCTCATTTGAGTTATGCAGCAAGGCCACATCTTTTACCTATTTTCAACCCCATTTTCTTCCTCCATTATCCTAAGAGTTTAGATAATATTCATCAATCTATTTACTTGTTCAACAAATATTTATTGAGCTCCTAATGTAGGTGAAGCTTGTGCCATATTTTGAGATACTAAAACAATGTTAAAAAATTGGGTAACATAATACTTCCTTAAGGGACTTAAAGAACAGGTAAGAAAAAAATTTGGAAGTGTCAAAAATCGTACTGAAAAGACTTGCCCAAGGTATTAAATTCATTCTATAAATGATAAAATAAAATAAATCTAATTATCTAACTCAAGTTTATGTTTGCATAAAGGCCATAACCAAAGTTTATAATCTTTAGTTAAATATAAGCCTTGTACTTACTCTGCTGGAGATACAAACAAATATAGCAAATATATGTTTAAAATATTTTTTGATTTAATCTTTATTGTATTTTTTCATTACCATTTAGTTCCCTTATACTCCCTCCCCTCAGCAATCACCACAATGTTGACCATGTCCATTAGTTCTTTGTCCTTTTTGCTCAATCCCTCCACCCCTTAACCTTTCCCTACTAGCTGTTTAAAATATTTTTAACACATTTTATTTTTTTCTGAGAAATGCAGTGCAGGGAAGTATAAATTGTTGTGATATTGTGGAAAACAAAGTAAAATGAATGCATGAAAATGTTTAGCATATTGGAATATCTTCACATTTTGTTAGTCCTCAAATTTCTAAAATTATGCATAGATATACATAAATATATGTAACCAAAGCTACAATAATCAAACACTAACTTCCATGAATGACCTATGAACTAGGATTATAGTAGAAATAACAGGTCCCTTAGAATGAGTTTTCACCAATATTTCTATCTGCATGCTCTAATAACCCATTGTCTTGCTCCATTCCCCCCTGCCCCCTGTTTTGTAGTCATGATCTTTTTTGTGGTTGTGATAGATGATGATAGTGTTGAAAAGTATTTTTCACTACTTTTATTTGGTCTTGGTCATGTGAGTTACTTGGTCATGTGAGTTTGGTCAATAGCATAGTGAACACCCATAACCCATGACCTATACACCCTAATCATAAGATTTGAGAAACTCTGTTAGTTTTCAACAGTACTCTGTTCCTGTGCCCTCTGTCATGAGAAGGACACATCATTCAGCTTGGGGCTAAGCATGAAGAAGGAAAACAGAGCTACCTACAGCTTGGGATAGACCTACAGCACTAGACCTAGACCTAGAGCTGCTGACAGGTAATGGAAATAAAAGACAATATACAACTGAAATATAGCCAGACTATTTATAAAAACACCACTCTGACCCAAAATCTGCAGCAGCCAGCCCAGGAAACCAACCACTACCTCTGTGGCAATCAGCCCCAATAGCCAGGACTTGATTCATAACGACAGATTCCCAAATTTTCCTCCCATTTCCAATTTAGGGACAATCAGAGGAAGCCAGACCTGTTGCCCTAACTAACCACATAGGATACTCCACTCCAAGTTAGCCTCCTTCAGCTTCCCCCTTTGCATATAAGCAAACACAAATAAGAGTGCCTGTCTCCTTTTCTACAAGAAGTTCTCAATAAATAGTTTTGCTTATTCTCATTTGAATGGTCTTTGTTTATGTCCAAAGAAGTTGGAAATGAACATTAGCCACAAGATTTTAAACTTTGTCTCTCAGGATATACAGTATTAGGGATTGCTGACAATCATAATAGTACATGACTACAAAGGAGATTATTTAAAGAAAACAGAAAACATTTGGCCATAAGAATTTGAGGCAATTTTCTTGGCCACATTATACTCATAAATCAAGTAATGTCGTAGTCTATGTCAAAGACAATAAAAATGCTTCAAAAAGTTTTATAGGCCAACATACTGCAGTGTTTTACCAGACTTTTCTCACTGTCATCCCTCTTCCATCTAATCCCATAACAAAGGCAAAGAGAGAATTTCTAGAAGTTGTCATTTGTTTTGGTTTTCTGTACACCCCCACTTCCACTATACACATAGTACTCAGCACAACCTTGAAACTTGTTAGAAATGAACATTTTCAACCCCACACTGGACCTACTATAGAATCAAAACTAATAATGTTCAAATTAACAAACTTACATAGTGACTCAGAAGCAGGCTAAAGTTTGGATATAGAATATGACAATTGATTTATGGTGCTATGTGAACAGGAAAACCATCTCAAATTATTTTTATTATTATTATAATACATGGCAACTTTTTATTTATTTTTATTTTTATTGTTCTATTACAGGTGTCCCCATTTCCCCCCATTGCTCTTCCCTGCTCCCCAGTCCCTGACTCCCATGTTGTCCCCACTCTATTGTCCATGTCCATGGGTCATTTATACTTGTTCTTTAACTAGGCCCTTCCCCGTCTTTCCTCCCTTATCCCCCACCCCTGGAGTCCTTGTCAGTTTGTTCCTTGTTCCCGTGCCAAATATCCTGTTTCCTTTAGGTAATTTCCTTCATCTATTGTTATAATAGTCAGCATTCCTGAGTATCACTGAGTTATATGTACTGTCACTCAAAGACTGCTTTGAAATTGTAATTGCTATTTTCACAGAAATACTGCTGGCTCCTAAGAGAGAGGATAGTAGCATATTCTGATTCCAGACTTTTCCTGATCTACGAAAGTGTTTGAGTTCAGAACATTTCTAGTCAGTGCTTTTCAAGTGGAGCACTACTGATATATGGTAGCATCTCTCTGTTGTATGTGACTACCTTGCAATGAGGGGAAATTAGGATGCTTGCTTCAGTGCACTAAATACCAGCACAGCTCTCCAGTCACTCATTGTGCCATGCAAAAGTCTCCCTCAGGTACTTTCAGAATTCACCTTTGAAGGCATGTGCATGCAGTGACTGTTGAGAATTATTGCTTTTGGGTACTCTGTTATTTTCTTAAACTTTGTTGTAATGGATGCCATCTGGAAACAGTTAAGATAAAGTTATAGACCACTCTATATTCTTCCTTCCTCCTTTACCACCTTTCTGCTACTACTCTAGATTTCATCACTTGAGTCTCAGTTCAGCAGGCTTTTAGCAGCTTCTTCCAAGCTCCTTTTCAAGTTTTTCTTTCCTCCAAGCAATCTGGTATACTCCTGCCAGACCACTACCAAACAGTGCTTTTATTAGGTAACCAGTTTTAATGTACCACCACCAATTTTATATCAACTCTACTATTTGGATTCCAGGCAAAATTATAAACTGGACATTTATACTCTTAACAAGTTAATATCATTGATATTCAAAACAAATGTTCCACCTCTCTCCTGTAGGTTACTCCCCTGTGTGAATATTCTCTTAACTCTAGATCTATGCTCATATTCTCATTACCAAAAGTGTCGTTTTCTCATCCTTTCCTGGTATTTAAATATTAATCAACTTTAAATGTCTAACTTAACCTCTACTTTTACAATGAGGTCTTACCTTATTTTTCTGTTTTATTTGGTTTCCTGTTATTTGAACTTCTATACAGTTATTGTATATACCACTTAATGTACAACTTCCTTATATTTAGTACCATTAGGGTGCACACTTCCATAAATCAGTGTTATGTAGGCTTCTATTTTAAATAAATTTATACTATTTGTACAGTTACTATCTTGTTCAGGATATCTAAACAAGAGAGACCAGTTGAAGTACTATGCTAATAATCAAGGGATGTTTAATACGAAAGACAAATGAGAAGGCTTGACAAACTTCAATGTGTGTTTGAGGAACAAAAGAATGACCAAAGGTAAATCCAAAATTAGGTGATTTTAAGGACAATCACGCTGGTACTAGTGAAGGTCTTCACTGAAACAGAAGCAATAGGAGATATTGATAGATATGGATATAGATATACCTGATAAACATATATATGTGTATATATAGATAGATAAACATATGGGTATAGAGATACATAGATGATAGATGAAAAGATATGATTCAAGAAATTGGCTTAGAGACTGAGCATTTTCAAGATTGACAGTCAATAAGCTATAGACCCAGGGAAGCTAGTGGTGTAGTTCTCATTGAAATCTGAAGGCTTGAGAACCAGGAGAGCTGATGGTGTAAGTTCTAGTCCAAAGGAAGGAGAAGACTGATGTTCCACCTCAGTTAGGTAAAGAAAGTTCTCTCTTATTCGGTCTTTTTATTTGATTCAAGTGTTAAATTAACTAGATGGGGCCTCCCACATTAAGGAAGACAACTGTTTACTCAGATTACTGATTTAAAGGTTAATCTTATCCAGTATTGCCCTAGAGACACACTCAGACCAAATGGTTTAGTCAAGATAACATATAAAATTAACCATCACAGTGTCATTAAATAAATTTTGAATTTAGGAGAAACTGCAGGTCTTAAAAAGAAAATGGTTACTCAAAATTGAAATGTTAATAGACTATTCATGTAGAATTCTATGGTGAGGAATAGGAAATGTGGCCTTAGACCTAGATATTAAAAAATAGTGAAATGGAATATAGAAAAGCATAGTAGGTAGAGGGATAAAGTTGACCAAATTAATAAGGGAAAAGTAGAGGCTGTTAAAATAAATTATCAGAGAATGTGAAAACAAAGAGGAGAATGATTCTCTAAAATAGTAATAGAGTCAATTCTCCTTATGCAGTGATTCTGTATTTGCAAATTTACTTTCCTACAATTTACTTTGTAACTCCAAAATCAACACTTGAGGCACTTTCAAAACCATTCATGGGTATGTGAAAAATTAAGTTGTCAAATGTGCATATTATCAGCTGCAACTGAATGAGGTGATGCCTTGTTTCTTGATTCTGCTTTCACAATATAAACAAGTATCATTTTGAGGGTATATTCACTACCATTTTTTTCACATTTTTGTGTTTTGGTTGGTGATTTCACTGTTTAAATGATCCTCAAGCATAGTACTTAAAAGCTGACTAATGTTCCATAGCACAAATACACTGTGATGTATTTGTTGGGGGGGGCGGGGGGAGGGGAGAATGTGTCTTAAATAAGACTCTTTTAAGCATGGGTAATAGTACTATTTTTCATGAGTTCAATGTTAATGAAACAATGTAAGTTAAATGAGATGTCTCTGAAACCAGGCTATATATTGGCTGGTTGACAAAAAGTTGACCACAGACTTTCAGGAATTAACCCTGTATTTCCCTTAGGAACAACGGTTCACTATTTGCTAATTTAGGTTTTGCGGTACTCTTACAAAACATAGCTACCATGAATAATGAGAATCAACACATGTGATATATTTGTTACCATAATATTCCAGTCATTTTAATGTTAAAGAGAGAAAAACCTGATGATATATTTTGAAACAGATAACTGTTAAAAATTGTATTTTGCATTGGGTTAAAAATCAGTTAATGAAGACTTATAAATATTTATTTAAAAATGCCTTATAAACAATTCTCAAAGATGGTTTAAGGTAAATTCATTGGGAATATATTTTAACATCCATAGTTACCTTGAATTTAAATTTCCCCCCCTTATTGATTAGTCCAAACCCTCTTATTATCCTTGCCTAATAGTGATAGAATCCTTGATCCAGTAGATGCCTACTGGTGAGTACACCTTCCTGCTTTTTTACTAGGAAATAGAAATGGTGCTAATGGGAATTCAAAATATTCAAATATTTTAACTTTAGTTTTAAATTTTGCTTTTGAGCTGGTTAGGTTTAAATGATATCATGTGAATATACGCTTGTTCATGCAGTGACCTTCTACTAGGTGCCCAGGAACTTCTTTTACCAAACATGAACCTGGGGTACTGGGGCTTATACTATTTTTGTACCCTCTTTGATGAAACTAAATTAATTTAAAATGAATAATATGTATATCAATGTAGAACCTTGGAAGAACCTGTTGCATTGTGGGGAATCTGAAACTTAAGTTTCATTAGGTTCACAGTAAATCCTCTGCCTTTAGTAGCATCAACAACAGAAAGTCAAACATAAATCATAAAGTCAAACATAAATTTGTGAGTTAATGATGTTAAGCATGGAAGGAGGTGCTAAACTATAATGAAAGACTCCTAGGGCTGACATAGCAAATTATCACAAACTGAGTGCCTTAAATCAATTGAGATTTATTCTCTCATAGTTCAGGAAGCTGATAGTCTGAAATTAAGGTGCTGGTGGGGTTGGTTCCTTCTAGAGGTTTTCAGGGAGAACCTGTTCCACTCCTTACTTCTAGCCTCTGGTGTTGCCAGAAATCCTTGGCATTCTGTGGCTTGTCAATACATCACTCCAGTTTCTGTTGTCATCATCACATGGCCTTCTTCTCCGTGTGTATCTCTATGTGTCCCCTCCTTTTATAACAGTCATTTGATTGAGGACCCACTGTATCCAGTATGACTACATACTGGGTTATATCTGCAAAGATCCTGTTACCAAATAAGGTCACATTCTGGGGTCCAGAGAGACCTGGGTTGGGGGTGGGGCACTATTCAACTCATGATATCTAGTCATTGGTAACCATAGCAAATGAAAGAGCAACTACAAATGGAAATATGATAGAACTCAGGTAAAGCATTAGGGAACAATACACGTGACTTAGGACAAGCAGTATACAATATGAGAAAAATGTAAGAATTAAGTGTACACTGCAAGATGAGGCAACATTGTAAGACTAGGCACCAGATACAATCAAGATCTTCCTTATATGTCCCGTTTTGGGGTATAAAATTTGGTTATAGCACTTACAGTTTAAGTGCATTTAGTTTCCCACAATATGATATGGTATGATATATGATATGATATGATATATGACATTAATTATATTATATATTAAAATACAAGCATTTTAGACTACCACAAGAATGTCAGATATTATTTTGAAATTTAAATAAGTAATATAAACTGATACTGAGGTGGTTTAAAGAAAACAGGGATTTTGACTTTTTTTGTAGAATTTTAAAAGACTGGCTAAAAGATGCTGCAGAACTTAGTCAAATTAAATATATGATACAGTTTGAATCTATTTAAAAGTTTCAAATTTTTAGTAGAGTCTCTGGAATAGTATTTCTATGGAAAATAATGCCATAATTTTCTAATATTTTCTTGGGTATACAGAAATATTTTACTGAACTTGTGTATTCTCTTTTACTGAACTTATGTATTCTCTTTTCTTTTTTTCTTTTCTTGGGTGATTTCTGAAAAGTACTATACTTTTCAGAAATCACCCAAAAATGTGAAAAAAAAACTTTAGATTTAAAATTTGGATGAATTCAGCCTACCACTGTAATAAATTTATTTTCCACATGGCTTGTGACAACCTGCTTGTAGGAAAAAAGAACCAGGTTAAGCTAAGAACTAGTGGTTGTTCCTGTGAAACAAAGTAACAGAGAACTAATGAGTGGCAGCGCTGCAATCTAATCGCGCCTGTGTGTGCGCTACCCAGCATGCATGCATGTTGGACCTTTTGGTGTTCTTGAGGTCACATATACTACTTGGAATTGTTTTTGAGGAGAAAATAATATGCACATTACTTAGATATTTTAGTTAAAACAAATAGTTCAGTTAGATTTAGCTATGGCATTATTTAAAAATATTCCACTATTTGTTACAATGAAATCAGAGCAAGAATTTCATTTGAGATTTTGGAGAGTTGCATTTCATTTTTGAATAAACAAACACAAAGAAAAATTGCTTCAATGAGTGGTGCAACTGCCTGTTGTATTTCCTTTTGTCTTTTCTGTGATTTTCTCTTGCTCCTATTGTGGCAAATAGTTTTCATGGTCAACCCCTGGAGTGTGTTATTTAAATTATTGATATATGGTAAGTGGTTTTATTGAGTAATAACATTATTCCATTAACATGTCTCAGTATGAAAAAGCAGTTTAACAAATGCTTCTGATTGTAAATTATAATAAAACATATTCTAGAGGCTAAAGCCTGAAAATGAACACTACGAACACTACGTACATTATCCTCTATCTATCATGCCCCTCATTCTCTCATTGATATCAAAGAATTGGGTCATCTGTTTTGCTCAAAACCTGTGGCATTTATAAACCAAAGGAGGGGAAGATGCCAGTGAAATATGTGTACAAAGTATTTTTATAATGTTTTTAGGTCTAGATGTTTTTTATGAAAGGTTAATGGTTTGTTACTATCTAGATAGTTGTAAATATTAAAAAGTACATTTGAGTATCAAAGATTCAAAAGCAAAACTCATATTGTAAAATGAAAATAAGGAGAGCCACTGTATAGTTTTCTTTTCTTTCCATTTAAAATGATGGAAAGGTTTATTTTAAGGGATGTATAATCTTACTGCAGAAAGTCTAAGTGATTAAAGAATAACAAGCATTTATTTGAGGGGGGAAAAGACGCAGCCCAGGAGATACAGGTTCAGGTAACAACCTAAGCTGTGTTCCATCAAGACAAAGGGGAGGCTTCCTTTTAATTAATTAATTAATTTATTTATTTATTAAATTTTAGGGAGGCTTCCTTTTATAGTGAAACTTTCCTCCAGCTTTTTCAAACAGATCCATTTTATGTAAATAAGATAACCAAATTGTGTAGTTCCGATTGGAACTCAGTCCATTGTTAAAAATGCAGAAACCAGTGTTTCCCTGCAGTGGGTTACCGAGATGGTGCAAATGACCAAGCAGGCATAGTGCAGGCATTCCAGGAGTCTGGAAATATGAAGTTAGGCCATGCATCGTAGGTTCAACCAAGAGCTGGGAAAGCGTTTAAAGTGAAAGAGTTTATTAGTGAAGCAGTGAGACAGAGAGAAGGTTACTCACAGGCAGAGGAACCCCTACTTAGTAGGATTTACTACTTCTTTTATTAAGGCCTATTTCTTAAGGAGGAATAATATTTAGGATTTTTATGAGAATGGGGTGGGGACTTCTTGAAAGATCCTGGTCAGACACTTTGTGTCTTTCTATGGGCTCTCTGTTTTTGATCATGGCAGCAGGGGTGTATCAGTTAGAATGCTAATGTACTACGTTGAGATTATAATGAGAATAGGAGTTACTGCAAGGTGAAATTAGTTGCCATGTTACATGGAGCTGATGTTCTGCAGGTTCTAGACCATAAATCCCTGGAGGTTGGTGTTACTATCTTCTTGATACTCCTTGTACCCTGTATAGGTTACAGCCCTTTTGCCACATACCCTGTCTCACAGGAAGCAGGGAGTTCAACCTGAAGTTCCTCGCAGCATAAAGAGTACATGAGGAACCCTATCAGCAAATAACTGCTAAGGCTCTTACTATTTACTAAATTTGGGCCCTTGGTTGACCATGGGGAGTGCATCGCAGCAGGTAAATTCTTGGGGTTCACATCAAATGAATCTTTCTTCTCAGGTCCACAGATCCCATACTATTCAGGTAAACACACACACACACACACACACACACACACACACACACGTTAATGAAGCAAATTTAAGTAGGATTTCCAGATTTCATTAAAAGGGTATTTTGACTAAGACATTGAAACAGGAGATATTCACAGGAATTTACAATGAATCTTAGAATAAGTTGAGATTTAGGAGCTATAGAGAATTGGAAGAAAATGTCAATGGCTGACCCCTATAGGGTATGTTGTGCTTCCTGTCCACTTGCCTTTCTATTTGTCTACAACCTGGTCAATTGGCTATATTCACAAAGTAACCTCCCTGCTTTGAACACAATTGAACATAAAAACAATTGAGGGAATCTTTGCTTTATATTATTTAATTACTAGGGATAACACATGTGTAAGCTATATAGAAGATATGAGTCAAAGGAAAAAATAGGAGAAATACAGTATTTTCACCAGTAACTCCCAAGAAAGTGAAAGGAGATCAGGATGGCTGTATTTCATCACATTCATAAAAAGCCTTCAAAGACAGATTTTGATGTTATCTATAACTTGTTATACATTGAATTGTATTTGAGAGAGGAGATGTTCAACTCTGTGGTAAAATAAATATCTACAGCATACCTTAGTTTTTAATCTTGACTTGTCATTTAAAGTCTCCTCCCCCAGTTCTCATTATTCTTGAAGTCTAAAAAAATGTAGCTCTGACATTGCTTTCACTTCCTGAGCTTTGTTGTTTCTTAGGTGTAAGAGGGGAGTTGGCAGATAGTATCTAGGAGTAAAATTTAAAAAAAATACAGTGAAAGGTGGCAGAGTATGCCTACTCAACATATAAGGTATGCCCAGAAGGTATCCAACCATGTAATATGAAAAACAGAGGCATTTATTGAAGAACATACAAGATACAAGAAACATTATACATAGGACAATGAAACCTCAGTCCCCTTCAAAGTGGGCACTTTGGGGCTTCACACAGTTCTCTCAGTTGCCATTAGCTGCCCTGTCTTATTTTCCTGAATATCATCAAGAGTCTGAAACCTCTTCCCTTTCAAAGATGATTTTAGTTTTGGGAAAAGCCAGAAGTCACAGGGCACCAAATCCGGATTGTGTTGGGGCTGAGTCATCTGGGTGATTTGATGTTTCTGCTGAAAAACACTGCACTGCCTTAGTCAAAATACCCTTTTAATGAAATCTGGAAAATCCTACTTAAATTTGCTTCTTTAATGTGTGTGTGTGTGTGTGTGTGTGTGTGTTTTGATGCATGAGTGGACACATCATTGTGATAAAGCTGCCAATCATCAGTTGCCCATAGCTGAAGCTTTCTGAATCATCCAAATAGCTTCCATGGAGGAATGTTCATCTTAACACAAAATTTGATGCATGTTCCTTGTTCTACTCACTCAGTCATTTTGACTGTGATGACCACACAGTACACATGCTCACTCAAGGTCATCTACCACCTTCACTGAATAGTACAGTGAAGTCATCATTGTTCATGCATGCACATTCCAGTCCACTCTCCTTGGCTGCCAGGTTACATCAATGATGTGCAAACCATTCTCCTTATATTAACAATGGCTGGACTTTTTCTGGACAGACTACCTTATGCTTCTTTGTTTTAAAGGCTTTTTTGAAGAAGAGCAGGAAAACAAAAAGCTCTGAAAACCATAAATTATTGTTTGGTAAGGGAATATAGTAGATCTCCATTTGTATGGATGTCTTTCTTTTTATGTTAGAAAGACAAAGCAACTGTAAATCACAAGAAAATCTTATCCATGGAGAAGCCCCACCTAAATCAGCATAACTAACTTTACTTTTACCTTAGGTTTTCCTGGTAAGTAAGGAAAACCTAAGTAAGAAAAAAGTAAGGTTTTCCTGGTAATCTCCTCACAACTGGCCTACCCACTCCTTTCTTTTGTCTTTAGCTAATGATGGTATTAAGTTAGCGCTTAGTCCGCCTCAGAGGGTTCCTCATTTTTCTGGGTATCTCCCATGTACACATGAAGTGTACACGTTTATAAACTTACATTTTTCCTCTTGTTAATCTTTTATTATAGGGGTCTTAGCCAAGAATTTAGAAGGGCAAAGGGAAAAGTATTTTACCTCCCCTATAGCAACAAGGTAACACAGCAGGTAGAAATCTCTTCTCTGAGAAAATAAACAGAACTTATGAAAAGACACCTCTTAATGTGTGAAACATACAAGGAATAATAACCTGGTAAAAATGTTTTAGAAAAGACAAATATAAGGATGTGTTTGCTATATATTGAGAAAAAGTCTGTAAAGTCATGGAAACTGAATTTTAAGGTCAATATCTAAAAGAAAATAAAGGGATCACTCAGTACTTTATATAAATTATGAGATATTGAGATGGCAGAGAAATTAAAATAACACACTTCATAATTTACTATGTCATTTGTTCTGTGGGATAATATTCAGATGCAAAGACTAGATCAAATCACCACAAATTTCAGTCATTTTTAAAATTTCAACTCCTCAAAGCAAGTTTACTACAACTTAAGGTGTTGGAAAAAAGATCTGATGTAATCAAAAAAGTAAACAATTGCTTAACTATGAGATTCAAAAATTTAAAGGTCAAATTGATATGGTAGGCAGTTAAGCATGAGCAGAGTAGGACCAGGTACAGAGGGTCACCAGGGTGGATAGCCCAGGGTTAGCAACAAACAAAACAGGGAGGAAATTGCTGCAGTGTGGACCTCACCCACAGGATGACCTTTCCTCCCGTAGCATATTGCTAGTAATGCAGTTGGTCATGTAGTTCAGACACCCCTTGATCTGCCCTCCCCTGGCATGTTGCTTGCCATGCCATAGACCACCCTAGAGGAGGAACAAGGGGACCAGAGAAAGGCTTCATACAACTCCTACACAAACCCTTGCATGACCACTCCCTTAAACATTAAGCCTTGAAGTCAATGAAGTTCTGATTGCATCAGGTAATCTTAGGAACAAAGCCTCGGGTCTGTTGAGTACAGAGACAGAGTTTTGGTCAAACTAGAGGTAATATCTAGGTCTCAGTTCTGCTTCAGCTCTAGACCCAGAGAAGCAGCAAGGCCACATGGGGCAATGCTATGGCTGTCATCAGGACAAGATGTGATGACTGATGATCCTATGCCCTAGGGCCAACTAATCAGTAGAGACCACAACCTTGAAATAACTCACCTGGAAAGTTGATGAATATTCTATTGAGATCCTCCCCTGAATCCTCCCCTAAAATCTCCATATATTGAGAACAGATAAAACCCCTTAAGATGAAGTACCTAGTGCACACACTCTCTCTCTCTAACTTTGTTCTTCTTTCTCAAGATTGCTGTGACTATCCAATGTCTTTCATGGTTCCATATAAATTTATTGAATATTTGTTCTAGTTCTGTAAAATATGCCATGGGTATCTTGATAGAAATCAAGCTATAGATTGTTTTAGATAGTATGAACATTTTAATGATGTTAATTCCTTGTATGCATGAACATGGGATATGCTTCCACTTACTTGTATCTCTTTCAATTCTTGTATTCAGTGTCTTATAATTTTTGTATTACAGATCTTTTATGTCCTTAGTTAAGTTTATTTCATGGTATTTTTAAGCAATTGTTAATGGGATTGCTTCCTTAGTTTCCCTTTTGGATAGTTCATTATTGGTGTATAAAAATGAAACTGATTTCTGGATATTTATTTTGTATGCTGCTACTTTATTGAATCACTAATCAGTTCTAATAGTTTTCTGTCAGATTTTATAGTGTTCTCTATATAGGTACAGTATCATATCATTGCAAATAATGACAGTTCACTTCTTCCTTTCCAATTAGGATGCCTCCCTAATTTGGATTGCTGTATGTAAGACTTCCAGTAATACATTGAATAATAGTGGAGAAAGTGGACATCCCTGTTTTGTTCCAGATCACAAAACTAAGAAGTTTTTGCACAGAAAAAGAAACCATCTAAAAAATGAAAAGACAGTTCCCTGAATAAGAAATTTGCTAATAATATATCTGATAAAGGGTTAATACCTAATTTTTTTACAGAGCTTATAAAACTCAACACAAAAAATCCAATTAAAAAATGGTCAAAGGACCTCATGAATAGACACTTCTCTAAAGAAGATATACAGATGATCAATAGACATATGAAAATATGTTCAATGTCACTAATTATCAGAGAAATAAAAAAGATTAAAACTGCAGTGATATATCACCTCACACATGCCATAATAGCTATTATCAATAAATCAACAAACAACAAATGTTGGCAAGGATGTAGAGAAAAGGGAAGCCTCATGCACTGTTGGTGAGTGTGCAGATTGGTGTAGCCACTTGGAAAGCACTATAGAGTTATTTCATAAAATTTAAAATAGAATGCTTTATGACCCAGCATTTCCACTTCTGGGAATTTATTAGAAGAAATCCAAAACATTAATTCTAAAGAATATATGCACCCCTATGTTTATTGCAGTATTATTTATAGCCAACATCTGGAAGTAGCCCAAAGCCCATCAGTAAATGAGTGGACAAAACAGGTGTGGTACGTGTGCACAATTACTCAGACATAAAAACAGAAGGAAATATCACCCTTTGCAACTGCATGGATGGACCTGGAGAGTATTACACTAAATGAAAAAAGCCAGTTGGAGAAAAACAAGTACCATAGGATTTCACTTATACATGGAACTAATGAACAAAATAAAGTGACAAAATACAGACTCATAGATACAGAGCACAGACTGATAGGTGCCAGAGGGGACAGGTTTGGGGTACTGGGTAAAATGGTGAAGGAATTAAACTAACAAACAAAAAAGAACTCATAGATGCAGACAACAGCATGTTTATTATGAGAAGGAAAGGAGTGCAAAGGGAGGTATAAGAGGGTAAAAGAGGATAAATGGTGAGGGAGGGAGATTTGACTTAGGATGGTGAAGACAATACAATATACAAATGAGGTATTATGGAATTGTGCATCTGAAACATATATGATTTTAGTAATCAATATCATCCCAATAAGTTAGACTAAAAACCTAGAAATAAATTAGTTTAATTTGCTTTAAAATCTTTTTATAAATGAGTGTTTATGAACTTTTTTTATTACTGAAGTACCACAAAGTTAGGCCCATGGACATGTATCAGCCTGCTGCTTAAATGCAAGCCAGAGCTGGAATGCACATCTCCTGATTACCACCTTCCTATTTAGAGGTGACATCGTAACCCTAGAATTGAAAATCAAATGACCACCCTAGCACAGTGCCTGTCATCCAAATATTGATTTCCAATATTAGAAGAAACTCTAGATTTAGCATTTGTTGTGTCTGGGATATGTGTGAGCTGCTTTATATACAGTAGAACTAAAACCTCATGAAATCTCTGAAATTTAAGTATTATTAACTTTATTTTGTAAGACAAGAAAATGATGTTCTTAGTGATTAGCTTACTAGCCTAATATCACATAGTCAATATGTAGAAAAGTTGGGATTCTTCATGTATTAAACAAACAAACAAAAGTTCATACTTTCTAATATGCTATTTATTTTATTTGAGAAATATAATTCCCCTATCAGCATATCAACCAGCAATACATGTGTTTTGTGTTTAAGGGATACTGTAGATAAAAAAACTGCTTCTAAAAATTTTTATGCATGTGAATCTCCTGGAAATATCATTGAAATTCAGATTCTGACTCAAATGTAGCCTGAAATTCCATAATTTTAACACACTCCCAAGTGACTCTGATATTTTTGGTCTGTGAACCGTGCTTTAAGTAGCTAACCATTAGCAGTGCTGTAATATTCTGGCCCATGGTCTGGAAACCATCACTCTTCTGCAATGAGATAAGAAACTTGTATAAACACATAAATCAATGTCCACCTTTCTTTTATAGAGAAAGTTGTTAAGAAAAATATGACAGGTTAACTGAATGGTGTGCCTAATGATGTAATGACTTAGAGTCTGACCCAAGCTTCTTACCTTATATAAGACATGCAATGGGTAACAACAAATTCATTAACAAGCAACTTTCAGAAGCACAAATGTTGGGGGTTCAGAGGGTGTTGGGGAAAGTCAGGAAGAGCATATGACAGATGGCTTGACATGATTGCTAGTGCGGGAAGATTAGAGGCTTCTCACCCTCTCCCCTGTGCTTGGAATGTGTGCTGATATAATCAAGGAAGAAATCTATTGCTTAACTGACATTCATATTTAATTAGACCTCTGAAGGCTACCTGTGAACCTAAGTATTATTTATAACACAGTTTCTAAGGAAACAATATTATCATTTAGTATTACCAATTCTCCACAGAATTCAGAAGGAATTAGATTGTAAGAGGAGATAGAAAAGAGGAGTGATTACTAGGATATGACATGGATTCAATAAACACTATATAGGGAAAAGGAAACTTATTTACCTTTTTTTGGTGGCTGTTGCATACAAGATTAATGGAATTAGCATGCTATCAATACTACTTTATCTTTCTTTTAGTTCTTGATAAAAGTACTTTCATCAATATTATTATATGTATGATATTTAACACAAATCTGATTATTAGTCAAATAATACACTATTAATCTTTTAAGATTGAATTCCTCAGATGCTAGGGGAGTTGCCTAAATTTACACAGTTAGCTTTACTGACACTAAATTTGCTCTCCTGTAAATCTCATGTGCAGGAAAACACTGATAAAAACTTTATTACAACTTTTGGACAAGATGAAAAGAGTTGTGCTAGAATATAAAACAAATAGGTGAATTTGTAGATTTTCAAATATATTTTCCAAATTATGTTGATTGATGTCAACCTTGGTAAAGTTTTATAGTGGCATCAGAATTTGTTCTGGCTTTATGCTTTTAAATATTTATTAATAATGAATGAAATAAAGATATAGAAGTATGATTATCAACTATGCAAAGCTGAGATTGACATTATTCTGTGTATCACACTTCATAGTTAAAATTCTGACAGACTGAAATAAGAAGTAAAATATGGCAGTGTAAAATTTTACATGCAGATAAAATTCTGCATTAGGTTCAAATGTACCAAGTACATTTAAATAGAACATACTAATAATCTTCAAACATCTGAAGTATATGCATATTTATATAAAAGAGAAGTTTAAATAGTTTGTGTAGATCCCCAAAACAGAAAGAAGAAAATGAACAAAAGATCAAGTAATTTGTCTAAGAACATGAGAGAACTTTCTGACAGGATGGGAACTAACATATTTAGAAGCTTTGCCCACATAGGGGGTAAGTAATCTGTCATATTATTATGATTAATCCCTATAGTACTTCTAGGAAGTAGATACAGTAAACCCATACAATAGTAGGAAGCTGAGATTACGTTGGTTAAGCTTTTGTATAATAAAATTTCAAATATGGAATGTGAGGGAAACTCAAGATTGGGACTCAAATCTGCTTGCTTCCATTCTACAAGACCTAATTAAAAAACTAACAAGTTCTTTATCAGGGAAATTACTCATACATAGTTGGAGAACTATTTGTCAGCAATTTTCCAGAGAAAAATTCCTTAAATGGTGAGATAGATTAATTTTAAATTTTCAAATTTTCCTTTATTTGTTGAACTTGCTGATATAATAACCTCTTTTCTAGGATCTACTTCCTTCTCAATCACATGATGGTCATGTGAATTACAAGTTTTAGTATAATATGACCTGTTCCCTAACCACTTTTTTGTTCACAATCTCTTCTGAGCCATAGTTTTCTGGCCAAAGATTGTGGAGGGCATTGGCCCTATAATGGGCAAAAAAGTCTTTCTATGAGATTTCTAAACTTGGAGCTTGAGTATGTTATTCTACTTATAGGTTATCTAAACTACAAAAGTCTTAAGTACAAAAACTGGCAAAAGCCATGTTTTCATTCTAGTTAGAGGAAGCTAGTCTAAAGTTAAAGCAGAGAGAATCAGAGATGAGAAAGGAAGTGTCCTGATGGCATTCAAGAAGCTGATTCTGGATTTTTGGAAGCTGGGCAACATCCTGGACATTGGTTCCCAGCAGACACCCCTTTCCCCTTGGATTTAACTAGTTTGAAAAGATTTTTCATTGTTATAATGCAGAGTTCCTAGTCACTTTCTGTCAAGAATGGTAACACATTAACTTTAAGATACACAAATGGCACAACATATTTGATGAAGTCTTTGCATATGAGTCACAGAATGAATCTACATTATAATTTAATTCTTTCAAAAAAGTGTTACCTCATGAGTAGGAAAGCTTGTTATTTATCTCATCACCAATTTTTTTGTGAAAATGAGTTTCATGTTCATACCTTTGTTTAATTTTCCCAATAAATTTCCCTTAGGAATAAGTCATAGGGATATGAGAGATCCAAGCTAGCAGTAAGGTGTACTTAACTTGACTCTGTGTGTGTGCCAAACCAGAATTTTAATTTCGATTTCCTATACTACTCTAAAAAATTAAAGTTTTTATTAAAGTTATAACTGCAACTAAAAGGGTCTTAAATTAGGTCATTTAAATCTACATTCCCCACAATTTATGCTGGGTTCTCAACAGTAACTGTGCAGTAAATGTATTTAATAGTTATGTTATATAAAGCTCATTAAAATTTTAGGATTCTAATATAGTCTGTACTCCATTTTATTCTCAGTATCTCATACCATATTCAGAAGTCAATTAAATGACAATAAAATAGTTTCCATTGTGTCTACAACCATTAACCTTTTATCAATGGCTTCTAAAAAAAAAGCCATGTATCACATCAGTCAGTTATTTGATAAGAAGGCTCTGTGATGGCTTTTATTCATAAACTTCTATAACCATCACTCTTTAATACATGTATAGACTGACATTTGGGATACACATACTATGCCACAATACTTGTACTTGCCTATCCCCTTGCTTTCTAAAAACAAATGTTGCTATATCAGTTTGAATGTTAAGGTTTTACAAATTTAGTGAAAATGAGTTTTAAGGGGATATTACATTATTTTAGGAAACACAAAGTCATTATTTTTTAAGTTTTAATAAAATACAATATGTTATTGTAAAAAAATTAAAGGTAGCACAACCATTTTCCTGAGCCAAGGTAAAGTGGGGAAATTAATCTTGTGATTGTCTTTCACATACCTGAAAACCATGAAAGAAATGAGTCCTTTGCAGGGAAAAGTTAAAATGTGTTTTTATTATCCCTTACTTTTTATAAATTATTGCATATCTATGTTCTGAGAAATGAAACAAAATGACAATAATAGGCATTTAAACATGCTTCTAAATATGAATATATGTGTGTACATATATAAGTATTAATCAAAAACAATTTACTATTTTGAAAAGTTTACCAAAAATATGCTCTTAAAAGTCATCAGTGACATGTTTTTCTTCTGGTGATAGCACTACTTTTTCTTGGTGGTTTTCTAGTTCTTTCATTTTTGATAGCATTGGGGATTCAGGGTGAGAATTGATATGTTAACAACCAAATCAAAATCTGAACTATTTCAACTTTTCATTTTTAGAATAAGTAAATGTGATATTGAAATTTAAAGATGTGAAAAGGAGTGTTTCTTTTTATAAAATTCAAAATTCTTTATTTTTGGATGTCTGATTATATTCAAGTTTTCCTATAATCCTGTGAACTTATACACTGACATTGAATGAAGTCCTCTTGCATCTCTATGTTTACTTATCTATTTACTCTTAAGTAAGTGTGAATCTATTTCTATGACATCAATAATTTTTAATTGATAAAAACATTTGAAGAGCATAGTTCAACTATTGAAACAACTAATTAATTGTATTTTAATTGTGAGTCTGGTATTCAGGCTGAATGTATTTCCCCAAGTTTACATACTGAAGCCTAATACTGAATTTGATGATATTTGGAGGTGGAGCCCTCATGGGTGGGACTAGTGCCCTTATTAAAAAAGACACCAGAAAACCCTCCTCACTCCCTGCAATGTGAGGATGAAATGTGAAGTCAGCAGTCTACAAGCTGGAAGAGGGCTCTTACCCGAATCCAGGCATGCTTGCTCCTTACCATGGACCTCTAACTCCTAGAACTGTAAGAAATAAATTTCTGTTGGCTATAAGCTACCCAGTTTATAGTATTTTGTTATAAAAACCTGAGCTAATGAAAACAAGGTTACATATATTTTTGATATTTTAATAATACATGTAAATTACATGTAATGATATTAGAATAAGATTATCTTTCACTATTTAAAAATAATAATGAATTTCCTGGAATCTTTATGAAAATATTCCGATAGTATGAAAGATATAAGAAGTTGTAGCATAGAGGATATTTCTGTGGTAACTATTTATAAACTTGAAAAATATTTTATTTTTAATTATAATAACATGAGCTATATGGTTTGAAAATCTAAAAAGGAGAATATGTGTTTTTATAATGCAATTCTAATTTATGTCTTTAATTTTATCGAGGTATAATCAACATATAATGTATTTGTTTTAGGTATACAACATAATGATCTGATATACAGGGGGACCCCCAAAACCTGAAATTTATTTATAAAAAATATGCATTCATTGTCACATGTTTGAACTTCAGTAATCTACAAAGTACTCTCCATTTGATGCAACACACCTATCAAGACATCTTTTCCAATGCTCAAAACATTCTTTGAGCTTGACAATTTAGGTGCCTTTTAGTGCTGTTTTTTGTTTCACCTCTTCCTTTTGAAGATTTTTTTCATCTGGGAAACAAACAAAAGCCCCTTGGGGCAAGATCAGGTGAATAGGCAAGGTTACTACTGCACAGGGTCATGCAGATTTTGGTCAAAAACTGCTAAGCATGGTATGAGCAGGTGCGCTTGTAAATCACCCATCGTGAAATAGGCAAACACACTGCAAGTCTTCAAAAAAATTCACTGAAGCCAAACACAGTTTCACAACAAACACTAGCTGTTACACTGGTACAGATGAGTTTCTAGAACATTCACCTAGTGGGGGAAGCCTGTGCTACAAGGGGCCTGCCCTCCAGAAGATAATTAGTTTTTGGAGAGTCCTTCCTCATGTGAACAGATTGTAAAACAATTATCACATTGGTACATTCATCACCTCACATGGTTATAATTTTTTCCATGTGATGAGAACTTTTAAGATCTATTCTCTTAGCAAGTTTTAAATATCCGATAGTGCACTATTAATTAACTGTTAATTATAGTCATCGTGTTGTACATAATGTCTCCAGAGCTTATAACTAGAATTGTGTACATTTTAACCAATTTCACCAGTTATTCCTCATCCTACCCCCAACTCTGCATGTGCCAGCCACTCATCTATTTAGTGTACTTACAAATTCATTGTTTAAATAATCAACATACAGGTGATATCATACAGTATTTGTCTTTCTCCATTTAAATTATTTCATTTAGCACAACGACCTCAAGTTGTATTTATGTTTTACAAGTGGCAGAATGTCCTTCATTTTATGGCTAAATAATATTCCATTATATATACATGTAATGTATAATATATGTGCATATATTATAGTACACACACATATTAAATGTATCCATTTATCTCTCCACAAACACTTTGGTTGTTTCTATGTGCTGGCTGTTGCATGTAATGATGTAATGAACATGGGAGTGCAGATACCTTTTTGTTCTTTTTGGGGTAGTGATTTCATTTCCTTTGGATATCTCCAGAAATGGAAGTGCTGGATGGAATTTCTATTTTTAATTTTTTGAGAAACCTCTATACTGTTCTCTATAGTGGCTGCACCAATTAACACTCCCACTAACAGTGTGCAAGTGTTCTATTTTATCTACATTGTTGCCAGCATTTCTTTCTCGTGTATTTAATAATAGCCGTACTAACAAGTGTGAAGTGATATTTCATTGTGGTTTAGACTTACATGCGCCTAATAATTAGTGAGGATGAGAATCTTTTATGTACCTCTTGGCCACTAATATACCTATGCTGAAAAAAATGTCTCTCTGGTTCTCTGTCCATTTTTAAAAGATTTTATTTATTTATTTTTTAGAGAGAAGAGAAAGAGGGAGCGAAACATCGATGTGCAAGGGAAACACTGATCTTATGCTTCTTATACAACCCCAAATGGGGACCTGGCCCACAACCCAGGCATGCGCCTTGCCCAGGAATTAATCCAGGGACATTTCAGTTTGCAGGCCAGTGCTCAATCCACTGAGCAACACTGGCCAGGGCTCTCGACAATTTTTTAATCAAATTATTTATTTTTTGTTATTGAACTATATGTGTTCCTTGTATATTTTGGTTATTAACCCTTTATGAGATGTGTGGTTTGCAAGTATTTTCTCTCATCCTGTAGGTTGTCTTTTTATTTTGTTGGTCATTTCTTTTACTGTACAGAGCTTTTCACTTTGATGTAGTCTCGCTTGTTTATTTTTTTTTCTTTCTTGTTTGTGCTTTAGATGGCATATTCAAAAAAATTATTGCCAAGATATCTGTCAAGAAGTTTTTCTTTGTGTTCTTTTCTAACAGTTTTATGGTTCTAGGTCTTACATTTAAATCTTTAATCCATTTAGAGCTCATTTCTTTTTTGTGTAATGTGAGAGGTCTAGTTTTGTTATTTTACATGTGACTATCCCAATTTTTCCAGCACCATTTATTTAAGAAAATGTATTTCCTCCATTAAGTATTCCTAGCTTGCCTGTCAAATAGTTTAGTTGACTGTATATGAATGAGTTTATTTTTGACTCTCAATTTTGTTCCGTTGGTCCTTGTGTGTTTTTATGGCAGTATTGTTATATTTTGATTACTATAGCTTTAATGTAGTTTGAAATCAGAAAATGTGATGTTTCTAGTTTTGTTCTTCTTTCTCAAAACTGGTTTAGCTCATTCCAGTCTTTTGTGGTTCCACACAAATTTAAATTTTTTTTCCTGCAAAAAAATGACACTGGAGTCAATAAGGATCACATTGATTGTATAGGTGGCTTTGGGTAACATGGACATTTTAACAGTTTTAATTATTTAAATCCATGAATATATAATATCTTTCCATTTATTTATGTCTTATTCAAGTTCTTTCATCAATGCCTTATAGTTTTCAGTGAAGAGTTTTTTCACTTCAATGCTTAATTTTTTTCCTCAGTATTTTATCGTTCTTTATACTATTGTAAATGACATTGTCTTCTTTACTTTTTTCAAGTAATTGATTGATAGTATAAAGGAATGCTCCCTGTTTTTGTATATTGACTCTGTATCCTGCAATTTTTATCTTTCTTTGGAGTATATTTAATAGGATTTTGTTTTGTTTTGGTGGAGTCTTTAGAATTTTCTATTATAAAATTATGCTGTAGATTGTCTAGGTTAACCAGGAGTCTACTTGCATTCTTAGAAAAGGGCATGTTAAAGTATTTTATTGAAGTAATTTAAATATTAAGTAATATTTAGTATGCTATTGTCTACCAAGAAGGAGTTAAGAAAATAAATTATGAATTATCATAAAGTGGAAGTTACATACCTGTAAAAAGAATAGAGAATGCATGTATTAATTTATATACTATAATTGAATGAAGAAAGCAAGGTGAGAAATTGTGTGGTACTTTGCTACTTCTTATGTAGTAAGGAAGAGTAGAACATATATCTTTTGTCACTTGTGTAAAATATACAACATCAAGAAATAAAGACAAAAAAGTAATGATTATTATTTTTGCGTATGTGTAGGTTAGATGGAGGTAGAAAAGAAATATATTTTTACTGTATACATATAACTGTACATAAATATATACAATGTGTAACAGACATGTACATATGTTATAGCATAAATACATGCATGTATATGAACACAGATACACTTTACAAAGACTTCACATATATATAATGTTTAAATAAAAATTTCTTGGGTTAAATGAAAATTAGCTATTCACTGTTGGTTTAAATAACTACTTCTACACAAAAGTAATATCTGTATAGCCATTCTGGCATTCTCTGTCCAAGTGGTTAACAATTTAGCTTTGTTCTCTACGTTTTCTTGATCTAATGCCAGTGTTTTGACACTGGTTCTTGATAATGAAGAGATTGCCATGGACTGGATCCATAGATGTCTGTATAAAGCAGAGTATTTTAGACTCATTCCAGGAACATTAGGGAAAAATCCATCTGCACCACAGGAAGCATAGACATCTATATTTGCCAATTCTGAATAGCCCCAGACTTTTTCCAGTGTGCAGAATGTTTTTGTACAGTTCATTAGCCATTTATATAAATATTTAAGCCGGGCTTTTAAGGCTTGCTGAAACAAGGGCACACAGCCCTTGATAATAATTTATTTTTACAGTAAGTTATAATCATTTTTGACCATAAGAAATTAGCCCTCTCTACTTTTGCTTCAAGGAGGAAAATTATATATATTCATTATATCTGAAATTTGAGAAAGGCATCCCAAATAATGATGTTCTATAATGCAAGCACAATGATGCATTTGACACTTAGAGAATAGCAATGCCAGGATCTCATAGGAAAGTCCCTAGAGCAATATGCAATATTTGATAGTATGCTCAGGTCATTATATAATTTTTTCTTCTGACAGAGTTTGATATAAAAATTTTCTATTATAGTAGGTGCTCTTCAGTGATTGCTGTCATTACAATAATACCTAATATAATAGGCTATTTTATTATCCACAAAACACTTTCACCCATATTATATCATTTGTTCCTTGCACAGGTTAATGGTATTTTAAAGAACATAAAACTAAGTTAAGAAATGGCTATTTCTTGTTCAAATCCAAATATCTGTTAAACATAGATACATAGATAAACTTAGACTTTGTGGTGTCTTATTTTATACATTCTTCATTATATTTGCTTATCTTTAAAAAGGTACACATTTTAAAATGTTCTAAATGTCTCACTGAGGTATTAGATCTTTCACTAGGATGGCAGATACCTTAAACTGTAACCACTGATGTTATTGTACAAGGGAAATTTTTATGCTTATTATATTTTGGAATGAGAGTATTAATATTTTATGATGATGATGATGTTCATTGTGAAGGAAACTCCATTCCTGCCCTACAGTAGACCTTTACTGTAATTACCTTAAAAACATTTCATGGTCCCTGAACCTAGTCTGTTACAATTGTATATCTTTAGAAATTCTGGATATCTTCCCATTTTCTACCTTAAATGTAGTCAAGTGAACATTGACAAGGAAGTGCTCCCCACCACCAAGAGCAGCAGAGCCTGCCTCAGGGAAGTTTATGTTATGTCTCCACGGATCTATTTGGTAAAAGCTAAGCACTGGTAATTTTGGTGTAGAGTTTCTAAATGGAAATTATTATTACAGATACATTATTCCATCCCCACCGTTATTCATTCATTGTTACTGAGGACAGAGGACGAATGTATTAGCTTCAGGTCAGTGGACTATGAGATGTCATCTGTCATCCTGATACAGACGTATACACAAGAAACAAACTTCATGGGCTTTGAGCTGGTTTGGTAACTGAGTCAAATTTTAGGTCTGCCTTCTTGTGAAGAAACTGAATCTTTTAGTATATGGAAATCAGATTATCTTTTGTTAGCTAGTTTGCCAAAGGGATAGTCTATCAAAATGTTAAAGCTACTTACACAGAAACAAACCTGTATTATCAGGTATGAGGTGTTTCAAACACACACACACACACACACACATTTTCCCAGACAACCTTGCAAATAATTATAGCAATGTGACTATGTTCTGATTAAAGAGATTTAAGGAAGAATTGGTAGTAGAAACTTCCAGAAAATCACTTTATCATTCCTTACCTATGGTAATCTCGCTGAAATGTGAGCACAATGAATGGAACATTAAAGTCTTGGACAACAAAGTTATGATAAATACAAGTCAGACAATAAAGGTGACTAGATTGAGAGAACTGGACAACTCCAATAATGGAGATGCAATATCAATTCTGCTACCTCTAGACAAGCATATTGTGAGGATACCACTGCTGTTTTCAGTCACTGTAATTAGTACCTGAATATGATGTCCAACTGATACAAGAAAGATTGGTGCATTTTATTAGCTCACCAGCCAATCACTAGAATACCATATTCTTCTTTTTTATTTTGACTTTCCCATTAGCTAAACTCAGTTGAGTATGGAGACAGAAAAAATACATCAGCAGCAAATAAAAGTAAAAAAAATCAAGAAAACATTATTTGTGTTTGAGACAAAAAATGTAAGATATTTCTCACTGAACAAAGCAAAAAGCAAATATAACTAAATGAATTAAATGGTGACCGGATACCAGAACATCCAAGTGCACATAGTAAAACGTATATTTTGAGGAAAGAAAACATATGAGATAGCAGAAAATTTTTGCTGATGTGACAAATGGATAAATAACAATTCCTATTTCATGACTTGTGAGATTTAAACAAAATAATACATATAAAGTGGTCAATAAATTAAATAGTATTTAATTAGTAACATTTTGATAAATATTATTCATGAACTAAAGAATGACATTAATCTTAAAATTTCTAAGAGTTTCAAATTTACATCTATATTAATAGGGGAAATATACTAATCTTAATATTTTTGGTTAAATAATAAATTCCTAACAATAAGTGCAAATTTAACCATTACTAAGAAGAAAAATATTATTACCATGTGGATATTAAATATTTTATTTTCAGCATTTACTCTCCTTTATTTCAGCAACAGTACAGAATGGGGGAAATTCTCTGAAAATAGGTATAAACACTTTCAAAGGGAAGAAAAGTGAACAAGTTTTTCCTTATCTGAAAGTAATGTGTCCTATAATGTTACTGTTAAATATTTCTATTCTTACATTATAAATAATTAAAAGATCAGTTAAGCCCTGGTCACATGGCTCAGTTGGTTTAAGTGCCATCCTGTACACCAAAATTGTTGAAGGTTCAATCCCTGGTCAGGGCACACACCTAGGATGTATGTTCCAACCCTGGTTGAGAGCATACTGGAGGGACTGATCAATGTTTCTCTTTTACATTAATGTCTCTCTCTCTCTCTCTCCACTCCCTCCTCTTCTATCTCTAAAATTAATAAATATATCCTTGGGTGAGGATTAAAAAACAAAATTAGTTAAAATTACTAAAATATACTAAAGTATTTATATGAACTCAATATATGAGAAAATTGACCTTTCAAATTTCTGGAAAATGATGGTGATTTTAGAAATTATTGTTAGCATAATTATCCATCACCTGAAAGGAAAAAAGAAAAGACAAGTAAAGAAAAAAGTGTGTGTTTGTGTGTATGTGGAGGAAATCTCTATAGATGGAATAGGTATGTATGTTTTAAAAGTAAAATGGGGAGGCTGAGGAGCTTAGTGAGGGGTTGAGGGATTAAACAAAATAAAGAGAGAGAAAAAACACCTCATGGACACAGACAACAGTGATGACTTCTGGAAGGAGAGGAGTCTGGGGTAGGTAGAGAGGAGGAATAAAGTGTGAACAAAGCAGACTTGACTTGGGGTGATGAGCACACAATAGAGTGTACAGATGATGTGTTGTGGAATTGTGCACCTGAAACTTTTATATAATTTTGTTCACCAGTGTCAACCCAATCAACTCAATAAAAAGGAAAAAAATAAGAAAAATAAAAAAATTAAATGTTACTAAAAATAAAATGACAAATCTTTTTAAAATTAATATAAATATTGTTTTATATTCAGAAAGGACACCTTGTTAAACATGTGAGAAGATCCATAAGTCATAAGTGAATAATATTTTTTACATGAAAATTAAAAAAGATCACATGAAATTCCATCATAAACAAAGTAGAGGAGAAAAATAGACTGAGAAATTGTTTAAGACAACTGTATTAAAGAATAATGTTCCTAGCTGATAAATAACTGAAATGAAAGGGGCAAATAGTCCTTACATAGAAAATTGAGCATCTTTCTTTAAAAGTTTTTGCCTTAGGAAACAAGCCATAATTTGGCATTCTCCAGTGAAAGAGACTGGTACCTGTCACCCTAGATGAGGCCTGTCTAGCTATAGTTCTCACGCAGAACAGAGCTTCAAACAGCTTACTGGTGCCTCACTACCTCATAAAGAATGATGGTCAAATCAACAGACATTCCAAGAAATCTTGCCACATAAAAGGCAGATTAAACTTTTTTCCTGTGAAAATTCAGGAGTAATGGAGAATTTTAACACAAATGTAGTCAATGCCTGCTAAAATCTAACAGAAGATGTAGCATCTGTGGAAAAGAAAGTACTATAAAAAAGAAACTTTCCTTAAAAAAAGCACAAAACTTTTGAAAGTAACAGGTGATTTAAAAAATACATCAATAGAAGGGCTAGAAGATAAAACATCGAGAAAAATCTACCAGAATATATATCTATAATGTAAACAAATGGAAATCCAGAGAGAATAGAGAAAAAATAGACAGCACTCCAGTAAAACATAAATTAATAAGAGCCTCTGAAAAGCCATAGAGAAATGCTGTTGGGAAATTATAAAGTAAAAATATATAGGGGAGTTTATCCAATTAAAAAAATGAGTTTTTAGATTACAAGATCCCCTTAGTTCTCAACCCAATGAATTAAAACAAATAAATCGAAAAGTACACAAAAATTTATACTTGTAAAATTTCAAAAACTTGGAGATTAAAAGATTATAAAAAGAAAAAGAAATTGTGAGTGAGAAATACAGAGAGAGAGAGACTTTCAACATAAATCTTATCCTTAGTCATTTTATATTATTTCTGAATTAAAGATTTATAGTTATACAAAGCCCCATTTTAAATATCTTACTGGCTTGTCTACTGTTAATTAAATATTGCTGCTTTCACTTCACACTAGATTCTCTTACCAGCAGAAATCTGGATTAGATGCTCTCAATAAGGGGTTATTTCTCAACTTTAGAAAGAGGGAGTGGAGTAACAAGCAGATATAAGAACATGGAACATGAGGTTTGCTATAGATTCTGTGTCAATTGCTCGCAAATTCTGCAGGCAACTCTTGCCTCTCAGGTCGGAAAGCCATATCAGATTTTTTTATGAACTAGGTAGGCTCTACAAGTTTCTCTGTGCTTGAACATCTAGATTGCTTTCAATGTTCCTGATGGAGCCATATTTAGTATGCCTCCCATGCACAAAGGCATAGGAAGATTAAAGACAAAAGAAAGAAGAGGACAGAGATGTGTACACCTCAAAATCTCTATATGTAAAGAACATAAGGAAATATGTGGCAGAATATACATCCAATTGTTAATATTGATTACTCTGGAAAGATAAAACTGGAACGGGGTAAAGGTAATAAAGAAATAGAGTGAAGATGATAAAGAAAATAGTTTTCTTTATGCATATTTGTACTGTATAACTTACTGCAAACAAACATGAATCAATCTTTTAATTAGGTAATGCAAAATTGAATGTGACTTTAAAAATATTTTCCCTCATAACCCCTAGAAGGATGACATAACCCCTGTTCCTTCTTGTTTCTCTTTCATCTTCAATTCATTCTAGAGTTTCTTCTATTTTCAGAATTGAGCAGAGTATGCAGTTAATTTGTACAACAGCAGTGTTTCTAATGACCTTTCTATAAGGGAGTGATGAACTCTGGGTTAAAGTAATATCTAGATATATGTTTTGGAGAAAGCTGATGGTGGAAGTGTTGCTGGTGAAAATGGGATTTTGTGGTGTCTTGAAAAAGGAATTTCAAAGAGCACACATGTGGGAGAAGTTTAACTGTAGTGGCAAGATTTATTGGAGTGAAAGGAAATAATACACTCTTGGGGATGTAGATTGTGGGCAAACTCCAATGGCAATTGCTCCTAGATCCCTGATAACCCTCCATATAGTTCTTGGTTTTCAGGGACAAGCAGTCTTTCTTTCAAACTTTCCAACCTACTTCCTGAGTTTCCCCAGGCTTGTGCTGGGACCTACCACTAATCAATTCATTTCCCAGGTTTCTGGGATTCTGTGCTTTTATCCAATCTGATTATTTTCCCAAACTAGCCTCCACCACTTTATGTCACCATTCTGGCTCCCATAGCACAGGCCTCAAAGTTTTGCTTCATCATCTGGTTTCTACTGTGCATGGGCTTACCTCCTCCTGTGCCATTTTGGCTTCTACTGCATATGCACCTAACAAAGAAACTTTCCGGCTGCTTTTATTCTTCCCTTGGTAATCATGGCTAATAAGTGGTAACTGATTCTTCCTGCCTGTTTGGGGATTATGTTCCCTTGGCAGAGGATGCAAAGGTACCCTGGGAAGCTTGTGAATGCTTCGGGTTCCTATTAAATTAGGCTTATCAGTTCAGCTTTCTAGTAGATTATGCTTAATATATAATTTATCTCCTTAGTTTATTGGGCTTAATAGCTGATTCTCTTTGCTCCCTTTTTTTATTAATAACTAGATCACTACCTATAGTAACAAGAGCTGTGGGAAGCAGGTTTAAGTTATTCAATACACTTAAGCTATCGAATGCAAATTTACTTGGGAAGCTTCAACCAGAGGCTATATGAATTTCAATACATTGCAGGCATTTTCTTTGCTTTGCACCTGCAGTGAGACATGGAGACAGAAACAAAGACAAGAACAGGACACAGTGTCTTGTTTTGTATGTTGAAAATGTTGCCATAATGGACTTCAGTGCTATGTCGATCAGCTTGTAAGATTTTGAATATTTGAAATGTTATACACCTACTATAGGAAATGTTAGTTGCTCTGATAAGGTTTAATCAAATTACTTCCTCACAGGTGTACTTTTTAGTTATTATGAATGAACATGTTGACACAAGGTGTGATAGGAGCAGTAGTGGTGTCTCTGCTTGTGCTGGCAGCACATTATGTTCACATCATGTTTTTTTGAATTTCATTTACAGATAAGCACAGTGAGTAATTGTGACATGAAGTGGTAATCTACTGCTGATATATGAAAATAGAGAAACTGAAATTAGAAACATCATTCAATTGATATTTTAGACAGTTGTAGGAGGCTGAGCTTCCAAATGCACAAAAAATACCCTCTTGAAAACATTTTGCACTCAAGTCATTGTACGAAATTCTATATTTAATAAATGGCAAGTGTTTCTACTGAAATTGATTAACATATTATTGTAGGTATATATTTTTAAATTTTGACCCAAAAATTTATTAGCCTTCTAAACAGATGGTTTATGTTTCTAATTTGCATATGCATTGGTATATCATATTTTAGTGAAATTTGGCAAAAAAAAACAATTGCAATATATTTTGGTGCTTTCCTGATCACATGTTATAATAAAAAATTCATGATAAATTTAATTAAATGTAAACATTTTTGTAAAGGAGTTTTTAAATGTCAACATTAAGTATGTAGAGAGTTTTTTTTAAAAACAGAACTTTATAAATATAGGTCATCTGGTTCAGTGATTCCCAAACCCAGTTTATCATGATGCACTTTTAGAAAATTCTGTGGCCTCATTCTAGTCCACTTAATTTGATTCTCTTCATTTGAGCCAAGGAATCTTATTTTTTTAAATCATCACTTGAGGATATCAGCTATGTTTATTGATTTTAGAGAGATATGGAGTAGGAGAGAGAGAGAGAGAAATATCAATGTGAGAGAGAAACACTGATTCCTTGCTTCCCATTTCAGCCCTAATCAGGGATCTAACCCACAACCTAGGTACGTGTTCTGAGCAGGATGAAACCCATAACCTTTTTAGGTGTATAGGATGATGCTCTGACCAACTGAGCCACCCAGCCAAGGCAGAAAACTTGACCAAAAAAAAAAAAAAACCTCAAGTGACCTTGATGATCCTTTCTTTCTTAGTATTTCTGATAGAATCCAACTTCTCTTGTAGATAGATGTGGAGCTGGAGATCTAAAGGGTTAAAACAAATATCAGAGCAAGACTAGAGCCCTATTTGACAGTCTGCAATTCTGGATAGTGATAGTATCTCAGCCACTGCAACTTCCTATTGCAAAGAGTACTCATAGATTTTTAGGTGGTATAATTTTAAAAACATTAACATTTTGATCACAGAATATTGGCCTGGAAGGAGGACCCAATTTGTTTATTTTAGCAACCATGTGAAGGCTTCAAAGCATTGGAATTCTTCCTTTACCTAATGTTGTCAATATTATTTTGATATAAGAGGACACAAGAAAATCAATAAAAAGTGAGTTTTAATCTTTCTGAGTTTCTTTAGAATTTGTATTTATTATTGGAGGCAGCTTCTAATGTTTCCACCCATTTTTAACCTTTAGGATCCCCTGTTACTTAGTGCAATTCTATTGAAGGAGAACTTAAAATACAGATCTTAAGGTGATAGAATATTATGTAAACTTTAACATATGGTGGTAGAATTAACTGCTGATGTTATTATAAATTACTTAGTCAAAAAGTATATGTAGTAGGTGTAATGTTGTCAGAGAATATATGAAACAATCTCAAAACAAATGAATAAAATTCATGTAATTTGATTGAACATGAAAATGTGACCTTGGGTGTTTTAATTAACCTCTATTTCTCTTTTTAATCATAATTGAAATAGAATTAGAGTAATATATAACTCATAAACCTGTTGTGAGGAGTGGCAGGCACGGAATTGTAGTTCTCAGATCTCTTTCATTAAAACTGGCTGTGAAAATCAGCAGGTTGACCATGGTTCCCAGCTGCACATTTGCACTGACTGTGCATTTGCATTGAAACCATCCTTCTACCAGGATGCTTCCAGTCAATGACTGACCAGGGCCTACCCATTGCTGCAAGATTCAGGGCTTTACTCGCTGGCAACTTTGGCTCAGGTACCACATCTACCTTGAAGAGTGTTTCTTAGACCTCTGCTGCAGTCTGAGACTCTTCCTATCCAATCATCCTTTGTTTCCTGTCTCCATTCACAGATGCCATAGGTGCTTTGGAGTGTGAAGGCTCTTATATAATACTTCCTCACCTTCATTGTACAGAGACATTACCCCTAAAAAATGTGCTTTATATCTCATCTTATTATGGTGCCTGCTTCTTCTAGGACACCAATTAAGACTTGGGAATAAATATTTTTTAAAGCTTTTATTTATTTATTTTTAGAGAGAGGGGAAAGGAAGGAGAAAGAGAAAAAGAGAAACATCAATGTATGGTTGGCTCTCGTATGCCCCCTACTGGTGACCTGGACTGCAGCCCAGGCATGTGCCCAGACTGAGAATCCATCCAGGGATCCTTTGGTTCACAGTCCAGCACTCAATCCACTGAACCACACCAGCCTGGGAGGGAATAAATATTTTAATATTAGTAAAAAACATTTAGAATATTGCCTTCAGATAGTAAGTGCCCCATATGCATTTTCATATCAAAATAAATGAATAGGATGAAGGGGGTCAAATGTACAAACTTGCTAGAAAATAAATAAGTCATGGGGATGTAATGTACAGCATTGTGATCATAATTAATAATATTGTATTGCATCTTTGAAAACTGTTAAAATAGTAGATCTTAAAATTTTTCATATCAAGAAAAATATTTTTGTAACTACGTAAGGTGATGGATGTTAACTTGACTTATTATGGTATCATTTCATATGCATACTAGTATTGAATCATTATGTTGTATACCTGAAACTAATATGATTTTATGTAGCAATTATACCTCATTTAAAAATAAGTAAAGTTTTCAAATAATACCACAAATAATTTTATTAGATATGTATACAAAAGACAAACTCAGCAGGAATATAAAAATTATTATTTTTGAACATAACAAATAATGTATTCACTGGTTGTTTAATAGCAGTATTATTTTGACAATATACTTTCCAAGCTCTTGGCATAAAGAGTAAATGGTGAATTTATTTACTGAAACAAGCAATTATGTCATAGTTACCTTAAATTACTGTAAAACGCCTTTACCTGGTGTTAAGAAAAACAGCCTGTAGAGCAAATGCAACATTATAATCTTACAGCTTGCCATGTACATTATTTAAAGGCTCTGGTTTATTTAGCTTGGTAAGGCATTAATTAAAATTTAGCAGCATGAGCTTAATTCATTTCAGCTTTGTGTTTTGGTGTGCAAAAATGAATAAAACAAAGAAAAAGTCTACTTTCTTTGAAGAATTTTATTTAATTTTTTGGAGGCAAAGAAATGCATAGAAATAAACAATTGTGATTACAGAAAAATAAATGATAATTAATACAAATTAAAACATACAACTGCATTACCCAAAGCAGCTCAACATGAAACTATTTACTAAAGGTTATTTGTTCATAAAATGATACTAAAATTGTGAAGTATCTCCTGGAAATGATTTTCAACAATTTGCATAATTTTAATTGATTAATCAATTCTTTCTTTATAAATTCTATAAAATATTTATTGAGTTTTCTTGTGTAAAACTTGCACATAAAAAGAAAACAAATTGTAATTCATCACAAAGCTTTTCCTTTTGCTAATTTAGGGTTTGATTAGTGAGTAGATAGCAAGACAGTTAATTTCAGAATGAAAGTTTGGAGGAAAAGTTGGGTTTGAGCATTGGCACTGACACTCTGTGAACTCATGACTTCCCAAGTCTAAGCTCCTATTCTATTAAATGATAACATTATATATTATATGTAAACCATGATGCATATTTAAATTGTTATTATATTACTTGGAAAGAATATTGGTGTAAGTTTACTTCTATGTGCATTACTTTCCACTAGTTTCTGTGTCTCTATTCTACTCAGTGTAAATTTTGTTGTTAATTCATATAAAGCTGTTCATGGCCTAAAACTCACTTGGCTTAGAGCAATTAATCTTATGTTAGTTTTTAGCCTCATCACTCAAAATTGATGGGGCCTTCAGCAGAGTGGAAAACAGAGAATTGTGCTGAATAGCAAGAAAATTAAAGATTTGGGCCAGTTTCTTGTTTCATAGGTCTTTACATTCTCAGTGGTCTTTGATATTCTCCTCATTGCTCTCTGAGGCCTCACATGCCTTACATGCTCTAAGGTAATAGGAAACCTGATGAAGAAGTCCAGAGGTCACTGTGCTAGTCCCCTCCAGATTCTGCTAATGCAGCATCCATAGGGAGTAGCAAGAGCTAGAGCTTGTGGAAGCAAATGAAAATACTGTTTCTTTCTAATTATAGCACACCTAGCTATTTTACTGATCATCCACAGGAGTAAATTATCAGAAGTAGAAAAAAGGAAAAAAGTAAATTACTGGCAGGAAATAAGGATGGTAAATCAAAGTTGAGAATGAGAATAAGGTGAACACTTCCTTTTACTCACTTCCAGTTCAAGGGCCTGAGGAGATCATACTGGCATGAACAGTAACATAGTCACTATTATGTCTGTTCCCAGGTTTCCACAATGTACTTCTTTACTTTTGAACTCATAATGGTAAGAATAATTTTATAAAAAAATAATGACTTGGTGTGTTCAAAACTACTTATATGGTCCTAATATTCATAAAGGAATGTGGAATTGTAGTATACAAATTTTGGAGAGTCATAATAGAATATTGATGTTTATATATGATCTTGATTAATCAAAATGAATGTAGAAGGAAAACTGTAATTCATGTTTTATAGAGTAAAAATTTGGGGATAAGAATGGTTACATATTTTGTCTGAATTCATACAGTTAGTAACTGGGCTTGGATTTAAATCTTTTCATTTTGTTACTTCTCAAAAATTTTGAATAGTTTACCCTAACTACTTCAAAAGAGAAAATGCCTCTTTTAGAGCTTTAGAAGCTCAGTCTAAAAAGGGAAAGCACAGTTTCTTATCTTCCTTTTTCTTAAAGACCTGAAACAATAAATTATACAGAAAAAATATAACTACTAAACTTACAGACTTTAGTCTTAAAGACTTTATCAACTTGACCCTGAAGGCAAAGGAAATAACAGCAAAAATAAATAAATGAGACTATATCAAATTCAAAAGCTTCTGCCCAGCAAAAGAAACTGCCAACAAAACTGCCAACTGAATGGCAGAAGATAATTTCAAATAACAGCTTTGACAAGGGGTTAGTATTTAACATGCATAAAGAACTCACACAAACAACCGATAGAAATGGGCAGAGGACCTGAACAGATACTTCTCCCAAGAAAACATACAAATGGCCTACAGATGCATGAAAAGATGCTCAGATTCACTAGCTATTAGGGAAATGCAACTCAAAACTACAATGTGATACTACCTCACACCTGTTAGAATGACTATTATCATCAAAACAGGTAATAACAAGTGTACAAAGAGGTTGTGGAGAAAAAGGAACCCTTATTTGCTGTTCATGGGAATGTAAAGTGGCACAGCCACTATGGGAAACAGAATGGAGGATCCTCAAAAAATTAAGAATGGAGTCATCATGTATCACAGCAAACTTTCTCTGAGTATCTACTGAAAAATTTGAAAACATTTCTTTGCAAAAATATGTGTATTCCTATGTTCATTGCAACATTATTCAAGTGGCCAAGACATAGAAACAACTGAAATGTCCCTTGATGATTGATTAGATTAAGAAGATGTGGTACATAGATACAATGGAATACTAGTCAGGCATTAGAAAAGATGAAATATTGCCATTTGTGACAACATGGATGGACCTTGAAGTTATCATGCTAACCAAAATAAATCAGCCAGAAAATGTTAAGAAACATGTGATTTCACTCATATGTATGATATAGAAGTGAAAATAAATGGACAAACAAGGAAAATAGACAAACAAAGACTCAGAGACCAACACAACAGTATGGTGGTTACCAGAGGAAAGGGAGATGGGCAGTTAGCGAAGGGGGTCAAATATATGCTGCTAGAAGATTATTTGTCTTTGAGTGGTGGGCATACAATGCAATATAAAGGTCATGTATCATAGAAATGTACACTTGAAACCTGTAAAATCTTATTAACCAGTGTCACCCCAATAAATTTAAATAAATAAGTAAGTAAATAAATAAATAAGAGAAGCAAACACATAGTGTTTTTGTTGTCTTCCTGCAAGCAAAACTACAAACATATGTGCACTTGTTTTCATAGTCCTTGATTTCGCATCTACGTTAATAATGAATATCACCATTTTTATTAAATGTCAATCCTTTGCTATCTTCAATGTCATCGAATTTCTTGATTTTTTTAAACTTGCACTCCAATTTACAAATATGCTCTATCATCTCTTATGTTAAAAAACAAACAATATATAACAAATGAACAAATAATTCAAAAGATAAACAAACACAAACATCTCAGAATGTTTTATTTCTCTCTAATGCAGTTTCTATGCTTAAGAATAAACTTCTTAAAATATATTTATACATAGAAGTATTCTTTCAGTATAAATCTTCTTCTTGTATATATTTCCCATCTACTACATTCCATCTCTATTCCTCCAAACCCCAGTGAGACTGCTCTTGACAAGGCAATGAATTTCACATTGACTAACTCAATGATGTCTTCTATACTTGATATCTCAGCAAACAGTTGACCAACGAACTATTCTTGATTTATTTTTATCGTTTTCCTTCAATGACACCATATTCTTCTGCTTTTCTGACTATTTCACAACCACTTGCTTTTTAGACTCTTTTGCTAGACTCTCCTTCTCTATAGGTTAAAATAATTCAGGTTTCCCCTCTCAAGGATTTTCTTTATCTTCCTATCAGATTGGTGATATATATATACAAACCTCTTTACATGTTTAATAGTCTGCCAATGACTCACTACAAACTACATCCTATTGCTATTTGTCATCTACACATGAGCATGAAATAAGCATTTCAAATGTATTTTGCAATAATCATTCCTTTATAGCCTATGCCATTTCATTAGTCATAACTATCCATCCAACAGTTTAAGTCAGAATGCTAGGAGTTAGCTTTCATTCTTTTCTTATCCTTACACTGTAACTTCTAATCAGTTATGTCATTTATATTTCTAAATATCCCAAATCAGTCCACTGTTTTTTTAATCTTCATAATTATCACCTACCTGTTAGGATCCTAAAAAGGAAGAGAAATTCGCTTAAACATGTTACAATTGAGAAAGCAAAAGAACACTTTTTTTTTTTAATTGTTGAAATTTCAACAATTTCAAAACACTGAATAAAATTAAAGAAAACTCTGAGTCACATTGTGACACCCAGGACCAGCAGCAGGTTGGTCCAGATGTGATAATATATCCAATTCACATCTGGATAAAAAACATTCCTTTCTTTTGACAATTCACATCTGGATAATATATCCAGATAATATATCCAGATGTGAATTGTCAAAAGAAAGGAATGTTTTGAAACCCAGTGACAAATGGACTCTTGGTAGAGGTGCTGCCAGGCAAGAGCAGCAGTGGCCACCTTTATACCCTCTGTACTGAAGCAAGGAAAGAGCAGAAGGAAGAAAGAACTTGACTGTGCTCTCTAGTGCTGTTGAGGTATCTTTGATCAAACACAACTGGAAGAGAAAAGGCAGTGAAGTCTGTATGATGTAATCTGGATGGGTCGGCACCTTAGACCACAGAGTAGGGCAGATGATAGTGGCAAGTAAACCTGTGAGCAAATGGTGAGTAACAGCACACATCTCTAAACCAAGTCATCTATCTCTTATCTGGACTCCTGCAATCACTTCAAACTACTTGATTTATGTGGTTAATAGCAGGATATGATTCATCCTCCAAATGGCTGTCTAAGAGATCTTTGTAAAACACTAATCGGATCATGTCATGCCTCTATTTAAAATACTTGGAGTACTATGCAAAATATTTACACTGGCTTGCCAAAGCCTACGGTACCTGGTCTCTGCCTTTTTATCCAAACTCCTGTGATTGATTGTATTATGCTATCATCTCTCTCTTAAAAAAAATAATTGATTTATTTGTAAAGAAAGGGAAGGAGGGGAGAAAGAGAGGGAGTGAAATATTGATCAACTGCCTTGCATACATGCTTCAACTGTGGACCAAACCCGCAACTCATACAGTGCTCTGACCAGGAATCAAATCAGTTACCATTAACGCACTGCCGTCATCTCTTTTGTTCCTCACTTTAGTAGTATTATTACCTAGCCCCTTGGCCTGGTAAGGAATATATAGGAATTTATATTCCTTGTAAGTCCAAGTTGGTAGTCCTTTAGCTTGGAAACACAGCACTCTAAAAAATGGTCTGTACTTTTTATCACTTATAAATGTACTTTATTTGATCACAGCAGTTTTTCAAAAATATGCTTCCCTGTAACATAGTCACTGATACTTGTAGATTAATCTTCTGTGGGACTGTGTCCTTATGATTCTTAGAAATTCTTTAGTTTATTTGAGGATGCATATTAGAAACACCTAAAATAGTTCAGAAGTCTTAAAGTTTTCTATAGCCATTAACACTGATTTGATCTTTGTTTCTAGGCCTTGTGACTTTCAGAATTTTTTTTGTACTAGTTTGGAAGCTGGGAGAAGAGAAACAATTTTATTTTCCAACACAGCAAGTTCTAGCTCCACCATATTACCTCTAAATTTTGTTAGTGAGTATAACAGTTCTTTATCTAGCTTGTTTCTCTCTTTTCATACTTTACCATAGATAGCTAAACTCCAACAGACATTTCTACATTTGGATTGTAAATCATCTTGCCAAGTTCAGGTATGGTACATTTTCCATCTGCCAAGGTACTGCATATGACAGTTTTGTCAATTATTCTGCGATTATATAATGTGACTCACCATTCTTTCATTTTTCCATGGCCAAGCACTTGTCATTTTCCAGCCTCTGCTAACAATTTCTATTTTATTTGTTTTATAGCTGCTTTCCAAGCTATACTACTACATGGTTCAGAATTCTGCTACCAAAATCTGCGTCTGTGTGTGTGTGTGCACACACACACAGAGATTTTGGTACCTCCATGTCTATATCTATCTATATCTATATCTAATCTATATCTACATCTACCATTATATCTATATCTATAGATATAGTGGTAGATGTAGATGTAAATATATAGATATAGACATACATACATATACTCATATATTTTTCTCAAAGATTATTAAAATATTTATTTAAAATTGGAATCATTCAACAAAGAAGCAAAGGCAAATGAGCTTGAAAAAGGAACTAAGCTGTTGTTCCTAACTACATACGTCAGTAGTTAGGTGGCCTTTGCACCTGGCCATCATGACAACAGGGGCTCAACATACAGGGCAGTTGCACTAACAGCAGCACAAATCTCCCCTGTAAAACTTGCCCAGAATAAAACTAGAGAACAGGAGAGAGTGTGAACTCTGCCAAAGTGTTTAAATACTGCGTGGGATTAATAACCTGAACCTTTCCCCTCATTTTTGATAGGTGCAGATTGATGGAACAACTGTCATTTAGCAAATTCAGAATGCATGATAAATACAATAGCTCTTTGCTACTAGTATCTGCAATGGTTATTTTTTTCTGTGTAACCAACCACTTATTCATTTCACGACTTAAAGGGTAAATTTCTAGGGATGAACTGGGCCTGCGCAAGCTCACTCAGACATCTGTAATTAGTTCATAATTTGGTTTGAGCCACTGGTCCTGGTGGCCTCACTCTAGTGTCTTGCCTGTCAGCTGTAGCTACAGGAAGAACTGAGAAGACATGTCCCTCATCAACCACTAAACTATTCTGGCTTATTCACATGTCATCAGGTTTCCAGGAACAATTGAAAAAACTTAAGCCTTAACACGCAGGCATTTTCACTTCTCTGTTCCACATTTGCAACAGTGCTTTTGACCAAAGTGTACTACATGGTTAAGACAATAGTCTGTGTGAAAGGTTATTACACAAGCATTTGGACATAGGGAAGTGTAACTTGGAGGGGGGTTGCATTCAAACATATAAATGCACATCTCATTTTCCTCATTACACTTTAAATATTTTTGTTAGCAACTTCATCATTTTTGCTCACTTTTTAAATTGCATTTATAACAGTAAAATAAGTCTGCTAAAACTCTGATTCCAGATCTGTGAACATTAAACAGACTACATTGTTCATATTTGTTTAAAGTCTTGGCTAGGTTATTCTGTAGTGATAATGAACATAAATATCACTGTTAATTTTAGAAAAATATACCTTTCACTTATTTATAGCATGAGTCAGCACATCAGGGATGGATGAAGAAGAGTTCTTCTCATATTATTGCGGAGGCAAGAAAGTGCAGTCTGCTACATGACTGGAAGGAGAGCAAATGTTGAAACTTGAGGAAACATAAATAATTACAATATACCCTGACTGGTGTAGCTTAGTGGATTTAGCATGGGCCTGCAAACCAAAGGGTTGCTGGTTTAATTCCCAGTCAGGGTACATGCCTGGGTTGTGGTCCAAGTGCCCAGGTGGGGGTGCTCAAGAGGCAAACGCACATTGACGTTTCTCTCCCTCTCTTTTTCCCTTCACTTCTCTCTAAAAATAAATAAATAAAATCTTTAAGAAATAATTATCATACTACGAGAAATAAGGAAATTGGAACCTCTACATTTTTCTCTAGTTTTCTTCCTTGACTCCAACTTCTATAATTTGTTATTTACTTAATATCATTTATTTTGCAACAGGTTATAATTAAGGTGATTATCAATTTCATTTAGTCCTTTAATGATAAGTGAGCTTGTCATTAAATCACATTATATTGAGTTAGCAAAAAAGTCCATTTTTTTCTATAAGATCACTCAAGTAGCATTTAGTTGTCTTTAATTTCATTCAAAACAATTTTGCTAGATTGCGTTGTGACAGCTGTCATATCAGTGTGCATTAAAAAACAACTTATCAGCCCTGGCTGGTACAGATCAGTGGATTGAGTGTGGGCTGCAAACCAAAGGGTCACCAGTTCAATTCCCAATCAGAGCACATGCCTTTGTTGCAGGCCAGGTCCCTGGTCGGGGCCACATGAGAGGCCACCACACATTGATGTTTCTCTCCTTTTCTTTCTCTCTTCCTTCACCTCTCTCTAAAAATAAATAAAATATTTTTAAAAAAATATAAAAAAACATTAAAATTGGTGAATTTTTGTGTAGCCATTTTAATATTGAAGATGGAAGAAGATACGCAGCATTTCTGGCATATTACACTTTATTATTTCAAGAAAGGTAAAAACACAACTGAAACACAAAAAATAATTTGTGCAGTATAAGAAGAAGGTGCTGTGACTGATCAAACATGGCAAAAATGGTTTGCAAAGCTTCGTGTTGGAGATTTCTCGCTGGATGATGCTCCATAGTTGGGTAGACCAGTTGAAGTTCATATTTATAAAATTGAGATATTAATTGAGAACAATTGATATTCTACTACATAGGAGATAGCTGGCATATTCAAAATACCCAAATCAATAGTGATTGGTGAAAATGAAAAATGTGTCTTTTATTTTATGGAAAAAAAAATATGGACTTTTTGGCCAACCCAATAGATATTTCAGCCTTTCACTTGAAGTCATTACTTCACTGATAGAAAATATCTATTTATCCAATCTATCTTTATAGCTAACACAATCTTCTCTGCTCCTGATATTAGCCAGTCTTTAAATGATCGCTTAGTTAACAATTATTCAAGGAGCTATGTAGAGATTATCAAATATCTTGTCTTGCCAAGGAGACTTATTGAGCTATAAAATATCATTGGGAGGTTGAACAAATTCTTGATTTGAAATTTCCCTTCTTCCAGTGAATTAGAAAGAGATATTTCAGAACACAAAAATCTAAACCAGTTTTCTTCTAATTTTCCTTATTGAATCAATATTTGAAGTTATGATTATTATATTTTTCATGTTTTTTCTTATCTTTTTAAAATACCATTTTATAAAGTGTATGATAGATCTTAGAATTATGTATATATTTTAACAAACTTCCCAGGCTATCTGTCACATGACAGAAACTGTGGGATAGATAATTTGGGCAATTTAATTCATTTTTAATACTGTCACTCACATACCTAAAAAAGAAATATTTTATTCTCAAGGTGAAAGCACTTTGTGATTACGCATTTCAGAATTTCTCGTGTTACAGAAAATTAAAAACAAAATTTTATACATAGTGCACCACAAGTAAACTCTGATCATAGCAGGAATGTTTTATAGCCAATCTAGACATGTATTTCAGTGGTACTACTATTACCACTCATGGTAAGAGTAGAATTACTATTTAAGAATATGTGACCACTCGTGGGAAACATAAAGGTTTCTGTATTTGCTCCGTCGTATTTAGTAGAAGTATAGCTGCTAAGTGTGTAATCATAGCATCCAGAGAACATAATGACTACTTACTTTGAGAATTAAATAATATGATTATGAAAAGTTTATCTTACTGTAGTTTATTTATTTAGTTGGAGGTGACTAAGATGTTGTATTACCTTGCAATTTCTTTAAAAGCCAGTCTTAGAAGTAGTATAATATTTCTGCCATCCTCAGAAAAGGTGCCTCTTGCCAAATTTTATTATATTATATTATGCTGATGATGTTCTGAATTATACTGAAGTTTATTAAGTAGACCACTTTTTTGTAAATTTTGTTAAAATATGACATTACAGAGCAAAAATAAAAAACCCTAAGTGCAGAGCATGGTGATTTTCTCTACAGCAAAATTTGGCTGCATAATGGGACTCAAAAATGGAAAGCAGAATTTTAGCAGCACCCAGAGTCCCATCTAAAGAGAAAACACCTTATTGACTTTTAACACAATACATTAATAAAATAGCAAAATATTAAATTTGATGAAAGAACAGGAATATTTTGAGAAGAGTTTTTTTTTTTAATATAAACCAATTATGGTGAATAACTTAATGAAAGAGAATATGGAAGGAAAGCAAACATAAAGGGCAAGCTGAACTTGAAAACAAACAACAAAACCCCACATTATTCCTATTCATTCTCACTGGGAGGTTTATGATGTCAAATGACCAAATTACTTTTGAAAAAGTGGCCCATAGGTTAGGTTATAATAAGTGCAGTCTCATTTTTACAATGCCATTTATTTCCTCAGGGTAGCAAAAAACAAGGACAATTTTTAGCAAAACTAATAATGCTTAAGGAACAAATCCTTCCTGTTCAAGCTCTTAGGGGATACAGATGGCATGGTGCAGATAAACACACTTTTAACCTTGCATTTTCAAGGTTTTATCAGCTATTATACTCATCTATGCTTTAGGGGAGTTCATTTTCTGGGAGCATTACAGCAAAGATTTGCCTCCCTAATATTCTAGTTCATCTAATAGAGAAATTAAAGCCACCATTAGTCTGGAAAGAGCTTTGCAGAGTGAGTCATTTAATGTCTAAAAGCTGTAAAGCCTTTTGCCCAGATGGATGATGCATATACATGTTGGCTAGCTTTGCAAAGTATGACTGATTAAGCTGAAACCTTTCCTGAGTGCTTTTCTTTCCATTTTAAATCTTAGCAAGGAAGGTCATGCTCACGGATTAGAGTGTCTCACCTTAGTGATCTGGGCCACATGTGGAGAATGAACATACACATGGCAAACTTCTCTGGTTCAGCATCTAACTGTATCTATACAACACTGGGCTACTTCCCTGAAACTACTTTCCAACTTAAGATATTTTATAAAATGGTTTAGGATATTTTTAGTTTATTTGAGTTTAAGATATTTTAGCAATATCTGTTGATTGAGTCTAATTTGTAATGCTCAGATATGCATCTGTGTTGTTGCTGCTGGCGCTGAGGTACAATTTGGACAACACTTCTTTAATTGGAACTGTTTATGCTGCCTCTGTTCTGAAGTAACACTATTCATGTGTAAAACAACTTACAGTAGATGTTAAAAAATTATTCTCTTCCTTGTGTTAGATTTCTCAAATATTAATACAAGTATTTATTGGTTATCATCTGTCATCAAGATATATTGATTTCACTTAGAAATGCACAGACTCTAGGTACTCAGCAATTCTTACATAAAGAAATATTTATTGTTAGAAAATCTTCTTGAAGCTGATAGGAAAAATTCACATGATAATGTAGGTTGATTTTCAGTTGTTTTGGCTGTCTCAGAAGAAAACATAAAAACAAGATAATCCAGAAATTCTAGCCAGCACAGCATTTGACCTGTGAAACTTTCTGATCTTTTCACTTCTAATATTTGGTTTCTAGAATTATTCCTGTGACTGATCAAATAGAGGAAGCACTATTCAGAATTAGCATAATTGCATCAACATTATATGTGTAAAACATTGATCCAGATGGTCTGAATTTGGACACATTTTTTCCCTGGTAACCTTGTTCTCCAAAAATGTTCTCCCTTGATTTCCCAACCATAGACACATAATTACCAATGTCCCAGATGCCACACAACATTAAGGGAGGACTTACAGGATAATAGCCAAAAGTAGATGCTTTTAAGTTAGACCCTGAATTTGAATCTTAGTGCTAATATTTACAAGATTCATACTTTGGACATCAATATTATTATCTATAACTCAATAATAATAATAATAATAATAATATGATCTTATAGGCATATTATAAAAATTAAATACACTAATTAATTTATATATTTTATTTAGAATGGTGCTTGACATATATGCAACCCTAGAATGGTATTTTTTAGGTTTGCTTCCTATTGTTATATAAAGTTCCATGGTTATTTCTGTCTATTTCTGACCTAGGACTGTAACTTGACTTTTCTTATTCTTTCAATTTTCTGAAGAAATATGCTGACTCCATTCTCTGCTAGGTAAAAAGTCGGTAGATTACTGTAACATATATCTTTACTTACCAAAATAATGCCAATAAATAAATACATGTTTTAAAGGCATTTTTAAGTAAATGTATTTCTGAGAATTCACATAATATAAAATGTACAATCATGTGAACATTTTGATAACACTCAAATCTCACTCTGTTTCTGTTAGCAATACTCAGGGAAGACCCTGGACAAAGTATTTGGATACAAATTCTCTTTAAGTAGGTTTCAAATTTCTTAACTCTTTAAATGATTCTATTAGATTCAATTACTGATTCCAAAATCTTGAATAAAACTGTAAATGTTTTATCACATGTCTGAAAACTATAATATTTATATGCTACAAGTACAAAAAATTCCAATAATAGAAGGGATATTTGATTCCATCTATGATTTCTTTCCAGATGATGGCCATTTCCAACCAAAAGGAAGAAAAGATAGAAAGGAGTCCCAGAGCCAGGGGCCCTGACATTAATGAGATGGTGAAGAAGTCACACACAACATTGTCAGTCATACTCTACTGGATCCAACTGAGTCACAAAAGTGCACTTCACTGCAGTAGAGACTGGGAAATGGAGTTACCAGCTCTGTAACTATATACTAAGCTTAAACTTAGGTGATGTGGCTAGGAATAGAATATGTTAAGGAAGGAAGAAAGGAAGGAAGGGAGGAAGGAAGAAAGGAAGGAAGGAAGGAAGGAAGGAAGGAAGAAGAAAACAGGTAAGTAGAGATAGTATTTCTCCATCACAAATAAAATTTTTATGAGATTAAACCATATATTTTCAATTAATTATAATTCAATATTATATCTATTCTTGGTTATACACACAAAGAACAACTTCTTTTTGAGTGAGTTTTACATTGTTAGGGAAAAGCAAGTTAGTATTACTTCTTCACTTGTCAGTCACATGACCCACATTTTGATCCTAATTTGTCCTCTGTGAACCTATGGGCATGCCATTTAATCTTGATTCACTTTCTTATCCACCTCCACAAATGAAGGGATTATTGCCATAGTACATTTTAAGGTTAAAGTTAGATCATTCTGATCCTTGTATCTTTGTAAATATATGGTTGAAAGTAGTATAGTACTAATTTAAAAGTCAGTAAAAGCTTTGTATATTTCAAGATATCCCATTATTTATTAATGATAGATAGTACTGATAAACAACTGTTTTTTCTATTTTATCTGGTGAAAATAAATGTCATAGTAAGTTGTGACCCCAATATTCATATCAGCTATATTCTGAAACTTTTCTATTGGTTGTTTCATTGAAAATAAAGATCAATAGTTAGCTCTAAGAACAGTTAGTGCTATATGCTTTTTGTTTCATTTCTTTTAAGTAAGACCCTATGCATCCCCTTCTCCAATTTCACCCACGGGGAAATTAAGCTGTGGAGTCCTGCTTGCTACTTTCTGTCGAGAACATTTACAACAGCAGTACCCAACCTTTTTGGTGCCAGGGACCAGTTTTGTGGAAGACAATTTTTCCATGGATTGGATGGGGAGATGGCTTTATAGCCTGCCACCAGATGCCCCTTAATTGTCACTTGCCACTCACTGATAGGGTTTTAATATAAGTCTGCAAGCAATTGATTTATTATGGTCCCTGTGCAGTCAAACTTCTCTGCTAATGATAACCTATATGTGCAGCCACTCCACAGTGCTAGCATCACCACCTCAGCAGCACCTCAGTTCATCAGGCATTAGATTCTCATAAGGAGCATGCAGCTTAGATCCCTTGTATGTGCTGTTTACATATGAAGGTTACATATATAGGACGCATGCTCCTATAAGAATCTAATACCACCGCTGATCTGACAGGAAGGAGAGCTCAGGCAGTAATTCGAACAATGGGGAGTGGCTATAAACACAGATGAAGCTTCTCACTTGCCAACTTGCCCACCACTCACCTCTTGCTGTGTGGCCCAGTTCCACTCAGTGGCCTGGAGGTTGGGGACCCGTAATTTACAAGAATGTCGTTGTAATTTTTTGATGCATTTTGGGAACTAAGGTATCTATTTATCATGGTTATCAAATGTTGTGGGCTGTTAATAAAACCCTGTACTTAAAAGTAGTTTGAATATTGTGGCTTTGCAGGACTTTAGAATCGAAGTTTGTTACCATATTCTGTAAGGATAACCACCACAAAGAAATCTGCAACTCTGACAGTTTTGATGATTCTTAGCCCTAGTGGCCATGTTATAATCAACATCTCTGTAACTTATATCTCTGGTTCTAAACAAGTATTCATAAGGTGGCTTTAACCAATCAGAATAGGATTCCTGGCACTTTTATCTTCCATATGCATGATGAAAAAAAAATTGGCCTTGGGAAAAAAGAACAAAAAAGCATGAGCATGTTATTTTAAGGTAAAATTATAATTTTCATTTTAATTTCACACTTTTTTTGCCTTATAGTTTTGAAAAAGTCAGACTCTTTATTATCTTAATTAAGAAACACATTTAGGGTACCTCAAACATTATTTCTTAGTTTCCTCTTCCTTCATATTTCTCTCATTTAGCCTTACTGGATCAGTCTTATACTAACCTAAAGTATATTTCCATTCCAATAGTTGAAATGTATTAATGAACTATGGCATATGTTTTTATTTTCAATGCCTTTTAGTTTCAAATAAAATGTTAACACATAAGAAATCACTATTTATATCTATATATTATATTATAAAGCAAAGTATAAATTATACATTTTCATTATAAGATTTATTTAGAAAACAAAAACTGAATAATCATCATTTGATTATCTCAAGGATTATTTGTTATTTAAACAAAAAATAACTTATATTTTGGGTTGCTCTTTAGTATCTTTGGGGAATATGTTGGATTTTTTTTGTGTGTGAACATATAGTATTTGAAGAATTAATAGCATATTCAACAAACAACAAGTGTTGGAGAGAATGTGGAGAAAAGGGAACCCTAATGCACTGTTGGTGGGAATGCAGACTGGTGCAGCCACTGTGGAAAGCAGTATGGAATTTCTTCAGAAAACTAAAGATGGAACTGCTATTGACCCAGCAATTCTGCTGCTGGGATTATATGCTAAGAATGCCAAAACAATAATTCAAAAGAACCTATGCACCCCAATGTTCATAGCAGCACAATTTGAAACAGCCAAGTGCTGGAAGCAACCTAAATGCCCACCAGTAAACGAGTGGATAAAACCTGTGGTATAATTATACAATGGAATACTACACAGCAGAAAGAAAGAAGGAGCTTCTACCCTTTGTGATAGCATGGATGGAACTGGAGAGCATTATACTAAATGAAATAAGCCAGGTGGCAAGGGACAAATACCATATGATCTCACCTTTAACTGGAACCTAATCAACAAAACAAGAAAGCAAGCAAAATATAACTAGAGACATTGAAATTAAGAACAATCTGACAGTAACCAGAGGGTAGGTGGGAGGGGATAATGGGAAGGAAAGGGGGAAGGGTTTTCAGGAACAACTATAAAGGACACATGAACAAAACCAAGCAGGGTTGGAAGCAGGGGAGAGAGGTGGGGATGGCTGGGGTGGCAGGAATGGAGGGGAGTACATACACACATCTGTACTTGAACAATAAAATAATTTTAAAAAATAATTAATAGCATATGTTTTATTACTCAAAAGTATCTTGAGTGTGTGTTGTCAATTTTTATATGTGATTTTAAATTCTTTCAAAATCATCAGGTACCATTTCAGTTATTTAATCAAAATATTCATTTTAGGGAAAATGAAGTCAGTGTTCAATTTAACATGGTTTTATAGCTGATCTCTCATAAGAGTATTATGACATACCTCCAATTCTTTCTAAATCTAGTATTTATTTTTACATATTATTTGTTATTTAGTATAGAAAATATAGGTTTTCTTTTGCAAAGTGTTATGATTGAAAGAATATCCTAAATGAGAAGACTATTGTCTATGTATTGCTTTTTTTCTTTCCACCATATACCTATTCTTCAGCAAATGAAATCATTAAAACATCATTTACATTTCCCAATTCAAATGCAAATAGTATGTTGGACATATGGTATGATAACAAATTTGGCAGTCAGTACAGAGATAGAGTGTTATGGATTTCAGCTTAAGTGCTTAAAATTTGTGTGGAAGGTCAAATATTATATTAGGTTTTTCTCAAAACAAGTAGATAATCCTCTGGTTAGTAAAATCTAATCAGGGATGCTCATAGAAAGAAAAGATAAATCGTTAATATAAATGTCTCCTTCCCTCTTTATAAAACTAAAAACCATTTCTTTATGTTGAAAATGTAAATAGCTGTCCATTTTTAAAATCATTCGTGATTTTAAAACTGTTTAACAAGCTAAAGAAAGTTTTTATAAATTTCTGTTAGGAAAAGATATTTCCTGTCTTAAATTAAAATGTGGGTAGAAATTGAACTAATTTCAAATAAGTTAACTTTAAAGTAAATAATGGCTTAAAAATCTTTCTTACATATTATGTAATGCCAAGTTTTTTTAAGGTGGAAAATTAGTGATTCAAAGTCAAATTGAGTATTTTTCAAATGACAATTTTGTATAATCTTTTCCATGTCAAAGAATTCATAGCCCTCTAAATTATCTTAAAACTCTCCATTAAATTTAACATATTCACTATGAAAATATAATTTAAAACTTTAAATGCTTATTGAGTATTTTAATGGCTTCAGAATTTATGAATTTAAAATAGCAGCTATAGTAACAAGAGGCAGGCAGTTAAATATGAGCATACTCACTCATGATTTAGAACAAGAGAACATTTTGTCTCAATGAATTCCTTATGGCCATATTCTTCCATTGTCTAGTATGATACAGAGACCTGAAACAAATGTGTTTGTATTTGAAAAATATCTACTTATTTTCAGTCCCAATACGTGTGCAGTTTCAATAATGCTTTACAAACATGCAACTTTCTCGACAGTTAAAAAATAAGCACAGAGATGATTCTTACTCACCTATCAATTACCAGTGTAATTTGACTGCCAAACTATATTTTTGTGAGTACATCATTATGCCATTCCTTCCTCAGAGGTCATACATTTAATTGCCATCTGTTGAGTTGGACTGTGCTCCCACAAAATAAATATGTTTAAGTCCTAATGCCCAGTACCTTAGAATGTGAATGTATTTAAAAATTGAGTCATTGCAGATGTAATTAGTTAAGATGAGGTCACTAGGATGGGTGCTAATTCAGTATGACTAATGTTCTCAAAAAGGGGAAATTAAGATACAGAGAAAGACATGCATGGAGTGAAGGTGATATGAATAAACCCAAGGACAAGATGGCCATGTATAATACCAGCAAGAAATGAGAGCAGGAAAAGATCCTCACAGCCCTCTAAAGGAACCAACCCTACTCAATTTTGAAGGTCCAACCTCCAGAACTGTGAGACAATACATTTTTGATTTTCTAAACCTGCCAGTGTGTGGTACTTTGTTAGAACAGCTCAGAAAACTAATTCACTGTCTGTATTTCTGTACATCAAACCAAGCAAGCTCAGTTAGCTATTTAAATTGTTTCAACCATTGAATATATTCATTTCCCACAATGAAATATAATCAGCTTCTACTCCATCCACCACTTCCTCTCATTATGCTACTCCATTTGGTTTTTCTCTATTTTTTTGTAAGCATATTTCTTGCTGTTTGAAACATTCCAAACAACTTACGGTTTGATGTTGCTTGCTTTGTGGTTATTTCATGTGCTTTTTAGCCTTCACTGTAACCATCTTAATGCCAGGATTAAAAGCCAACTAAAATCTATTATTGGTGAAATATTTACTTCCTAGAAAGGTAAGCCATCTTTTTCTGACCAAAACTAAGCAGTTTTCCAGGATGTGGGACTTTCATACTACCAGCAACGTCTTCGTAAACCACGATAAACTGATACCCTACACTTGGCAAGTTAAAAAGATGAAGGGACTTGAAAATGTTGCTGATGGAAATTGTGTTCTTTGACAGGATTGCAAGAAAAGCATTTCACTGGTGCTTCTCTGGGGACTGTGTGAAGCTGTAATTTCCTGGTGAAACAAGTTTATGCTCCACAGTTGATCATGCTTAATAATGACTAATTCTCTTTGCTTCTTTCTTTTATGAATGTCTAGCTGCCTGTGCTAACATTAAGAGTAATGTTTCTGAGACTATGGTGATATAGGGAAAATGGAGTCAGTCAGGCTCCCTCACCCAGATGTCCAGGCCAACACAACTTGGCAGTTTTCATATAATTTTGTGTAGGGGCCCACATACCTAGAATGAATCTCTGTTATATAAGTGAAGGTAAATATTGGTATCCTGCCAGCTTTATATGCATTTAGTATATAAGGGAGTTAGGACTTCCTGCAGCGACATGTTACTTGCAGTGTGGGTGGATCGTCCCACCCCAGAATAAAGGCATGTCAGAAATCCTCAGACTCCGTGAATTTTCCTCCATCTGTCTGAATCCTGTGTGAGCCTGTAATCGCACTTTAAGGCCAGACACATTGCTGCATATGCAAACAAAATAAAAATTTAATAAATTGAATAATTTATCTTGAATATTTGAAAGCTTTTTCTCTGGGCTTGGAAATAAGATAGAGATACCTACCATCTCTTCCACATTGTACTGGAAGATCTAGCCAATGAAGTAAGTCAAGAAAAATAAAATACATAAGGATTGCAAAAGATGCATAATTGCCATAATTAAAAAGCAATGTTGAAGTTCCTTTTATCAGAGGGGTGCCAAATAAAGATATTTTTCTCTTCATTTTTAGGAGGAGTTCCATAATTTAATTTTTCAGTTTGTTGAGGTATAATTGACAAAATACTTAAAATGTACAATGTAATGATTTTATCTACATATATAGTGAAAGATTCCCCTCATCAAGTTAATTAAAACATTCATATGTCACCTACTCACATTTTTTGGAGGGGGAGTGAGAATCTATTCTCTTAGCAAATTTCAGTTATAAAATACAGTGTCATCTTCTAGTCACTATGTTTTATAGTAGATCCTCAGAACGTGTTCATCCTATAGGAAAGGTTGTACCTGTTTACCCTCATCTTCCTAATTGCAACACTTCCTAACCTTTGGCAATCACTTTCCTATGTTCCTATGAGTTCTACTTTTGTATGTTTGCTTGCTTATCTTTGTTTTGTTTTAGATGTCAAATAGTGTTACTGTGCAGCATCTTTCTCTGTTTTATTTTCTTATTTCACTTAGTATAATACCCTCCAGGTTCATCCCTATTGTTGGAAATGACAGGATTTCTTCTTTTTTTTAAGGCTGAAGAACGTGTGTGTGTGTGTGTGTGTGTGTGTGTGTGTATCAGATTTGTATATATATTACATTTTGTAATGTATGGTATCTATCTATATCACATTTTCCTGACACATTCATCTCTTGACATGTAGATTATTTTCATACTGTCACAATTGTGAGTAATGAACAAAGACTGTATCAAATAAATCCTCATAAAATTGACTTTGACTCCCTCTCACAGGAAACCTCCAGAGTGTAGGTAAGATATCAGGAATGTCCAATCAAAATGAATGTGACTGGAGCATTCATATAACCAACATCTTTGGAAAAGGTTGCACCTCATGGATGCAATTCCCACAGTGGGGCTCTCCCTGCTCCTACCCAACGTGAGTTCTGAGATCTTGAGTGCAATCATCTCACAGCATTGTAGAAAGCGCCATGTGGACGAAAAAATAAAGAGAATCCATGACCTATGAAGAGAATAAAGGCCAAAATTACATTTATTTAAATTTATTTGTTTTCAAATTTCTTTCAACAATGTATTTTGCCTATGTTCAGTTTATTCCCTTTTAGGTGGAATGGATGTGTTCTTTTGTATTTGACTTTTTCTTATGTATTTAAAATATATCTATTTTCAAATTGTGTTGACTGTTTTTGATAGAATATACATATAAAATTGAATTTTATGTATTTGTTTTTCCTCCATCAAATTTAATAAATTTAATTATTAATTCAAACAGATTACCAGCCCTGGCTGGTGTGGCTCAGTGGATTGAGTGCCAGCCTGCGAACCAAAGGGTTGTCTGCTTGATTCCCAGTTGGGGCACATACCTGGGTTGTAGGCTGGGTCCTCAGTCGGGGGTGCATGAGAGGCAAGCACACATTGATGTTTCTCTCCCTCTCTTTCTCCTTCCCTTCCCCTTTCTCTAAAAATAAATAAATAAATATATAAGATTACCTATACACTATTTTGAATTCTTAGATAATTTACCTATATCCCAAAACAAAGTTAAGACAGAAAAAAAAATTCAGACAACTATGATAGGAAATATACTACGCTAAATTGCTATGATTTAGAAATAAGTTTCCCACCTGTCTTCATTTGCTCATTATTTACTCTACCTCTATGGTAATCAAAGTGTTGTATACAGGCTAAATCTGCTCTCCCTTATTGGATATCTAACATCCAAGCCTCAGACTCTCTGTCCCCCAACCTCAAAATTAGCATTGGCATATATCACTTTAAGGATAAGAGATAATACTCATGAATATTGATGGATTATATTTTCAGAAATTTCCTGTAAACTCACTACCTTACTCTTGCAGTAGAGCCATGTGCTTCCTGATAATGGGAATGCATTCTGAGAATTGCATCCGTAGGCAAGTTCATTGTTGTGTGAATGTATAGAGTGCTCCTACACAAACCTAGATGGTATAGTCTATTGCTGTAATTGTATGTGCTATACTCTTATATGACCATCATCGCCACAAACACCTGAGTGATTGTAGTTTAAGCCCTGACAGCCAGACACTTGCATTTCTGTGACTGATTTTGTAAAGCCAGTGACTGATCTTAAGTTCTGATTGCCAAGTCATCCACTTAACTTCAGAGCTGGCTATCTCCAGTAAAGGCATTGCCAGCTACAGACAAGATGAAGAGCCAGGCCACTTCCCTCTACTGAGCCTCCTTTGTTTTAAAGTTTAAAGATCTTGGTTGATTTCAGTAGCTGACTATTTGTACCCTTTTTCACTCTCTTTTCCCCTTCTTTAAAGTCCTGTCATATGTTTTAAATTCACCAATCAGAGTGAGCCAGCTGAAATGCAAAACCCTAGGCTCCACCCTCCACTTCAATATAAGCAGAACCCAGAGCCCAAGCACATGCTCTCCGTATCAGAGCTTGTAAGCAATGAACTCTTTTTCTTCAAAGTTTCCTAATGGTTGTGGTTGAATGGAGTCGCAACCATAAAAGAATCACAAGGGTATACTCACTGGGGACCCAGGTGAGTAATGCCCAGGCGTTTTTAGCCCATAGTATTGCTATCAATAGGCTGAGATTGGCACAAAACGTAATGTGTTGTGCTGTGATGTTGCCACAGCTTTTGTGTGACTAGGAATTGAAAATTTTCACTCCCTCCGTAATCTTGGGACCACCATCATGTGCGGTCAGTCATTGACTACAACTTCATTATGCAGCACATGATTGTAGTGGGAATTTCCGTTTCTAAGCAAGATGGTGGGGGATATTTGGTTGAGAGGACTTCTTTGAGTTTTTATTCTGATTATATTTCTTAACACTAATTGTTCTATCTTTCCTGCAAGGTAAACAAGACAAAAACATTGTCTTTTTAACTCGTATGTTATATTAAGCAGAGCATTTTTTATGACTGAAATTTGGCATAGCAATTACTGTTAATCAACTATATTGGGGGGAGTTTTGAACTTTCAAATCTTTCACTGACATCAAGATTTTAGAACAATAGGGGAAAAAATCTGAAACCACAAGATCTTATATGTGTAGAATTTGAAAACTAGGTCTTCTTAGTTATTACCTGTGAAAGAGCGTTATGCAGAACATAACTGTAAGGGTCTTTATTGATATCCTCATAATGTAGTCAAAATGCACAGCAGTGACTGCTGAGGGCTGAGCCTGCTGTCGTCACCAGTGATCTGTTCTTGTGATTGATCTTAATACTTTCTCGCTTTGTCCTCAGTATCCTAACTCTCACCTGACATTTCCTGATATAAGAAAAAAAACTTTTAGGATATGAATCATTTACTAAACTTCATTGCTCCTTAGATGTGTTATTACAATAAAATGAAAGAACAGCTCTTTCATAAATTATTTAAACCATTGCCATTTATAGGTAACATTTGTAGTGGATTCAAAAGAAAATTTATTAGTTTTATAAGCATAATTTTAAGGAGTCAAGAATAAAAATTGAAAATAAATATTACATTTATTATGCAATTTTGATTTGATTAACATTCAAAAGGAAGAATAACCCAAATACAAGTTGAGTACATCAAGCACAGTTTATTCTTGTATCATTATTTATTATTTATTATATTATTTTCCATATGAACAACTGTAAACCTACCTTTGACCCCTCCTGTGTTTTACAATAGAATGCTATTTCAATGTGTGCAACTGGAGCAGTAGATTATTTTTGGTAACCATCCCTAAAGGCATAGTAATATAAATTAGTGTCTTTTGGCACCATGACAGGAAAAAAAAAGTCTTATTTAAGAAGATAACATGATAGTCCATCAATGCATAAGAAAGCTAGATTCTGGAAAGAATGTCTTTGGAATGAAAAAGAGGACAGAAAGAGAAAAGAATTTTTAAAAATCTCAAAAAGATGACAAGATAATGAGGTTGTCCTTGGTGTACAAGGACAAGGAAGTAAAAATTTCACAGTGGTAGGATTGCTGAAGTACCAAGATAGGGAGGCTTATAATTCACATTTCAGTTGCTAGTTTTTCTGTGATGTAATTATCTTGCTAAATCTTCAGTGAAATCTGGTATACACAGAGACATTGAGGGTGCATATGTATGTTTGTGAATGTGTGTTAGCTTGTATATGAGTGTGGGAATATCTGTGTATGTATTAAATAAATAAGTTACATGATTTCTTTACTAATACACATTAAGAAAAAACAAAGAAAAGAAAGATGCATTAGAGTAATACATTAGAGTAAGTAATAAATATATTACAGTAAATTAACAGAAGTTTGAACTTAAAGGTCATCGATGAGCTTGGGGGTCACCAAGTAGCATAAGACCCTTAGATTTTGCAAAGATTTTAGATGTTATATGAGTATTCATAAGTAAGAAAATGGAGGCTTCAGCCAATTTTACTAAGAGCTTTTTTTAGTTACCTTTTTTAATAATCTTTTTTTAAAACATTTTATTTATTTATCTTTAGAGGGGAAGGGAAGGAGAGAAAGGAAGAGGGAGAGAGGGAGAGAAACATCAATGTACAGTTGCCTTTCGTGCGTCCCCTGCCAGGAACTGGCCCGCAACCTAGGCATGTGCCCTGACTGGGAATCGAACAGCGATCCCTTGGTTCACAGGCCCACACTTAATTTTACTAAGACCTTAATAGAACTAGTGACATCAGTTGATATGCACATGTTTGACTAAACCTTTTAGTAATTTACTTGTTTTGTTTTGTTTTTCTCTCCACAGTTTGTTTGTTTGTTTGTTTGTTTGTTTTATTTTTGGCTGGCTTAACAAGTTACAAATTTATTTTTCCTCATGTGAAAGATTCCAGAGGTGGCAGTTCAGTGTCCATATAATACTCTGTCATCCCAGATTCCTTCAACTCTTTTTTTTTTCTTTTTTTAAATCTCTTTTTAAAATTTTATTTTAATTGCTGTTCTTGTATAGTTTTCTGACTTACTCCCATCCCAGCCCACCACCCCATGCCTCCCCACCTCCCTCCCATTTCCACTCCCCCTAGTTTTTGTCCATGTGTCCTTTAAACTTTTTGCTCTAAACCCTTCCCCTTTTCCCCTGAAATTCCCTCCCCTCTCCCCTCTGGTGACTGTCAGCCTATTCTCAATTTTAGTGTCTTTGGTTATATTATGCTTGTTTGTTTGTTTTTCAACAAAACAAACAAACAAGCATAATATCTCCACAGTTTGTTGTTGTTAAATCTCTTGAACCTATAAAAGGTAATTTAGACATGGAAATAAATAATAACACTTTTATATATAAAAATAAAATTGTCTATGAAACCAACATCATCTTATTATCCTTTTTAAGTGATAATGCAGACCCTTCTTTGTAAGTAGACGTTTTCTATTGATGCAATTAGAAGTAAACTCAAGATCTCAGTCATTGATGTCAGAGAAGTGACTTCTTATTTATATAAGGTCTTGTCACTGTGTAGATGGTGAGGTATGGTGGTGATAGCATTGTGGTATATTGTTTCAACAGATATTCATAATATCAGGCTTATGGAGGCTTTGCCATTTTCAACATCTGACCCCCAAATCAGTATCCTTCCATCAGAAGTAGGACCAACAGAATCATTACTTAATGTTTTGTATAGGCTAGACCTATGAAATAAATATCAACCCCTTATCAATAGATAATTTGCAAATATTTTTTTCCCATTTGGTAGGTTGCCTTTTCATTAAAAAAAAAAAACATTTTTCTGTACTGTAATAAAGCATTTTAGTTTGATGTAATCCCATTACCAAGATCAATGCTAAGGTACTTTCTATGTATTTTTTTTCTAGGAATTTTGTTTTTTCAGGTCTTATGTTTAAATCTTTAATATATTTTAAGTTAAATTTTTGAGCATGGTATAAGATAGTGATCCACTTTCATTCTTTTGCATGTGGCTGACCAGTTTTTCCAGCACCATTTATTGAAGGGACTGCCCTTTCCCTCATTATATATTCTTGTCCCCTTTGTCATAAATTAATTGACTATGTATTTGTGAGTTTATTTCTGGGCTTTTTATTTGGTTCCATTGATCAATGTTCATGTTTCTATGACAACAACATACCTTCTATTGATTACAATATATTTGTAGTATAATTTGAAACCAGAAAGTCTGAGGCCTCCAGCTGTGTTCTTCCTTTTTGAGACCACTTTTGCTTTTCAAGGTCTTGAATCTTTTTTGAAAAATTTAATTGGAATCAACATCTGCATGAAATATTTATCTTAATATATTTTTAAATTACAGGTTGTATTTATCTTAATGATATTTTTTTATTGGACAAGGAGGTGAGTTGTGAATGCATTAATCAAGTGAAGCTATGAAAATGAGAGTATGATCAACTCACTAGTATTTCATTATGCCATTACATTTTAAAGTTAAATTAAATATATTTAACATAAGCCATAGAATAAACATAGATGGTCATCTCTAGGAAATAAGGCAAATACAAATAAATTGGAGAAAATTGTTACTACTATATTCTTAATTCCACTTGTTAATATCAAATAAACATAAATGTGAGCATGAGCTTTTTATGACCACCAAAAAGTAGGTTAGTGAAATGGAGCTAAGAAATTGAGACAACATAACTGAAGTGGAAGTTTTATTAGCAATAGAAATTTTGTAAGCACCATGTCATTCAGATGTTTCCCCTGAATTTTGTTAAATTTTATACTTTCCAGATTAAGTGCTGATCTCTTTTGGGGGCACAGTTTGTCATAAATTTGTCAGAAGTGTATATTGTCAAAAATATCTAGTTAGATTTACGATGAATGAGATAAGCATTAATGGCATGTATTGATGATACAGTATATACTTAAAAGGGATGTCAATATTTTCAGTATTGCAGAAACTGATATTTCCAGAATGTTAGTTCCTGAGAATGTAAACTTTACTAAATGCAGACTTGGCTGCTGAACTCAATGAAAGCCAAACTCGAGAGACAGGTGCTTTTGAGAAGGAAAGCAGTTTATACAGGTGCTATGACTTGAAGAGATGGCAGACTCCTGTCTTGAAAAAACATCTTAACAGCTCTGGGCAAGCTAGCAAATTTTATAGGATTGAAAAAGGGAAGGGAGAACTATGGACATCAGGACATGTAGAATGTGCAGGATATTTTCCAGTAGGCCTTGATATAGATCTTTATGGTCAGCATCCTTGAGTTGGCCATCTGGTTATTGTCTGCTGAATTCCTGAAGTCCTGAGGTCAGGCTGTTTCCTGGGTTTATGCAGGAACTGAAAATGATGATTCCTGTAAGTATATTTAAAAAAAAAACTTTTAATATGTAAACTCTAGTTTCAAGAGAAAATATCAGGTTAGAGTAACAAATTGGCTATAACATATACTAAGATAAATATGGGTTGCTTTATATAGTTTTTTTATAAATTTGTTGTTAGTGCATTCTTATTTTAGTTCTATTCTCTGCTTAGTCAGAGTAGTGTGAAGTGTTATTCCCTGTCACGAGGAATTAGGAAGAGTGTGTAGATTCATATGTAACAAAAGAAAGGAAATGAATTTACCTTTTTTTGTTGTTTTGCTGATGATGACAGTATACGAGACTAATGTTAAAAGAGAGTCTGCTTGATGTTCTCGCTATTATCTTATTGGATGTTTTTAAAAATTGTTATATCTGCATGTCAATGGAGGAAACACAGCATATTTATATAGTGATCCCACTGATATTTTAACATTCAAATTCCAGAAATGCATTCAAATGATGTTGCTATTTCCACAGATATATTTTTTGAATTGCCTTCCAAATCTCTTACTCATTCTTTTGAACATCCTAAATAGTGACAAATAATTATGCCTTTTGGGTAGATTTTAAATTAGGTAAAAACAGATGTCATTTTAAACATAGAGAATAAGATGGGTTATCAAATTGGAGAGTATATTTTGTGCTCAAAAATAAGAAGTGAATACATATTTATGAGATTATTTTTCTACATTTGCTTTATAAATTCATTCCAAAAGTAAATATTATACAAAGAATTTTCATATATGGCAGCATAACTAGAGTAAAATACTTGGCCTCCCAAGGCAGTCATTTCAAAGGAAGAGACTAATTTGTTGTGTAAGATCTGTTTAGAAATTAAAATGTTCTCATCTAGAACCAGAAGAGATATCTTATACAAATGAGGATATAAATTTCATTTTTCTTTAAGAGGCTTTTTTAGACTTACTTAAGGATGAATTAAGTTTGTAAGATAAAAAAATAAGACAAAACTATTTAATGATTTATATATTACATAAATAGTGAAAGTAAGGTATTCTTTAAGTTAAACAGCCATTCATTAAATAAATAAGTAACTATTAAGTGCCTGATTTTTGGGCAGTATCTGTTGTGTTTGCTATATCTTGAATAAGAAAAAAAATGCTAATGACATTTGCGAACTTAGTGGAGCTTACATTTTAGTAGAGAGAGGGTGGCAAAAATACACATTATATATACAAAAACAGACAAGATAAGAAGAATTAAGATGGGGAAGCAAAAGGAGGCAACAATTTTAAATATGTGGTCAAGGTCAACCTTGTTGACTAGGAGACATGTGAGGGAAGACTTAGAGGAGGTGACGAAAGAATCAATAAAGATGTTTTTAGGAAACACATCCATGGAAGAAGAAGCAACCAATTTTAAATCTATAAGGCTAGAACATGTCTTTTATGTTAATGAATATAGCAAGGAAGCTCATATGGTTATAAATGAATATATGGGTAAATAATACAACATAAGGATAGCTGGCTTCTACCTTAATTGAGGGGTGGTTAAAAGTAGAAGAGTAGCATGATTTTATTTTTTAAAATATTTTATTTATTTATTTTTAGACAGAGGGAAGGGGAAGGAGAAAGAGAAGGTGAGAAACATCAATGTGTGGTTGCCTCTCATGTGTCCACTACTAAGGACTTGGACTACAACCCAGGCATGTGCCCTGACTAGGAATCGAACCTGCGATCCTTTGATTAGCAGGCTAGTGCTCAATCCACTGAGCCACACCAGCCAGGGCTACTTTTTTTAAAGGATTACTCTGAATGCTGTTTTTTTTTTTTTTTTAATTTTTATCATCGTTCAATTACAGTTGTCCTTATTTCCCCCCATTACTCTCCCCTGCCCTATTTACTCCCCACCTTCCAATTTCAATCCTCCCCCCACTTGTCATTTTCCATGGGTCCTTTATACACGTTTCTTAACTTTACCCTGCTGGTTTTGTAACAGGGTAGGTCTTCCCAGATGGCTGGAAGGCCAGGGACCCCAGTCTGGGTGAACCACAATTGCCAGAGCCAGCACTTACTCCCCCAGCAAGAAGTGTGCTGAGGTGGCAAATTAAAGCAGCCTGCCTTTTGTGTAGAGAGGGGCTGTCTGAAAAAGGGCAATTACCTGAGGCAAGAAGCTAGCATAAATACAATGCAGTTAGCAGGAGGAGTGGCAGAGAGCTTCTGGAACCACAACCAGAGCTGGGGCTTAATAGTCTATAGCCTTGGGGCTAGTATCTCCTGACACAGACTACATGGCACTTGCATGAGCTGTGGGGACTGCATGTACCACCACCCAGGATGACTGGAGACTGCTGCCCATGCCTAGAAAAAGGGGCAAAGACAATCTTGGCCCTCTTTGGAACTTAGGCCTCACATGGTTAGAAGCCAGCTCTCAGAGGCAGAGTTCCACGCTGGGGTGTATGCCTAGCTGGATGAGACACTGAGACACAGTGCAGCATAGCACATGGGGACTGGACTGCTTTCAGCCTCTTGCCCTGAAAGCAGTACAGGGAGGCTGAGAGCCGCACATAGAAGCACCAGCCCTGGGGATGAGGACAACCTCAGGCTCCAGAACCCCATGAATAGAGCTTTGTCTGCACAGCCATCGGGAGTGATCGAGCAGTGCACCCCAGAGATTAGTTGGAGAGAAAGCAACAAGAGACAACAGAGACACTGACCTCATGAATATGAGTTAGAGAGAGAGAGAGCCTGGAGCTGGAGGTTGGAGTGTGCAGCCATCTAAGCCCCCAAGGGAAAGATAAGCTATAATGGAGATCCCCTGGCTTTGATCTTGGACTCCAAGCTCCCTGGGAGATGCTAGTTTACTGTGTGTTGGTGATTGTTGGGGACCACTCTGTGTTTTGGAGACTGTAGCCCCATGAGAGCAGGCCTTGAAAGAGGCCAGTAAGTCTCACTGGAAAACCAGGAAATGAAGGCGGCAGGCACCAACCTAACAATAGAATGGAGGGTTCCCCAAGGGAAATCAGGCCTGATAAATACATTGTATACTTTGAAGCTTGCTTTGTGTTGTATAGCTCTGTTGATATAAGCCAGATGGCTTAAGGCATAAGGAGTATACTCCTTATCTCTTGAGACATGTCTTAAAGAACATCTGGCAACAGCATGACTAACAGACCCTGACCTAAGACAATCTCTGTGTTCCTTCAATTGTTATTTATAGATAATACCTGTTTTTGTATGACTGTAGCCTTTTGACATTGATTGATGAGCTAGCATGTATGCTGTATACCCCTACACATACCATCTCTAATAAAAGCTGTTTCGGAGAAGGGCTCTGGGCATTCCCCACTAGAGGGCATCTCCACCCTGTTTCCCGCTGGAACAACTATATTGTGTCCAGAGTGACTTATTCTCATCCTCGGCAGCTGGAGCTCCATCCCATGGGGCTCTCCCACAGAGGGTGAGGTTGGCTTGGAGTAGAAACATTTTCAGCTCTCACATATCAGATTTCCTATTAGTAAAAACCTGTTTACTTCAACACACATCTTGTCATGTATCATGGCAACAAGTGGCTGAACACCATGCTGCATGGTAACAATTTGAACACAGACCACAAAAGCACAAGGTTAGAATCATTGAGATCAGTTATTTAGGTCAGAGATAAAGGTGTTTAGTGGTGGAGAAAGTGAGAATTCTCCTTATAAATATAAATTTTGGGATCATTAGGATATCTGTGGTGTTGAAATTCATGATAGTGGGTAAGATCAACAAAGGTAAAAGTGCATATCTACTTTTGGAATGAATATATAAAGCAAATGTTGAAAAACAATCTCATATCTATACATACACATCTAAATTTTTGACCACAAATTGTACTATTTAATTTAAGAACCCATCTTATTCTCTATGGTTAAAATGACATCTGTTTTTACCTAATTTAAATAGAGCCTAGGGCTTAGTCATTCAGTCCTACAGACCTGAGATTGGGAAGGGAGAGTGGAACCAGCAATGGAAGCTGAAAATTAGTGATGGATCAAGTAGAGGGGTATCAAGTAGAGAGTGTTGTTCTGGAAGTCAAGTAGAAAGAGTGTATTAAGCAGAAGAGGGTGATTAAATTAGTCAAAGGGTGCTACCCATTCATCCCAGTTTTTCCAAGACAGTCTTTTTCCATCTTTAGGTCTTTGTACAAATGATCATAATGTTCCTCTTCATTCCTCATCAGGTCTTAGTTTGTATGATAAATTTTAGGATCACCTATTGATAGAAAAAAAAAAGTAAAATGAAGACAAGGAAAGCAAAAGATTTGTGGAGAGATGTCATTAAGAGCTACAGAGTCCTGGCTGGTATGGCTCAGTGGATTGAATGCCGGCCTGCAAACCAAAATGTTGTTGGTTCAATTCACAATCAGGTCACATGCCTGGGTTGTGGGCCAGGTCCCTGGTAGGGGCACCTGACAGGCAACTACACATTGATGTTTCTCTCCCTCTCTTCCTCCCTTCTCCTCTTTCTAAAAATAAATAAATAAAATCTTTAAAAAATAATTACTTTCTAAAAAAAAAGACAGCTACAGAGACAATGGGATACTTTCAATAAGAGAGAGGATTGGCTTTATAAAGGAACATCAGTAGTTCATCTGTGGTAAAATACAAGAAGGAATATGTGGAAAGAGATGTTGATTGTGCAGTGTTCTATGAATCTTGCTCTGGTAGCTTTAATTTTCTCAGTGAAGTTGAAAGCAAAGTCTTCCATTTAGTGAGAAGGTAGAGAAGGTATAGATTTGCAGAAATAGGATAAGGTAGTAAACAGTCATATAGAGCAGGAGCTGGCAACCTATGCCCCACTGGCCAACTGTCTATTTCAAGTGTTACTAAATTGGAGCCACCCATATTTGTTTACATATTGTATATAACTCTTTCAAGTTCAATGGCAGAACCGAATAATTATAATAGAATCAGTATGGCCTGCAAGCCAAAATATTTACTACCTAACTCTAGAAAAGCATTCAGCAATCCTTTTTCTAGAAAAATGAGAGTAACTGGAAGAGACATAGTGCATGAATACATGCAGAGTGCAATGTAAATAAAACCACTTGTGTGGTTTTGTTCAGTTACATTTACCTGCATAGATACAGGTATAGAGCAAGCATTGGATTAAACTTGGGCATGTTTCTGCTGGCTGAGATCAGTCAAGTGATAGAGGGATAAGACAATATAAGGTAGATGCAAGGGAATGGTTATAATGATTTATTATTAAATTCATATTGGTTAAGGAGAGGAGAGAGGGCATCGAAGAGAAGAGGGATGATTGAAAAATTAGAGATCTCAGTGGAGTGAAAGTTTTCTGGAACCAGATGCAAAGGGTTGGCATGAAAGATAGGAGCTGGCCAATGAGATGCATGGGACTGACATTTTGAAGTAGCTGTGAGTATTGGTAATAAGTTCTAAGTTATGACCCTGGGAAGGAGTATCTGAGGAAAGGTAAAGGATAATTGAAGGAACACATTTGAAGAAATTGAGAAGTTAAGGTATGGAAAGTGTCATCTGTGTGTATGTTTAAATTACTGAAAAAACTTGGCCAAAATTTCAAGAGCGAAAGTAATTGAGAAATGGTAGTAGGTTCACAGATGTTAACAACTATGTGAGAAAGGTGATGATACAAGATTAAAACTTGTATGTTTTTAGAGAAAAAGGATTGTCTGGTGAAAAGCTAGTAGAGTAGTGAAGAGGCTGTGGGGGCAGAGAAAGCAGTGTCCTCGGAGAGAATCAGGCTTCTGTTAGAGCAAGAATGTGAAGGGAAGAGTAGAATGAGCTTAGAACAAATGCACTGAATTCACTGACACAAAAACAACAACAAAAAACAATTGAAAAAAGCGCTTAGATAATTAGGATTCTCTTCTCTATTTCTTATAAGGAGAAATTTCAAATAAATGTAAGATTCTTGAACAATTGTAGACACATGTAATGATCTGAAATCAATTTTGCTATAGAATATTTCTATAAATCTGTAGAGTCTTGTTTATCAAATTCATTTTGTTTGTTCCGGAATATTGAATTCATGAAATATTGGTTGAATTTTTTAAGACCATTTTTGAGGTAAAATTTGACAAACGAGTACTTTAGAGGCTAATTTGGCAAGTTATAATCTTTTGCATATCTATACCCATCTATATTTATACATTTTATTAATAAGTCTTACTTATTTAGTGGGGCAAAGAAAAAAATAAAGATACAGTTGCCTAAAATATTTAAAGAATAATCATGTAGACATGGAGTTAACCTATGTTTTTCAGGGAGGCAGGAATAGAATTAACAATTGAAAATTATAAGGAGAGGGCAATTATCTCATTATATTTCATAAAAATTCACAACAATTACAATTATTCAGCAAGTAAGGCTGTTTTACAAGATATAAATAAAAGTGGCATTATTTGAAAAATTTACTCAAAGTTGACTTGTACGTGACATAAACTAAGTAATTTCTGCATTTTATAATTGTTTGAATACATGATTCATAAAATAGTTCTAAAATATTCAGATGATCAGTGTCTTTTTTCCAATAAACCTATATGTTTAACGGATTTTTTTCTAGTTTCTTCTGAATGTTTACTACGGAGGATATAAGTTTATAGACTATTCTTGATGTACTGCAACATATTTATATTTGTTGTTATATTCAAAGGTACTTATGTGGGCCATATACTTAAATATATCATTTTTTAATTCCTTAGAGAGATTTATTTTTGGTAGTTCTCTTAATATCCCTTTTAAAAAATAATGTTTGTGCATCCATTTTCTATGGCAAGAAAATCAAGTAAAAACTATATTGTTAAAACTTGTATTTGAGGCTACAAACTGACTTTCTATGTACTTTCATTATTTGAATCTGCTAAACATATTGACTCCTACATGGATAGTTGGTTGGGTAAGGAACTTTATTATGTGTCAGATCAGAGAACCAAATCTAATCTCAGCTGGAACTCATTAAAGTGCACCCAATAAAGTTCTAACCCACAAATTACAGCAAAAATGAGAAAATACACTATCAAAGACATTTGAAATTTTTCTACAAGCCACTGAAATTAGTTATTTTGTGACATTAATTATGATAATTGACAGCATAGGTTGAATATATGATATATAAAACATGGACTTATTTATTTATATATATTTGTTTAGATGAAGAGTTTAAGTTAGGGCTTAAAAGCAGAGTAGTAGGCAATATGCTCCCAAATTGGAAGGTTTTTAAAGTACAGGTTTTATTGCTATCTCTTGGAAATTAAAAGTAGCTTTGCTTCCTCTACTTGCAGAGGTACTAGAATGAAATGCAAACCATTTCAGGCTAAACTCATTCACTTTGAGAATGGCACACACCTATTTGTGTTCTGTGAGCGTTGTAGATTAGACTGTTGGAGGAACACCAATTTAACACATAGATGCATAGGAATAAATAATCTAGTGTTTAGTAAATTAAGGTATTTTTACAGCTTGAGAAACTGTTGTCTCCCAGATCAGTATAATTTTATACAAGAGAAAAGCTCAGACTTTAAGGAAAGTGCTTATGTTTATGGCTTCGTAACACTTCTTAATAATTAGTTTGACACCAAAAGCTAAATATAATCCCACACCTGAAAACCGCACTAAATTTCTCCTCCTTACAACTTTAATATTTTTAATTTTTAATAATTAATATGTTCAACTTTTACAGTCAGAGCAAAGATATCAGTGGCCACAGCTCACTAAAATGATGGCGTTTGTCTGACATTGTCAAGAGGTGTAGATCAAGACTTTTCTAATCCAATATATTGAAATTTGTCTTTAGATTGCACATGTAAGTGAAATCATATGTTTTTTTCTGACAGGTATATTTCACTTAGCATAATGTTCCCCAAGTCCATCTATGCTGTCTCAAAGGGTAAAATTTTGTTTTTTGTGGTTGAGTAGTATTCCATTGTGTAAATGTACCATAGCCATTTTATCCTTTCACTTACTGACGAATTAACAAGCAAAATAAAGACAGGTCAGAAAGCAGGCTGATGGCTCTTGGTGGGGTGTATGTTGGAATGGAAGGATAGAGCAAAAAAAGAAAAAGAACCATGGACATGAACAACAGTGTGGTAATTGTGAAGGGGAGGGTGGGTGCATGGAGGTGGAAGAGGGTCGGGGGAGACAACTTTTAATGGAAAAAATCACATTAAAAATGAATTATAAAAAAAGAATGCCATTGGACATCTGATTGGAATTGCATTAAATTTGCATACTAATTCAGAGGTAACTAACATCTCCTAAACATAAAATATTTTTTAAATGAAATGTTTACCTTTCATTTGAAAAATAAAGAAAATTGCCTCTGAAAAAAAGGGGAATGACTGTAAGAAGTTCACTTATTTCTATAAAGGTTTTCAGGGAACTGTTATTTGGTTTTTGTCTTCTCAGATACTAAATGTAAGAAGTCCCAATGCTAAATCCTGAAATTTAAATATAGACTTGATTTTTATTTCAACATTTATAGGTATGTTCTCTCATAAGTGTGACTTGTTCCTTGTTGCTGACTATAGAAATGGGTAAATACATGAGACTTTTAATTTTAATATGAAGTATCATATAATATGAGTAATATGCATGGCATGTAAATAACACCCAAATTGTACTACAGGCAAGGAGAAACCACCCTTCCTAGGTTTTAATCTTTCACAAGTATTGCATTTGGTAATTATTTTTATTAAAATCCTGTGTTTGATGTTCCCACAGTTATTTGCTTTTTAAATTTTGTTACTATATTTTTATTTTTTTATTGGTATAGCATTTCATTTGGTTTTCATAAATTTTTGTTTTTTCCTTAAATAGCTTAATAGCATTTACTTTATAAATGTCATATTGCTTCTCTATAATACAGTTTTATGCTCTATAGTTTTGTGGACATTTGTTTAAGTAAACTACATCTCACAAATCTATAATGTGCCCCTTTTGACCTCTTGCCTACTAAGGTTAAATAACCTTTATCTAAGGACAAATGAGATTTAGTTGATTTACTAGACACTTGCATTTGTATCATCTGATGTAGCTGTATGAAACTCACACCCAGCTAAAACTTTATGAAACAGGCAAAATGCATATATATATTTCAAATATAAAGATACACTATGTACTCTAATATTGTCTTATAGTATAATATTTATCATTAAATTAATCTTCTCTGAAAAAATATTACCAGATTTTTTAATCTTCCCTTAAATGCCCATAGCTATCTCAAATCCACAACAAATATGTAGAGAACATATGATGAAAAAATTCACCATAGTTTTAATCATTAGAGTTTTATATTAAAAGCTTCCATATCCTGCTTCCATCTTATTAACTCTGCTATATCATAAGTACCTAATGTAATAACACACATTGCAGGAATTCAATGAAAGTTTTGCTTTTGTTTTTGTTTTTTGAGAGAGAGAAGTTGGGGGAAGAAGGGAAGCAGTTAGGAAGAGAATCATCAAAGCAAGAGAGAAACATTGATCCTTTGATCAGTTGCCTCTCATATGTCCCCTAACTGGGGACCAAATTTGCAAGCTAGGCAAGTGCCTTGATCAGAAATCGTACGGCAACCTCTCACTTTGTGGGATGATGCCCAGCCAACTGAGCCACACTGTTCAGGGTCCACCCAGAGCTTTTGTTTTCTTTTTCTTTGAAATAATTTTATTTATTAACTTTTAAAAGTTTTGTAATACAAAGTTTATTTTTATTTTTTATTTATTCTTTGATTAGATATTCTAAGGGCTGGATTGCTTCTTATCAAAGGTGCTATTTTAACACAATAGTTATATGGGGGAAACTATACAAAAATAATCTAAAAAAGATTATTTTCCTTAAATGCTCTCCCATCAAAACAGCTACAGCCAAAACCAACAGTGAAGCTCAATTACGGAAATCAGTGGTAAGCCATTTTCTGGGGAATGTACTGAGTTGGAGGTAAACTTGAACTCAACAAGAGATAGAATGTGTTGCTGCAACCATGATAACATTTTAATTGGCTTCTCTAGGTCACAGGAAATGTATTCTTATTTTATCTACCCTTAGGACCAAGCACAGTTCCAATAAGAGTTTATAGAGCATAAATCAAACTTAACAGATATTTAGGTGCAGATGTTAAATGTCATGCATCGATAATATATATATTTACATAACTTACATGGCATGTGTTAAATGTCTTACAAACAGCAATCTTGTATGTCATCCATTTTAAGATTCAAACTAGTTTACAGGTATCACCTTCTAAACTGAATAGCAACTTACAGTTAATAGCACTATATATTTGCTATTGGCCAGAAGGCAGTTATGACTTAGTTTTTACGGTCTTTTCAGGCAATGATTTGGTCATAACTCTTCATATTGTAACCTCTTCTATTGACTTACAGGCATTGTTGGTATTTCATGTGTTGAATATAATTTCCATTAAAATTATTATTATTATAGTTAAAAAGCATATTTTTAAAAGATTTCATTTATTTATTTTTAGAGATAAGGGAAGGGAGGGAGAAAGAGAGGTAGAGAAACATTGATGTGTGAGAGAAGCATCGATAGGTTGCCTCTTGCACACTCCCAACTGGGGACCTGGCCTACAACCCAGGCATGTGCCCTGACTGGGAATTGAATCAATAACCTTTCGCTTTGTAAGATGATACTCAAGCAACTGGACCATGCTGGTCAAGGCTGGATAGTGTATTTTTTTTGTCTTTTTAAAAAAATTTTGTTGACACTATTACAGATGGCCCATTTATACCCGCCTTTGCAGACCTCCATCTAGCCCCTGTCCCCCTTCCCTCTGATCATCACCATACTGTTGTCTGTGTCTATGGGTCATATATATGTTCTTCCACTAATCTCTTCACCTTCTTTACTCCAGTCCCCCCACCCCCATCCATTCTGATGATAGTCTGTTCCATGTGTCCGTAACTCTGTTTCTATTTTTGTTCTTCAAAATATCTTATTTAGTTCATTGGGTTCCACATATAAGTGAGATCATATGGTATTTGATTTTCTCTGAGTGGCTTATATCACTTAGCATGATAATCTCCAGGTCCATCAATGTTGTCACAAAAGGTAATACTTCCTTCTTTTTTATGGATGCTTAGTATTTCATTGTGTAAATGTATCACAGTTTTTTTTAATCCACTCATCCACTGATGGGCTCTTGGGTTTTTCAATTTAAAAATTATTTTAAAATATTTTTGAAATTTTAAAAAGATTGTTTACTGCTTTTGCATCAAAACATGAAAAATCTTATTGAGAATGAGGACTGTCATGGACAAGAATAATAGGTTATACAGTTTATAAATTAAACAAGTTTACTACAAAGGGTTTATAAGACCTAAAAGAGGAAGATAAAAATAGTTGAAACAATGTATATTTCATTGTTACAGTGAAATTGAAGGCATAAGAAATTTCAAATCTTTCAGAAGAGAGAGAAAACATTCCAAAGCTAGTAGAAGCTAATGAAACAAAAATATAAAGTGTACTGGACTCTTTTTAAATAGTAATGTAATTGTTTATTTATCCCTTTTTAGTGGGGCATACGTGTGTCCTACAAGTTGATATCTTAGATTAATGAAATTAAATTTAAAATTTCTTTAAATTTATGGAGCATCTAGTCTATGCTAAATAATGTATGACATTATGGTATTAGGGAAGATTTAAGGCCACTCTAAACATTAGATTTAGTCTTCATGTCATAACTCAAATTAGGTCTTATCTTACCCATTTTATACTTATGAAGAAAAGGATTTTGTGAACAAAGTTATATAAAAAGTATATAATAGAACCAGGGATCAAATCTAAGCCTATTTCAGCTCATAAACTCATGTTTTTTTTCTTCAATATTCCATTACCTCCATGAGAAAAGCACAGAGTACATTTATTTTACCTTAATGCCAATATACTCTATGCTAGTGGTTAAAATATAATATTAAATTTAACTGAAGAACCTAAAATTTATTTTATAAAATCCAGAAATACACAAATACAGTCACATACTGCCATATACAAAAATCATTAGACATTTTACAAAATGAAACTGTGTAATTTATTATATGGCATATAATTGCTTTGAGTTTTTGCATTTCTTCACTGATTTGGTTATTCTGGAAAAAGTATTGCCAATTTCAATAATCAATTTAGTAAATTTTAATAATTTCAAAATTTCCAAATGACAGTTTCATGTCCAAAACTTTTTTGAAAATCTCTGAAATGATGTTTTCCTTTAATTATGTCATTGGATTCTGGAAAAATCAGACTATCTTCTAGGGACATTATAGTGGATCTGATTAATGCTTTTAAAAAAAAATTGTTGTTCAAGTACAGTTGTCTCCATTTGCACCCCACCACAGTCCCCCACCCTACCCATCCCTACCTCCTACCCGGGAACCTACCACCTTTGATTTTGTGAATGGGTCCTTTATACATGTTCCTTGATGGACCTTCCCCTATTTTCCCCCATTATGTCTCTCCCCACTGGCCACTGTCAGTTTATTCTGTATTTCAGTGTTTCTGGTTACATTTTTCTTGCTTGTTTTGTTGATTAGGTTCCACTTATAGGAGACATCATATGGTATTTGTCTTTCACCACCTGGATTATTTCACTCAGCATAATGCTCTCCAGATCTATCCACACTGCCATGCTCTCCAGATCTATCCACACTGTCATGATGGCAAGGAGCTCCTTCTTTCTTTCTGCTATTTAGCATTCCGTTGTGTAAATGTACCATAGTTTTTTATTCACTCATTTACTAGTGGGCATTTAGGTTGCTTCCAGCACTTGGCTGTTTCAAATTGTGCTGCTATGAATGTTGGGGTGTATAGGTTCTTTTGAATTATTGTTTTGGGATTCTTAGGATATAATCCCAGCAGCAGAATTGCTGAGTCAAAAGGCAGTTCCGTTTTTACTTTTCTGAGGAAACTCCATACTGTTTTCCACAGTGGCTGCACCAGTTTGCATTCCCACCAACAGTGCACTAGGGTTCCCTTTTCTCCACAACCTAGAAATAGAGTACTCATGTTAGATGAAATAACAGTGCCACTTAGATAACTAGGGGTTTTTCAATTTCACCTTTCCTATCAAAGAAGACTGATTTTCATAAATTTCACTTCCAACTAGAAGCCATTAGAAATCCCTGAGAGCTTGCATCTGAAGTGTGCACACAAATTTCATGAAAGCCCTGTACTAACAGTGCTCTCAATGCAATTATATTTCTTGGGTATGACCTACTTCTCTTTTATTGAGGATGATGATATCATCTTGTCTGTGTGTAGTTGAAAAGCCCTTTTAAGGCCAAGATATATTTATTGGTTTACAGTTTTGTGCTCTTCATTCAATGTGGCATATCTGGTATTCAAATGAAAGCATTCTTATCCTCAAATAAATGTAGATATATTTTGTTGTATTCTAATTTTATGACTCTATGGTTCAAAAATATACAGGTTTTATTTTGCATACTAGTTCAGGATTCCAGATTAATTAAAATTTGTGGAAGAAAGAATTGATTTCTTAAGCCATAGACATGCAAAAAACTGATAAGGAATGTGCAGACTGCAATTTGTTTTAATGGTTTATCTTTGTTTCTAACAATTTTTGCTTCTGTATGTTTCCACCTGTTAAATTACTCCATAATTTACCATTTCCTGCTATTTGACAAGAAAACATTACAATCACAATAAAAAGTAATTTAAAGCTATTACCAATCAATGAAATATATCCCATTCTAAAATGAGATTGAAATAATTTATGGGAATTTTACAGTCAAATTAGAATGAAGATTATTCCACAGGGGGGAATAAATGTCTGCAAAACTGCAAGCATCATATATTTCCTAATAAGTTCTCACAGCTGAAACAATGTCATATTGGAAGGCAGCACAGGAAATTTAATGCAATCCAAAGAATCTTACAAATAGATGTTAGAAAAAAAAAAACAATTGGTATTTGTGGACCCATAACTCAGTAATGGATTTGAAGTTAACACAAAATGAAGTAGCAACATTAAACCTAGAGGGCATATTAAGTTTAGTATTGGTAGATAACTCAACACAATATTGTTTGTAGATTGACTTTATTATACTCTTAACCTTAGGAAAACATTCCTTATAATAGTAGTTAGCATTTAACAATGGTACTACCTTTCCTTACTGCATACCAACACACAAACCTGAAATATTCTAGAGAGAAAGCATTTAATTTCACTGTGAGAGCAATTATATTCAGTTCCCCTTTTTTGGAAAATGAAAATTTGGAGTTTAAAGCTTTATGAGTAATGTCAAGATTTGAGTGTATTTGCTCAGTATTTCATACTTAGAGTTCATTCATTGAAATTCAATTACTTATATATAAATTCACATTCATCAAAAAAGTGACAATATTTGAACAAGACAAAAGTTTCAAGAAAATATAAACCTAGGGACTATTGAGTTTAATCCACACGATTAGAAAGAAAGCAAATCTGTTGTGTCGTACTTTTGTATTCCTAACAAATATAAGATCCTTCTGTCTTCTCTACTGACTTTCTCTTTCCCCCCTCCCACAGCTCTTACCTTACAACCCTTAACTGCCTGATATTTTGTCAATTACCCTATAGGGAGTAAAGAGTTGCATTATCCAAATAAGTTATATAAATAGAAAGCAAACTGTTGTTTTAATAACAAGAATATTAACTAATTATTTTTCCAAAGCAAATTTACACAATTCACTAATTTACTCATCTTAACACTGGGCTCTGTCTACTTTCTGTGAGGTATGTTAAAAACAAGAAATGTACATGAAAGTAGTAGAGTAAGGTGGAGAATACTACTAAAATGACAAATGGAGTCACAGAATTTATGAGAATAGAAGTTGCATCAAATATCAGAAGTATATTACCTCTGCAAGAAAGTAAGAATGATTCTTTAAAGACCACATAGGTTATGAACAAAAGATATATTCAATGCTTCTAATTGGATTTTCCTTCCCATCTGAAGAGGAGCACAGATCAATCAAAAACACTAGATCAAATTGCACATTTCCTTGGACAGAGATGTCATTTAATAAATCCTTCTAGGATGATCTGTATGTTTTATGCTTTTTAATGGAATCTTAAATATCTAGAAAACACAAGAGAGAATGCAATTCAATCCTTATTTTAAAGAAGGTAAAAATATAATATACCAAAATAAAAGTGTTGTTTGTGTTTCAAGAAAAGTCACAATCCTCTCTTCCTATCCACTATGGTTCACAACTTTCGTTTGTGGATTCAATCTGCCACTTACCATTAACAAGTTACATAACTTTTCTCTGCTTAAATTTTTCTCTTCACTTAAATGATAAAAATAATATCATGGAATTTATCATTACATTCTAGTAATTAAATGAACAAGAAATATTTAAATTATTTAGAGGAGTGTCACGTATTTATTGCAGTAACTTTACCTGTTACTACTAGTGATGGTACTTTTTATGTAAATCAGAGGTCCCCAACCCCCAGCCCCTGGACCAGTACTAGCCCATGGCCTGTTGAGAACTGGGCAGCTCTGCAAAAGGTGAGCAGTGGGCAAGAGTGAAGCTTCACTTGTTTTACTGCAAAAGCTCCACTTCCTGTCTCCCACCTCAACCCCCACCCCATCCAAACTGGCCCCTAGTGACAAAAATGTGGGGAACCACTGATAAATCCAATCACCTATTGATTAATTTTATTTTTTGTTTTTCTTATAATTGCCACATAGTATTGAAACTGATTATTAGAATAGTTTAGATATTCATGCAGTATTAATAGTTATAGTTGCATTATTTTTTAATTGAAGATATAATTGTACACTTTTAATATCTTAAGATTTTATATATATGAGGCCTATCCAGAAAAAGTTCAGCCATTGTTAATACAACAAGAACAGTTTGTGCAACATCAATGTAACCTGGCAGCCAAGGAGAGTGGACTAGAATGCACATGTGTGAACAATGACAATTTCACTGTACTAGGCAGTGGAGGTGGCAGACACTGTTGAGTGAGCATGCATACTGTGTGGCTGTTGCATTCAAAATGACCGAGTAGAGCAATGAGTCTGCATCACATTTTGTGGTAAGCTTGAACATTCCATTTATCTGAACATAGACTGTATTTAGATGATTCAGAAGGCTTTCAGGGATGATGCAATGAGTTTAGTGCAAATAAAAGTGTGGCACAAATGCTTCAAAGATGGTTGAGAATCTGTTGAAAATGATCCACATTGTGGAAGGCCTGCAACAAGCAGAACACCTGAGAATGTTGAATGTGTACAGGCTGCAATCAATAAAATTTGGTGACTGACAGAGTGAAAACTAGGAGCTGATCTGGGGATTTCAGAAACTACTGTGTCCAAGATTTTGATGGAAGTCTTGTCATGAAAAGTGTCATGGCTTTTCCATGGCTTATGGTACCAGAGCAGAAGGATCATCATTCTGCAGTTGCTAATGACTTGATTCAAACCACTACCAATGAACTGTATTTTCTCAAGGTCATAACTTTGAAGGGGACTATGTACATCATTGTCCTATGTACAATGTTTCTTGTGTCTTGTATCTTCTTCAATAAATGCCTCTATTTTTCAAATTACATGGCTGCATACTTTCTGGACAGACTCCGTGTATGTGCGTGTGTGTGTGTGTGTGTGTACTGACTCTGACAGTATATGATGTTGAGAAGATATTTGAATAAAAAGAAGAGACTAATATACGTAATTATTTTTAAAAACATGGTTTAATATTTATCATTTTTTATTTATTTATATGCACAGAGGACACTCCTGATTATGTTGAAGTACTGATGTCTCATAACACAAACTTCTTGAGAGTTATAGCAAAAAATCTTAGAGATGAAATAGAATGAAATGCTAAAAAAATGTTTGATTAGTCCCGAGTAATGCAGGGAATATGGAACAAGAGAGCAAAACAGATGGGACAAATAATGAATTGCAAGATAGTTGACTTAAACCTGTCTTAATAATAACATGAAATGTAAGCTTATTAAACATTCTAAGTAAAAACACATGTTTGGATCAAAAAGAAAGTTTATGTATACGCTTATTCTAAGAGAAAGGATTTATTATATAAAACAAAAGTGATGAAAGATATCTCATGCAAAATGCTATTCACAAGAATACTTCTATGTGAAAGTCAGAAAAAGTAGATTTCAAGACAAGAATTATTACTAGGAAAAAATTGATGTTCACAGTTATAACAGGGTCAATTAATTACAAAATTATAATAATCTTATATTTGTATAGTAAATATATCTACTAATAACAGAGCTTTAATGTACATAAAGAAAATATTAACAAAAGTAATAGAATGAAAACAGAAGAAAAATAAGATTTAAACATTCCTTTCACAGTAATTAGGAAACAAAATTCATTAAGAATATGGAAGTTCTGAAAACATTACCAACCACCTCAACCTAATTGACAACACCGTGCGTATAACTGTGCAACACTATACCCAACTTGTGCATAATGTTTTATTTTCCTATTACACATGGAACTCTAAATGAGATAGACATAATGAAGACCCTAATATAAGTGACTCGGACACCAGTCTACAGTGTCTGCATCATTATAGATTAAATGAGGCATTCACACAGACTACCGAGTCTGGTGGAGGAAAAAGGACAACATGGCTTTTCTCTCAAGGGAAGAAAAAGCCACGGCCTCCACCATGACAGGCCTTTGTTGGGTTTCTGGTCACATTACATGATGATCCTCATTTACCATGCACAGGTTCCCTTTAGGTGGTTACCTTTTACAGAAAACAAAGGAGCCAATACTGCTAATCACATCACAGAAGAAAGATATTAGCAAATGAAAAGAGAAAAGAGTTTGAACTGGTTACACTCATCCTAGGAAGGTTTAGCAGGGATTTTAGGAGTTACAGTAAGCACTTGCTGTCTCAATTCAGGGTGAGGGAGTTTTAGCAAAAGCAAGATTAAAAGCGGCTTAGGTACAAATGCAGGCCTGATTCCCCACGGGAGAGCCCATCCATGGGCGTGGGTCCTGTGCCTCTCCGAGTGGGACTGGGCCCACACCATGCAGAATGGTCTCCCACAATAAGTCTACATATATTACAAAGGGTTTAAATTATACAAAATACATTCTTTATAACCGATTAAATTATAAATAAATACAAAAAGGTATCTACAGCAGCAATTTTCAACCTTTTTTCAGTCATGGCACATGTAAAGTAATTCCTAAAATTCTGTGGCACACAAAAAAGCATATTGTAAATTTTTGTAAATTTGACAAAAAGATTATATTTTTGAATCATTCAAACAAATGACTATCATTGTGTTGGCTGTTATCATTTTAAAACTTATTTTTATTTTTTCTCATTAAACTTTGTTTTAATGGGTCTCAAAATTTTTCGATTTGACAACCTAAGGGAAAAGAGGTCTGTCTCTGACTAGTCAAGTACTGCGTATTTAAAAATTTCTTGTGGCAAATCAGTTGAAAATCTCTGATCTAGAGTATCTCAAATATGTTGAAATACAGTTAAACAATTCTATATAATTCAAAGAGCAAATAATAAACAAGGTAAATTAGAAATAACTTCAGTAGAATAATAAAAGACAATATAGAAAAACTTGTGGGATATCTATGTATCTATCTACATATCAATATAACTATATAAAACAGTATTTAGAAAAATATGCATATTTTAGATTTGTCTTATAAGTTACAAATGCTCTTTCTAAAATAATAACCTAAGATTCCAACTTAAAAACACTAGACAAAGAAGAGCATATCAAACATAAAATAACTATAGAGAAAATAATAAAATAAAAGGAGAGAACAATTAATTTGCAAATAATATACAAAAATCATAAAACAAAAATTGGTTCTTTAAAAGATAAATAAAACTGATCAACCTGTAGCTAGGCTGAACAGGGAGAGAAATGGTCCAGAGCTAGGAAATGGGAAGCAACTCAGTATGGCCCCTTTTCCTATGGCAGGTGTCAAACTATTGATAGACCATGGGTCAGTGAGGAAAAACATCTTCACCATAAATGCATTGACTAATCAATGTATGGGGCTGGCATTTTCATTATTATGACTGTGTTTGTGATTTAAATGGACACTAGAACTTTGAGTTACAAAACATGCAACAAAACAAAAACTACTAAAAATATCAAGAATTTTCCCAAGTTCTCATTTAAAGTGGTGGGTAGGTAAACTCCATGAATAGTTTGAATCAGACATTAAAGAATTCAGTTAAATTTCATTATCAGATGTTGTTTTGGATGATCCTGCAAATATGTCCCAGGACATAGTTTCAAGTATTAGCATTTTTTAGAATGAAGGATATGTACATCAGGAGTTTTGGCTTTTTCATTTGGAAGTTCTGGATTTAAAAATAGAGCTCTAGCATTACATAGCTGTCTTGGGTTGACAACAAGTGTTTTGTGATCAATGAAAGAATACATATAGTATTTTATTTTTAACATAATTATTTTCAATATAGTATTAAGTACATTTTAATTTTAATACTAATTTGTATTTAGGCATTCTATAATGTGCTTGTTTCTCTTAGATAAGATGTTTAGACCAAAATGGAGAATTCTTGTAGCTTTCCTTGTTTTAAAGGCTATGGAAGTGAAATTCCTTGTTATACATAGTTTTCTTATATGGTATATTTATTTTCGTTTCTATAACTACTTTCATCATTAAAAGTTGAGACTTCTTTTGTCTTTTATATTCCTCAGTGGTGCTCTTAGCTTTTCTCTTCCCTGGAGCTGAAATTCTTGTTTGAGTCTAAGCTTTCCAGGCATTCAGACATGTCCAGAGAGAAAAATGCAGACCTAGTAATAATATTATTCTAATCCAGGAAAAATTGGTTGTAATAATTTGATTCAAACACCAGCATAAGAGAGGAAGAGTGATTCTAAATTAGAATTCAGTCATTCAGAGCTTCCTTTCCCGCATCCCCCATAGATTTATGCTTGAGTCTTTAAGGTCTGTAATTAACAATTTAGTAAAAGCTAAACATCTCCTTGGGACACTGAGAGAACAAAGCAGCCATTGTGCCAGCAGTTTCTGCAGCAGAGGAAGGCATTGCCAGCTGCTTGGCAGCAACATGAAACAATACCTTGAGGCAGACAGCACACCCTTCACCTAAAGCATTGTCAATCCCAGGTTTGGCAGGTGCTCACAGAATGTCCAGGAGGAACGGTTAACAAAGTGTGGGAGGGATGTGGAGGTGGTTATCATGCTAACTGGCTTGCAATAGGAATCCTCCAATGAACACCAGGGAACCTCTTGAGAAATGCTGAAATCTTTGAGAGCAAGCTAAAGTTGCAATGTAGCAGGAAGGGCTGAGCCAGAGGAATATTTCTTGTTAATATTATTGAACTCCGTTTTTACTCTTTTAATGCTTGTACCTTCACTCATCTGATGTTGTGGTCAGAAACTATGAAGTATTACAGTCCTCCATCCAATTATTACAGTCACTGAATCTTCTCCTTTCTACTTATACCAACATAATTGCCCAGCCATCTTTGAGGATCTCTCCTTTTCCCAGGAATAATCTAGCTGTTCATAATCAATAGTTTAGAGTTAATGAAACTACCTTTTCTAACAAGTGAGTGTTGCCCTAAAGTTCCATTCTTTTTTTTTTTTTGGAGCTCTTAATGCACATTTGCAATAGGTCTAAGGATTGTACACATAATTCTAACAGCTCATATGCTGTTTTTTAAGGTTTATTTTTTTAATCACAGCAAAACTTTTCAAAACAGTCCATAATATTTGAAAACTTCTCAGGTATTTTTACAATAGTTTCATGGCAGTTAGAAAATTCATTTACCCATCATATCAGAATCTGACTGACCTTGCACTGAGCATTTATGTGTAATCCATCAGCAAAACCCCAAGGTATGAATTCAAGCCTGGGATGACCTAATGCAGATCCAAAGCTATAGCATTATGCTTACTCATCCATATGTTGCTATAATTATGGGCTGTATTTTCCATTTATACCAGTTTGAATATATTGAATATATTTGATAAATACTTTAAGGAAATTCAACACATATTTTAATGATTTCAATGGTTTTCTATGTTGAACTTTTCAGATTGGCCATCTAACCAAGGAAACAGTGCATGTAAACATATTTGAAATGGGTTCACTAAAGCATAGATTATCCAACTATTTTATAATATATGCATCTGAAAGACAACTTCAATTTCTGCTTCCAACTTCCTCCCACATTTAAAGAAAGACAATAAAGTGACTTAGAATTTTAAAGTTACTTCTGATGTTTTAAAGTCACCTAATACATGTAGAAATTAAATAGCATATTTATTTCAAACAGCCTCCTGTAGGAATGCAGGAGTGAGGTACAGATGAACATGTTTCCCAAGGCAACGAATGAACACTTCAGTAGTTATGAAAGCAAGGGATAATGTGTTCATATAAAGCTCAATGATAATTATTTCTGGATTTTGTATTATTTTTCAATCATACCCAAATTCTGAAAAAAAGGGCCTCCTTTAAGCTAAACCTAAAGGGAGAGTGAAATGTGTGGAATGCATGTGGTTGACAGATGCTTTGCTCTGTGTGCATTTTGAATACTTTTCAATGTATTCAACTTTCCTTTTTTTTCCACTTTCCTCTTTTTTAATCTTGTGAAAATGTGCCTTGAGTATTCCTAAATGTATACATCATTGGTATGACACCCCAAGGCAAATGTTCCTGCTTTTTCTATTTTCTACAGTAGGATTTCTGTCTTTTGTAAGTTGTTCTTACTTGATTCCTGAGATTTGTCACTCTGTGATTGCAAGGGTGGTCCAGCATTGGCCAGATATCGCCACTTTCCCTTAGGCTAACTGCACTGCCGAGGCTTAAATTCTTCATACTCGTTCAATGTCAGCCCTGATTCCTGAACAAAAGCTTTTGTTAGTATTTATGTCATATCCAGAGAGAAAACTTGTTTCGGGGGGTTGAATATTGTAGTGAATAATCATTATCCATCTGGGCAATGATTCATATTCCTCACCTCTGAAGTTTGAGACAAGTCTTGAAGTTTGCCTAGCAGATACAATGGCAACCTAAGGGAGTATATTGACTTTGAATACCCTACCAGGTCCTATGTTAAAACTGAATCTATCTCTTTGAAGAAAATCCTATTTAAGCAACTGAAATGTAAATACATATGATTTACTACAGTTTTGAGTTGAGGATACTATTAAGAGGATCACTTTCATTCATAGTTTAAGTATGATGCATGCTGCATATTTTTCCTAATAGTAAATTGTAGATGTTTCCATCTATTAATTATTCCAGTAAATGTTATTTTTTTTAGAAACAAACAGTTATTTTGCTAGTCTTTGAACATCCTAGTCAATTAGCAAGTATGATATTGTTGATAAAAAATGCTTACTTGAAAGACAAGGGGTCTGAGTTCTAATCCTTTCTGGCCTAGTGATTAGCCCTCTGTCCTTGGATAGGTCATTTCACCATCCTGGACTTTGTTTTTCTCATCTATAAATTGAATTTTAAGTTTGGATGCTATCTGCTGTTTCATTACATCTAAAAATATTTGTGTTTATGACAAATAAGAAATCAGAGGAACAGATTTGTTAAATGAAGTTGTCTATTCTCTCAATGCTACATACAACTGTACATACATGTCTGGTGTATGTACATGAATGAGAGGAGCATTGATCTAAGGCTTTGACTAAATAGTTTTAAATACATATATAATAAATCATACATACATGAATACAAACATAACAGATAAGAATTTTATAAATGTTCTTACTGTCACCTACCTCTCTCACTATTTTGAATGTCATATTTTTAATAAGCTCTTCTTCATCCAGATATTACAGCCACACTGGCCTCCTGATCATTATTCCACCACATTGAGCCTGCTTCAGCCCCAGGAATTTTGAACTTGAATTTCCCACTATCTGAAATATTTTTTCCCAGGTATACATATTTATTTTTCTCCCCTTTCTTTTAAATCTCTGCTCTAATTTCACCTTACCCCAAAAAAGCATTCTTACTCATCCTTTATAAAAATACATCTACTTCCCTTATACATATATATGAATACATATATAAAGAGAAAAACAGGTTAAAGAACTTGCAAAATGGTATTTGCATATCTTGAGGCAATGCATACAGAATTGACGATTGGCTGCTTCTTCTGTTTTAACTATACAGTCATTGTGCCAACTAAGCATATTGTCCTTTGGTGGAAGGAACATTTATGTGAAACTTCATTACTATGGGCGTTCAATTCTACAAATGCATTATTTTTTAATTTCTCCATCTGCTAAACCATGAAGTGGTTAGAAAATATCTAAGTGACAGCTGCAGAGGAGGGTTAGAATAAAACCCCAGGAAGAGCTTCAGATGACAGGAATCTCCTGGATAATTTAAAGAGTGGGAATTTATAGCTCTCATGAGGAGAAAACTTGACCTGGGGTGGTAGAGCTCGGTGTGAACTCCCTGCATGGATGGGGGTGATTATCCCTGGTACCTGAGTTCTTGTCTGTAGGAAGTCATTTTGAGTGTTAATTTAAAATACAAAAACACAAACAAAACAAAACCAGTGCAAAGGGCTATAGATGTTAACATCAGAGGGAAAAACAAAGTTATTGAAGAAAAAAGTTGATCTTTTTAACATACACATTTTTCAATAAACTTTATTGTAAAAGTTGAAGACAATGTGTCTATGTGGAAATGAATCACATCTCAACTCTGGCACCTCATGTATCATGATGATGTATCCAGGCTGCAGGTGTCTGAAAGCGCATCAGTTGAAATCTTGACATAAAAGCAATCTCTCCCAAAAGTCACAATAAGATTGTCTCTGTTTCTGAAACACTAAGATTTAAAATGTCTCCTTCTTTCCCATATTTCTTTTGAAGAAACATAAAAAGACTGGTAATAGGAAAGAACTAAAATCATCAAGAATTCATAAACATTAAATACAAACATAAACAAATATTCTTAATTTAAAGATTGAGATTTAAGGAATATCTAAGAGGTGGAAAAAAAAAGTCCAAGTCACAAATCATACTACCCAAATAATCTTAATCAAAAGCTAGAAAAAAAATAAATAATCAATATAATCAGAAGATATGTATTTTTACATATTCATATTTATGTATATTTATGTGTATGTATACTTAATAGATGATTACTAATTTAAAATACAGAGAAACAGAATGCATTTCTCTGACTAATGTCTTTGATATATCACCAAGAATTTGAGTTAAAATAGACTTTTGACTCCATCCTTCTTACTCTCCCTTCTAATGTAGTCAACCTGTTAATATATGTGTATATGACAGTTTGTGTGTACATGTATTCAGAGTTCAATCACTGCTCTTCACCACTTTTCCCTATTCTAGCGTAGTCAAATCTGCAATCATATCTCAATGAAATTCTTAGAGTAGCTTCCTATATAATATTTATGATATTAATATCAGCCCTTGGAGGGTTTGTTTCTCACAGTTTCTTTTAGATTTGTGAGTTCATATGATTCCTCTTCTCAAATTTTCCAGTGTCTCCTCATTTCATTCATAATGGTACTTAGAGATTAAATTTACAATCAATCATTCTACCCACTAGGTTTTAGGTCACATTTCTTAATATCCAGATACTTCAGCCACACTGGCTTTCTGGTGGCTGAGCTTGCTTCCATCACATTGAGCCTGCTTCAGCCAAAGAAATTTTGAACTTCAGTATCTCACTTTCTAAAATGTTCTTTCCACAAATATCCATATTGCTTTTCCCATCTTTTCTTTTAGATCTCTGCTCTAATCTCACCTCATTCTAAAAGCAGTTCTTATTCATCCATACAAAAAGACATCCATCTCCCTCAGACCCCATCCTTCTTATACCCTCATTTTTGTTTGTAACTCCAATTCCCACTTATCACATTATTATACATATTAATATTTATTTGTTTAATATGAAGGACAATTTCCATCTCAGTTCATATCTCCTGATGACAGATTGGATATTCAGCATCATCTGTAGTGAGTTATGCTTTGGTTAGAAGTCTAAGCTGTGGAACAAATGCATAATTTCATCCCTTCTACAACTGATTCAGTTTTAAAGGGTTCATCACACAAGCGATGGGAAGGATGAGAAGTAATGATCCTGTCTTTAAAGTAAAGATTCTCTAGTCCACCTGGCTGGGTAAGTGCTTCCGGTGCAGTAAATGATCTCTGGTAGGTACTAACATGAGACACAAAAATACACATCTTTTGCCCAGTTCTGTAGGTTCATTTGTCTTCCTCTTTTTTTGATGTCATTTTATCAAATCTTCCATGGCCCCTGACCAACCATTCAAATCACTTTTCACTACAAAGCATTTATACATACTTTGGGCTATTCCTCCCTTTATAGAAAATAGAACAACCAAATACATCACTCAGAATATCCCTGAATAGGGTTGAAGAGCAAGAGCAATCCATTTTCAGACCCTCCCATGAGTTGGCTCCTTCTCCTCTACCCCAGACCACTGGGAGAAGATAGTTTTTAAACACTGCCACACTGTGTTTGCCAGGCTTTCACACCATTCTCCAAGTTGACACTTTGTTGAACTAAACTTGTCACTTCTCTTTATTTGTGACTTCTAAAAGAAGTTAACAAAGCAATTAATAAAGTTATCAAAGCAGTTAACTAAGGCAAACACAAAATTGTTCATAGTGCATAATCTTAGAATGTTCACCCTTCTGTACTTTATCTCAATCCATATAGAGTCATGTCTTAACGATGATACCAGAGGTTACCACAATCTCATTCCCCACCTGCAGTACAATCTTTCTTGCTGTCTAATCAGTGAGTGAAACAGTCCTAGAATCCAAAGGGTCTGCTTTCTAGGGTTTTAGCTATTAATAATACCTTAGTTTGTGTTCCTCTGAATGAGCTTGAATCAAGGTCTTGTGTGAAATCAGTTTATTATATTTTCCAAGAGAATAGGAGTTGAGAAGAACAGAGAGAGAGATGGGAAGGAGAAAGGCCCATTTAAAGGAATAGTTTTTCAGGTCGTCACCATGAGAGGCTTGTTTCAACTCGGACCTTCGGAGAAATACTGAGAGTGTCTCCAAATGCTACTTGCCTTTTATTAGCTCTTATTCTTTATTGGATGAAGATTGCCTCTGAATGATAACTTTCCCAATGATTTCTGAGACACTCCAGTTGTTAAAAATTTCAAATTTTATAACAAAATAAGATGACAGAGCCCATCAAGTGAGGCTCTGTCAGGTTAAAGTGAATGTTGCGTGGGAAGGCAGCATGGAACCACTGACCTAAGCCTTGAATGGAAATTAGGGATAAGGCCAGGTCAGGGTTACTGAGACAATTGGTATCACTGCTAGCCTGGCCTCATAAATCAATTATGAAATATCTTTTGCAACAGCATTAATAGACCTGGAGATTATTATGCTAAGTGAAACAGGCCAGTCAGAGAAAGACAAATACCATATGATCTCACTTATATGTAGAATGTAATGAACAAAATAAATCAACAAACAATAAAAACAGAGGCATGAATACATGGAACAGATTGATAGCTTTCAGAGAGGAGAGGGAGGGAAGGCTGGGTGAAAGAAGGTGAAAGGATTAGCTGAAGAGCATTTATGCATAACCCATAGACATGGATAACAATGTAGTGATTGCCAGAGGGAAGGGGGGTGAGAGCTGAGTGGAGGTGGGCAAAAGCGGGCAGAAACTAAGGACATCTATAATAGTGTCAATGGTAAAAAATAAAGTAAAATAATAATTTGGTCAAAATTTTTGTGAATTATTGAATTCATACATATTTCTCTCTATTTTTCAGAATTCACTTCTACCTCATCTCCAAACATTTTAAAACTCAGTGACTTTACATGTTCACAGTGAAATTTTAACAGATATTGCAGCAAAAACAAGGTAGAAGATTTAAGCCATAATGTCAGAGTATTCAAATGATAAAAAAGAAAACTTTTCAGGTGTTAGCTGGGAAATGGATAGCAATTTCTAGATCTTGAATTCCCTGGATAGATTTTTCCAAATTTGACAGGACTAGGAATTTATCTAATAGACATTGATTTTCACCTCTCCTTTCATAGCTATTTCTGTTCTGAGTTGCAGACAAAAGGCCTGTTTGCCATTGGCATCTCTCTGTGGCATGTTGTCCCAGGTATGGCACCCTGCAGGGAAGCAAACAGACGTGCAGGTAGGAACACAGTGCTCCCAAAGCCGAGGCCCACAGAAGTAAAACAAGATTGATTTAGTAAGACATTCTGAGGAGGTCGACATTTTTTTTCTATTGTAAAATTAGAATTTTATAAGGAGGAAGTTTTCACAGTGTGATTATTAACCTCTTTATTAGAATTAAAACAACACAGATTGTTCTGAAAAAATCACTCCTGATTTGATTAATTAGTTTCATGTTGTGGATGAGTTTTGTCAACTCACCTCTATGGTGGAAACTTTCCAAAAATAAAATGAACTAAATATCCAGCTTCAAGGCTTAATGGATATATATTTAATAAAATGTTACCACATACAACACACTAGATTAGATATAAGATTTAAAGCTGTTCCAACTAATATTAAATTCTAGATTTAAATTTAATTATGTGAAGAATAGATAATTTTAAAAATGGGGAAAGGGAATAAAATTTTTAAGTATAGTTAAAGTTACAAGAGGATTATCAATTACAACATTTGCCTTTAATAGAATATTACCAATAAATACCTTAGGAATAATGGAGAAGACAGTCGCCTCCCATGGTACACAGCACAAGTAGGTTAAATATACTGAAGTATCAGAGACATAAATAAGGAGTGATGTGAGGGTGAAGCCTGGCTTGATTCCTGCAATAACTTGGGAAAACAGGCAATAGATCAAAACAAAAAACATATTGATTGAGAACATCTTCCTTTCCTCCCAAGGGAGTGGATGGCTGAGGCTAAGCATTTATCCTCATCAGCAGCTTTGTTTTACCTTTATACAATTGCACACAATTTTAATTGAATGCTTAGGTGACAATCATAGTCTAGCTCAGATTTCTTTGTTTGCTTGTATCTTGTCTATGGGAAACAACCACAACAAGAACTCACTTTCTAAAAAGAACTCACTTTTTTTTTTCTTTTCTTCTAAGTTCCCTCGTGACTGTTGCACTCTCAGGCTTTTCAGCTGATTTTATATTCATGTGTTTGAAAATAAAGTTGCTGAAGCAGTATGGTCTGTGCAGCCATTATAACGTTGTTAAGATTTGATATACAGAACTCCTTCTGCTGCTACAATATAAAAAAGATAACTACCATGCAATAAGAACATTGCATTTATTTATCCAGGTTTTGATTAAAATAAAATTAATTTATTTGTTGGTGGGTTTTTGAAGTAAGCCTGCCAAATAGAAACTCTAAAAGCTATTAGTCAGTGAAAGTTATTGGAGGTAGGCATGGACTTTAAACAAAATAAAACAAAAAAGATAAACAAACAGAGACTACTAAAGAAAATAACTTTAAAAATGCTTTCATTGTTTTAGTCATTCTCCTATATGTATTTGACATTGTAATCTAGTGTGTATTTATGGGCATCTCTGAGTATATAATTTTAATAAAACTCTATATGCAAATAAGAGTTATGTTAAAATATAGTTTTATTGATATTTATGTGCAGATAAGTGAAGCATTCATTTTTTAAAAATATAATATACACTCCTTGGCATTCCTAAAATTTTAGATGAAATAATAGATATTTATATCAATAAATGATATGAAGAATGACTTCTTCTACCATAGATCTTATGTGCTAAGCACTCTGTATACATTATTTGTCCGATGATAACATAATGAGGTAAGTTGTATTGGACTAGTTTGTCACATGTAGAAACTAAGGATATTAAATTACATAATTTCCCTCTATCTTAAAGTACATGAGAGAAGCAGACTTTGAATGCTGCCCTGATTAATCCCAAAGCTTGTGTCCATGACCACTAATTTTCCCAGTGTTTGTTCCATTCCTTCACCTTCCACTTCAGGCTCACTTATAAGATGACCACTACTACGACATTCCTTATTCTTTTGAGGTGGCCATCCTTCTTTAAAACTTCAAACCAAGGTGTTTGTTTACTCTAAGCATCATTGACATTGAGTCTGACTGGAGTTTTCCCAATGAAGTTTCTAAATAGAAAAGGAAAACACACACACACACACACACACACACACTAAAACATAAGAAGCATAAATTTACCAATTATATATTGTGTTATCCATGTCTATGGACTACCAGAAATCCTTTGCTGCTTCTGTACTCTACCTGAGTAGATAGCTGCACTTAGGCTTCAAAAAGCTAATATATTGCACAAGGTGAATAAATGAGGTCACTTCCTTCCATGCTATGCTTTGGAAATCAATTTACTTCTCACTACCTGGAAAAATGTCATAAGGCCCCTCTCAAATTCTACAGCTAGTAAAGAATCCAGAGTCTTAACCACTCTCCTGGAAGTGCTCCCACATTCTCTTTAGGGTCCAAGAAGCATGAGGAGTCTACTATAGATGACCAGCCTGATGTAATCAATAGGTTTATGCTTAGGTGAGAGCTCACTCATTTTCATAGGGTGAAGTGGGGAGCAGAAATGCTGCCAGTGGTTACTGTATGTGACTAAACAGATGAGAACCTTGTCAATAAAAAGAATAGAATAATAGTTTTCATAAATGAGTCATTTGTATCTAAAAACTGAAGAAAATTATGTATAAGAGAGGTATTTTAATTATTCATGGACTAGAAGGAGTAGGTGGTGAGAATACTGCATTCTTTCCATATCGGTGACCAAGGGAAGGCTTACTATAAATCCGCTGAAACTGAAGTTGTGGCGACTATCTATATTTTAGTTTTGCTACTGTTCTCTAAAGCTTGCTGTAGCTGGCTGGACTTTTTACGTTTTCAGATTTGGTTCAGGTTATTTCCTCACTGATTTAGTCTCCTTACATACATTTAGTTTGCTCTGTGTGTGTGCGTGTGTGTTCTACACAAAGTGCTTGGAGATATAGTGATACATTTGTTAATATATCTATTAACCAAATATTTTATTGAGTGCTCACTATGAGCTAGATACTGTTCAGTATATTTCAGGGAATATGGACAAAATCTATGTCCTTGATATATATATCCTCCTGGAAGATAGATTTAATAAAGTAAAGAAAAATAAAATTCAGTCAAATGCAGTAAGAAATGTAATAAATTAATGAAGCAGGGTAAACTGATGGATTGTGATGGAAGTTGGCTGTAAATAGTTTAGGTACTGGTGATGTTATGCTTAACTTTCAACTTGACTGGCTCATAGAAGGCCCAGATATTTGGTTAAACATTTTTCTGAGTGTGTCCTTAAAGGTGTTTCCAAATGATATTAACACTTGAATCAGTAGATTGAGTAAAACAGATTGCCCTACGGGATGTGGCTGGGCATCATCTAATCCTTTGGGGCCCTTAATAGAACAAAAGGCAGAGAAAGGGCAAATTCTCTCCACCTGTGTCTAGTTGAGATGGACATCACATTCTCCTGCCTTCAGACTGGGACTTGCACCATTAGCTCTCAGGGATTTTCAGACTTGGAGTGCAACACACAAGCTCTCCTGGGTCTCCAGCTTGCAGGGCAGATCACAGGACTTTTTAGTTTCTATAATAGATATGTGTTTAAATATAATAAACCTTTTAGATACAATCTGTACCAATAAGATACATATGAATGTATTACATATGTTCAGAAATTTATATGTAAACATGCATATATAAAAACATGTGAACACACACATTTTGTGTATTGTATATGTGTATATTTATATAGATATATTATTGGTTCTGTTTCTCTGAGGAATGCTAACTAATACAGATGAGCAGAGAGGTCTCTTACTTAAGCTAATGCAGAAGTCCTGAGGGGAGGATAGTGTTGGTGCATTGAGGAAAATAGGAAGACCAGCGTGACTGAAGCAAGTAAAGGGGAAGGTGAAGAGTCAGAGAAGATGATGTGCATTCATTAGACAGAATTTGGCTGGTATAGGTGTTAAATGATTAAAATATTATCATTTATTGAAAAGTCAAGAGATACCCTTATATTTTTAAAACATTGTTGTGGTGATTGTGTGATGAATGAACTCTTGAGAAGCAAGAATGGAAAGATCATGTTAAATAACCCAAGAGTAATGATGATGGCTTAGACTTGGGAGACCATTAAAAGAAGACATATTAGGGCCATAAATTTAAAGGTAGAATTGATAAGTGTAAGTGGAGGATTTTACTTGATGTATAGGAAAAAGTGGAATTAAGGATAACTTGTAAAATTGTAGTCAACCTCCAAAGCAGAAGGGACACATATCCAAAATTGGGTTTGGAAGTCCAGACTAATGTTGCCAAATTCACGCGAAAAGGGGATGAAAGTTTTATTGCTTTCATAACTGTGTTCTCTGGACAGAGAAGAGCAGGTCTCTCAAGCAAGGGCAAAATGGCTTGAGAACACCAGGAAAGGAGGTTGGTTCAAGATTTTATTGTGGTAAGGTATGGGGCCAGGTTAGAGTTCCTGTGAATGATTTGACTCTGTGACCTACACCAAATGGGGAAGCACCCTGGGTTTCTCCACAGGCAAAAAGTGGGTGGTGGTGAGTCTTAAAAGCTACTGTCAAACATCAAGAATGGAGTCAGTCTCCTCGTTACAAAGATTTGCATCTGGACAATTCAGTAAATGGTAGTGCCATTTCAAAAAGAAGGGAAATCTGAAGAAGTAACATGTAAGCTGAATCCTGAAGGAGTCAGACACCTGGAGAAGGTGCAAACAGTATCTGCAAAGGTATGAGAGTAACTATGAGTTGCTAAGTACAGAGCATTCACTCTACAGAGCTGGGGAGTCAAGTGTTCTGCTGTGTGCTTATTTGTGTAAGATGTGTATTTGTTTTACTACCTACCCCTTCCTATCTCTGTGTCATCCCTTTCCAACTTTCCCTTCTATCTGTTAAAGGCATTACCAGTTATAATTAAGGATCTCTGGTAAGAATATATTATATGCTTAAGAATCATGGTCCAGTGTGGTGGGAAGATAAGTGAACCAACAATGAAATCACAACAAATGTGAAAATGCTATAGAAACAATACTTATAGAATTTCAGAGGATCCTGGACAATTGACACATAATGCTACTTAGACAAATGAGGAATGAGAATTCTCAATCTGTTCCAGGGGGAAGTAACAATCAAGTTAAATTCTGAAGCAATCAGACACCTGGAGATGGTGGAATTTGGGTGAAGCTTTCATAGGCAGAACAAGCAACATCTGCAGAGTTGTGAGAGTAATTATGAGTTGTTAAGTACAGAGCACTGACTCCATTCATAATAAATAATTTTCAAGTTGTTATAAATATGACTTACTTACTGGTAAGGAATATCATGTGATCTTTATTCAGTTTTTCATAGCAGATCTTTTTGATGATGGCCTAACATTAATTTGGATGGTGAAAATACACCAAATCTTTTTAGAATCTTAGGATCCAGAACCAATGGGAACTGCTAGCATGATTTATATATGGAAGTAGAAATATCTGAGTCCCTATTATTTGCTCCAGGATATCTGAAGCTTATCTATGCTTTCATTATTGCCATACACAAGACTTTGTATTAACAAAACTATTATTTTGGTAGGCCTGTACTATTTTGTTCTATTTCTGGTTTAATAATCTCTAATAATACTTAGTATTGATTTACAACAGAATTTTTCTTCTGTTTTATGTACCTTATTATCTGGGGAATGTTAGGTCAACTAAATAGGTTTCAACTCATTCTGAGCTATGTTGGCTCAAGAATTCTGGGATGAAAAGCATCCTTGTTTGAAGGAATAGAATCCTTTGTTCAACTAGCAATGACTGCCATAGTAGGAAGTTGGAGTTTCAATGCTGTGTGTGTGTGTGTGTGTGTGTGTGTGTGTGTGTCCTGACTCAAGTGAAATGGTAAAATAAGTAAAATTCATCATTTCACTCTGTTCTTCTATGTCAGTGCCTCTATTCTTCCAATCTATTCTCATTCTTATGCCAGCTTTCTAGTCTATATTCAATTTTAGCATAAGCTGGCTGTCATGTAATGTTTAAGACCTAAAAATGTGGTGCACCACCATCCAGAGAGACCTAAAATTGTAGAAGTAACTTCATATGTTGTCTGAATAAAGTGATTTCAAAATGTCTACATTGGTTTTTGGCTAGTGACCTTTTCATAATGCTCCCTAGTCATTTGGTAGGTTTCATTCACCAGTTTCCTAATAAGGTTGCCTCTCTCTCCTTGGACTTAGTTTAGAATTCAAAATTGTCTGATTTCTGGATTAGTTACTCTCAGTTCCTTTAATTTCATTTTACTGACCCAGATTCTAGCTCCCATAGGTCTTCTTCATCTTTTATAATTTAATTATGATTTCTATTAGTGCTTTATAATAACTAGCTCAGTCCCTGAACCAACATTGATAATTAATCAGTATCTGTTATTAAACCAGTGATAGTTGATGCTTCCAGGGGTGTAGGAGAGTTCAAATTACTATGAAAGTCTCACTGCCCAAACAAGATTGTAACATTTGAAGTCTGTTGTTAATTAATTGATGTAAAAAGTGTTCTTTATAATGCATAAAACATATTCCTTATCAGCCATAACTAAAAGAACCAAATGGCTCTAATCCAGAGTACAATCTGTTTCTAGAGTTACTACGGAAGTAACTTCCTTTGGCACGAAAAGCAAATGTCTACAATCTTAGGTAGTGTGTACACGATGCCATCATGTCAGTTTTTCACCCTTCACGTGGTCTTCATTTAATTTTGAAGTAATACTTCAACTGACTGGAAGGACTGAAAAAGAGTATTTATCATGAGGATAATTGGTTAAACTAAAATCTTCTCAAATATCGACTGCTGTTAATGAAATCTACTGAAATACTTTACTAAGAAAATGGCCACTGTGTTGTTGACTGAATGAAAGAAAAGAAGCAATAAAGCAGAACAGATTGAACATAAACACATAAGAGGGAATGATAAATGAAAGATGGGATCAAAATACCAACTGTAAATTCAGAATCTAACTTACTTTAAATTTATTCTCAAGTTTATTTTTGTTGCTTTTGAATTAATTTTTCTTTCTCCTAAAACTATATTCAAAGTGGTTTCTTTCTGTATACTTGACAATATTATAAGCTAATTTTAACATACTGTTATTAAAATCAGATAGATATTTAGAATAAACATGATTATTGTCTATCTCCATACAAGCTTAAGTATTTTATTTCTATTGAATAACAATGTTTGGGGAATGCAACAACTATTTTTAAGTTAATTTTTTTCCTTGAATACCTTTGTGCATTAACTTTTGATTGGCCCTTCAGAACCTTTCACAATGTTGCATTCTTACAGTTGCAAATTTGTGAAAATCTTATTTCAAAAACAACCAAGGATATATTGGTTTTATAATCTGGTAATAGAATGTCTAGTTTTCATGCTCAATTTTAATGAAAATGTGTTGAGTGTAAAAAGCCTTTCAAACTGTCACCTTGTATGTCAAACACATGCAGTTACTGTTTGTATATTAAAATCCCTTCTGGCCTGACAGCATGCCTACACTTTTTTTTTTTTTTTAATTAGAGTACCCACGTCTCTTCATTCTTTGTCTTTCTGTTTCACAGAGGGAACACTCAGAATTACTATAAGCTCTGACCAGTTCTGGACACTATTAGATCTTTTAAATTATCCAATTATAAACAAGCTGCTTTCATAGATAGTTCCCTTGCTCTCTTTCAGATGCAGTTGCATGTTCCATAATGAGGTAATAGGAAGGGCATTATCATCTATGTCTAGTACAATTCTGAAACAGTCAGGCAATAAGTGGAAGCATCTGCCGCTTTCCTAATTGTGACTACTACACTGAAAAATAAAAGGAAGAATAGTGAGGGAGAGTTTTTAAGGTCCCATTTCCCACATCAGAAACAGAGCATCTGGGCTGAGATTACTTTGCAAGCAGTTCGTGATTTCTAGCAGCAACATTAAGGAGATTTATATATATATATACACACACACACACACATATGTATATAAATATATACACATGTATATATATGAAATTGATGTATAAGTTTTGATGTTCTAGGGTTTGAGCAAATGAACATTCTTCAAGTATATTTGTGGAAGATGTTACAATTGGCCATGAACTAAGCACAATGACATGTTTCTTAGTATTGATTTCATATTACCTAGTTGCTCCTTTAATTCTCAAAAATAAGAAAATGATTGAAATTGTAAAAGTTATATTGGTGTGTGTTGAATATTAAGTCCATTACAGGAAAGTGGGTGGCTATCCCTTGGTTGCAAAGCACATAAATCAATTCTGACTTGTTTAAGCCCAAGGAAGAATTTCTCTTTTTATCGAATAAAATATATTGACATTTAAAAAAACAAAGATATGAAAGGATATTGACAGATTGGATTTATGTGTCTCCACCTCCACCCTGGAGAGCTATTGATGAACTTCCTATAAGCTAGATTAGCATTTTATATGAAAGTGTTATAATTTTAGAAAACAAATACAAAGTTAAAAGAATACAGAGAGTTGTTGAAGTATATGATGGCAAATTAGATGAATTAAAATCTCAACTTACTATTTCTAAATTAGTAAGCCAAAGAAAAAAGTGATCTGGAAAGATACAACCAACATATTCTTTAGAAAAACAGGAGTAGAGGATGGGAGAGAATGTGAACCTTAAGAAGCACATGATAAAATTTAATATGATACTCAGAATTTGGGCACTGTAGTGTGTGGGATAGAATGAGTTGGGACTATTATGTAATCCTAGAAACATCTCTTCAGTTAGAAGTCACAAGCCTTTAGAATTTAGAGCAAGCCGTAAAATGGGGAACTAATGTATGACCAGGTGGTATTTGAGAACTCATTTGGGATTACCTAATTATAACTTGCCTAGCCCTATAGAATCACAATATAATGCAGCCATGAAATGTAGTTAATTGGAGAGAAAATATACAATGCTGGAGAAGAGAAGGAAGTGAGAAAATTTAGTATGCATACAAGCATGGCTCCATCAGACAGAATTCTGACTTTACTGATAAGAGGCTAGCATAACAGGCTCCCAAAATCTAGGGATGGGAAGGAGCGGTAAGGGAGGAACAAAGCACCTCTCTCACTTGCAGGATGTTCCGAAAGAGATTTCGATGAACACAGCCACCCTAGAAACTGCAGGCTGTCATCAGAGAAAAGAATTACATCCCTTGGTGCTAAAGCTTGAGAAAGGACCTCAGTTGAACAGAATTGCATACTAATAAATCAAAGTTTTTGAAGCTTATTTTCTTATATATAAAGAGTCTGTTTATTTTGGTTTATATATTTTTCAGTTTTGCCAGTAAAAGTAGTATGCAAGATAAATAATAACACCAACAACAAAAATACCAAGTAATTTTGAATTGTGTGCCCTATGTTACATGACAAAGACTATGGCAGTTTCTATAAGAATATAACTATATTAAGTCACTTAGTAATCATAAAAATGTCTGTCAAAGGCAAACGATTAATATTGGTATTAAATATATTTATTAAGTTTGTAATAGTTACATAATTTACCTGTAATTTTTATTCTGGCACAAAATAAAAATTATTAACAGTTTTGAGTAAATAATATGAAGCACATACTAAGCAGTGAATTCAATCACCTTATCAGGCCTCACAACCATTTCAGATTAAGGCTATTAATACACAATTATACCCCATGTTTCACAGATGGGAAAATTCAAGATTAGAAAGGTAACTCACTAGTCTAATAACAATAGAGATCTGTGTCTGTGTTCACCTATGTACATTCAACTTTCTCCTGATTATAAATCCTAATTTCTCATGAGAGAATATGCTTTCCTCCTCATTCTGTGTACACTGTGGACTGGAAATATGACTCCAGATACAACCATCAACTTAAAATTGGTTGCAAATGCAAATAAAGTTTTAAAAGTATAAAATTCTTAAAACATAGGAGTAAATATTTGTGACTATGGATTAGGGAATTGTTTCTTAGATACAGCATCATAAGCATAGGCAATGCAGTGCAGTCACCCCTGTACCTGTGGAGGATGTTTCAAGACCTCCAGTGGATGGATGCATACCACCAGGGATAGTACTGAACTATTCACATACTACATTTTTTCCTACACATAATACCTATGATAAAGCTTAATTTGTAAATTAGATATTGTAAGAGATTAATGGCACTAATAATATAATAAAATAATCATAACTATACCATAATAAAATTTATGTGAATGCATTATTATTAATTAAAGCAATGGTTACTTGAACACAAGCACTGCAATACGACAAGAACTGACTAATAATCCAGATGGCTACTACGTGACCAATATGCAGGTAATATACATGGATAGCATGGATATGCTGCACAAAGAATGACTCATGTCCCTGACAGGATGAAGTTACATGATGTAAGATTTCATCACAATACTCAGAATGGTGTACAATATATTTTTGAATTGTTTATTTCTGAAATTTTTAATTTAATATTTTTACACCATGATTGAGTATAGACAACAAACCATGTAAAGCAAAACCACAGATAAGGAGGGACTGTTGTACGTAATTTTCTTGTGATATCTTTGCCTGGTTTTGGTATCAGTGCAATACCAAATAGAATAAGGTGGGAAGTATTACTTTTCATTCTATTTTAAGAGCTCATGAAGGTTAGTGTTAATTCTTCTTTAAATGCTTGATAAAATTCACTGGAGAAGCCTTCTGGTTTTGTCATTTTTCTTGTGTGTATTTTTTTGACTACTTCAATGTCTTTGCTGCTTATGTCTACTCAATGGCCAATTCTTCTGAGTCAGTATTGGTAGTTTGTGTTTTTCTAGGAAACTAAACTAAGTTATTTAATGTATGTGCATTTGTTCATGGTTATTTAATTTGATAATACATAGTTGTTTTCTTCTATTAAACTTCTTTTCATTTCTCTAAGGTCAATAGTGCTATACTCATGTGATTCCTGAGATGGACAATTTGAGTTTCCTCCTGGTCAGTCTAACTAAGGTTTGCCAATTCTATTGATCTTTCTAAAGGGCCACTTGTATATGGTCCTCTGTTTTCTACTTCAATTTTTATAATTTCCTTTTTTCTGTGTGTTTTGGTTTAAATTGCTTTTATTTTACCAGTGTGTGATGGTGAAGTTTAGATTACTGATTTAAAATCTTTCTTAATATCAGTATTTGCAGCTATAAATTTCATTTTGAGCATGGTGCTGGCTTCTTCCTATAATTCTGATGACTTATATTTTCATTTCATTCATCTCTAGGCATTTTATAATTTACTTTGTGATATTGACTTGTTCCAAGAGTTATTAAAGTATGCAGTTTAATTTGTGTACATTTGAGAATATTCAAAATTGCTTTCTGTTGTTGATTGCTGATTTAATTCCATTGTGGTCAGAAAACATGCTTCTTAATTTTTAAATAATTTTTATAAATATTTGGGCTTGCATTATATACTGCAACACAGTCTGTCCAAGAGAATGTCCATGAGAGCTCCAGAAGAAGATGTAGTCTTCTATTTTTGGGTGGAGTATTCCATATATACCTGTTAAATCTATTTGCTTCTTAGTGTTGTTAAAAAGTTATGTTTCCTTTTTTCATCTTCTGGCTACTTGTTCTAATTATTATTGAAAGTATGACATTGACATCTATAACTATTATTATTGATCTCTCTATTCCTCTCATTAATTACATCAGTTTTTGCTTCATGAAATTTACTATAACTTAAAGAACCTCATCATTTCATAAATTCAATAATATGGATACATTCATTTTAATATAAACATTTACTATTATCTTAAGCCTAGCCCACAACCTACTCTCCCCAAGGAAGGAAGAAAACAAAATCTGGAACATGCACCTGGGGAATGCAGAAAAGAGGCAATTATTTGCCAAAAAAAGATGTGCAATTTTTTAATGGTCCATTTGCCAAGAATGCTAAAAGACACAGGAGAGAATATACCAGAATATTTCTAAAACTATACAGCTGGAACAGAAAGTGACCTTGTTGTAATGAAAGTAATCCCTGTTATTAGCTTTGAACAGTTATGAATAAATCTGAGAGAATTAATTCAGTAAACTGATTTTAGGCAAGCTCATTCATTGATTTGGGGCATAAAAAACTTTCTGAGTATGTCTTCCATCATCCTTATAAAACAGATAAAAATGAAGAGTTCGAAATAAAAGGGTGAGTGTTTGGCAACATTGGCAGTTATTGGCCTGATGTTTTTGGTTCCAACAGTAGCCAAGAAAACCAGAGAACTAAGATGGAGGATAATGCCAAGAAAGGAACATTCATCATTGTAGGAAAATATTAACTGTTACTAGCTTGGTTCCCTTCACCTTCCTCACTAATGAAGCACTGTTTTCAGTGTTCTCTCTCTGACCACCAATAACATTGGGCACTAAAATTTTCAATTATTATTGACTTATTCTGAGGAGAATTGAGCTATATGTGGTCAAAATAGATATGCTGCTATGAGACAAACTTGCGAAAACAACATTTATTAAGAAATTGAAAAAGAAAGAAGCCAGTCATCATCTTGTGAACAGAAAAGTCAAAAGGCTATCAAAATATACTGTAGAATTTAAAGCCTTATTCTACCTGGTCTGTCTCTTTTCTGCCATTTTTCCACTCAGGAGCTATTATGTGAAGTATAAAGTTGCAGTGCAGACAGATCGTCATGAATTGTCCTAAGAACTTGGTCTATATTTGAGGTGCTGTACCTGGGCCAAATTTTTCCAAAGTGACTTAAGAAAGTGGTTATATACCAAGGTAAAGGAGGGGCAGAATTAAAAACAATAATGGTCTTGAAGATAAAATAAATATTTTATTTTATATTTGAACAGAAATATTCATAAAGAGATCATGTTTGAAGCATTTGGAGTAAATCAGGGAGTGATATCTAAAATAGTTAAGGTCAATTATTCATCTGGAACAGCAGGAAATAATCATATGCTAATCTAGAACAATGTATTTTCATAAACTATTAGAACAAAAATAGGTAAGAAAGATATGAGTGGTATTGGATTACTGAAAAAGATAAGAATTTATTCTGGTGGATTGTGGAGACATGATATAGACACAGTAGAAAATATGAGATCTGAGAAAATGGAATTATTGCAATGACAGTGAGAAATGAGGAAATTATATAACGCAGAAGTATACTAGCAAAGTAGGGTGGTTTGAAAGCAGAGCATAAATAGGTTTGAAATCCTAGGAAGTGGAATTGCACTAGCACATAAAGGTGGTTTGAAAGCATAAATTGTTTTGATCCCAACTAACAAAAAACAAGACTAATTGTGTGATGTCGGGGGCATAGCTTGGATGACAGGCCAAATAAACATGCAGCAAGGTCAGGCTGGGAGGTCAGGAAGGGGCCCTATAACCAGTTAGTGCAATGAGGTTTGTCCTGCAGCACCAGTTCACAGGTTAGATTAGGACAGCTTAGAAACCAGAGAAGTGAATATTTTACAGAGAAACCCAGCAGCTTTCAAAGGTGTGTTACATAGGTAATCAAATACTAGTAAATATTTGGCCGTGAAAGCTATGTATCTAAAGAAATGGAAGAAGAAATAGGATGGTCTAATATTTCAAGTACAAATGTTCAGGCAATGGAATTAATCTTGATTATCAGCTCAATTAAAACATTTTTTAATTTTATTTATTTATTTTTAGAGCAAGGGGAAAGGAGGGAGAAAGAGAAAGGGAGAAATATCAATGTGTGGTTGCCTCATGCAAGACCTTGCTGGGAACCTGGCCTGTAACCCAGTAATGAGCCCAGACTGGGAATCAAACCTGCCACCCTCTGGTTCACAGGCCAGCGCTCAATCTACTGAACCACACCAGCCAGGGCAACTAAAACAATCTTAAAAGTATAGAATATATTTGAACAGTTTGTAACATGTAATGTGTTCACCATGCTTGGTTTTCACATCTGACCTTACCACTTCCTAGAGTTATGAACTTGAGTAAATGAATAGTACCTACTTCTAAGAGTTTGTGAAAAAATTAAACAAAAATATTTATGTAAAATGTATAGATTGCTGTCCTGCACATAACACACTTAGGAAAAGCTAGCTTATATAATTATGGTTATTAATAAAAGATCATTGTAGAAATCAGGATTTATTTTAGGAATTTTGGGCTTTAGTATTTTTCAACATGAATACAAAAGCTTAGTTGAATAAGGTAGTAAGTATTTTTTGCTAAAGCAGTTTCAGTTGTATTTTTTTAACCACATTGCATTGCATACTGTTAATATACTTTTCTTTAAAAAAATCTAAAACAAGTAGAGGAATTGTATCTACTATTCAAAGTAATACATTTGGCAGGCTTGCTATCTCATTTATTTTATTTAATATTCTGTAGAACACAGGCAAATAGACTTTATCTAAAGGTAATTAGAAAAATTTACACCCCATATTTATAATTTTAGAATGTTGGTCTTGGTGTTTAAATTAAATGCTGAAGTTCTTGAATTAAACCCTTTATTTAATTATGATACACTTTTAGCTTTTAGGTTCACTATGTTTACTAAAAGAGGTTTGTTAAATAAATATTCTTTTTGAAAAGGGGAGATAAAAATAAGTGCCTCGAGGAAAAACAATTAGGCAACCATATTAATAGTGCAACATTTTGGCAGGATAAAGACATGGATCAGATTGTTTGCAGAGAGCTGGCTAAGGGAAAACAGGCGTGAGCGTCCCTTGAAAGATAAATAGATGACTGTGATCTGATGACAGTTTTAATATACAAGGGTTAGAGAGGCAAAAGTCAGGATGCCTCAGCGGTGTGAAGCAGAGATGCCTAAACAAAGGAATTGTTAACAGAAATGGAAACTTCAAAAAAGTGATCTACTTTGGCCAAACATGGTAGGTTTTTTAAATCATATTATTTGAATTTTCTAGTTCCTCCGACTAATTTGTTCTTTTAGTAGCAATGATCTTTATTTCAGATTTATAATCAACCCAAGAGACAAAACAGGTTTCAAGTAGTACTGAATTTGCTTAGTTTAGAAAGTACTCTGGACAAAATACATAGAACATTCCCATCTAAAACATAATGAAGGTTTTATGATTCCCAGGCACATCCTTGAACGTCTCAATACTTTGGTAGTGCAGACATTCATATTCAGATAAGTGTATTCAACCTCAGCTTACAAGGGCCAGCTCCAAGTCCACTTACATTGATACACAGTTACCTATGTAGCCTCCCAAAGGTGTACATGATAGTGTTCGTTCTTTTGTGCTTCTACAGCTCATCGGTATGGGTCACATAGTGCTTTAAAAACAATTTCAAAAATAGATGCATGAATTTAATCTACATCATGCTCAGATGGACTCTTGTATAACTTGGAACTAGTATTAACTAGTTTCTAAAAATGTTTGAGTTAATGTTACAAGTGTATTTAATCAATGAGTGAATTCTCATGCTTCTTTTTGGTTAGTCATTTACTTTTTCACTCTATTTTCCATTTTTAGAGGCTGAGCAATCATGTTTTGGATTTCCTAGATCTTTTGCTTACTTTTAGTTCACTTTCCTGAAGCCTATATTTGGATCATATAGGCTTTTATGTTATCCCTATATATAATGTCATTTAATTGTACCACTTATTGTATGCTTAGTTTTAAACAAAGAGGTTTGAGCCTAATCACTATTATTATTTTGGGTTATTTGAAATGCATTATTCCAAAAGTCAGCTACTACTCTTAATCTGTAAAATCAATTTACCATATTTTGCCATGTATAATATGAACTTTTTGCCCAAATTTTTAAGGGAAAAATAAGGATGCACATTATAAATGGGTAGTACTAATTCTGTATCTATAAAAATGTTTTCAATTATTTTATCTATGCTTATTCATTAAAAATTGTAAGTCTAGAAAGCAATAATGATATCTGTATGTTCAAAAATAAATGCTAAAATGCCTTTATAATACAAAAAAAAGTATCTAAATACAAATAAACTAAAAATTTATTTAAAAATAAATGAAAGACTTTTTCCTGAAAGTTTGGGCCCAAAACATGGGTGCACATTATTCATGGAAAATATGGTATTCTTTCTGAAGAGTGTGTGTATGAGTTCATGTGTGTGTGCTCAGAGAGAGAGAGAGAGAGAGAGAGAGAGAGAGATTGATTCTCTTGAGATAGTGCTATGACTTCCCCTCTAGGAGATCAGGCCAACCCAGTTTGAGATCAAGTTTCGGGACCTTGGATGGAGGGAAAAGGGAGTGAATGCCTAGGCCCAAGAAGCCTCTGTGTGGGTAGGAGAGTATGGCAGAGGACAGCAACCTGCACTTCAAAAGGCATTTCCACCAGTGTAGTGGAGCAGCCTAGAGAGCGAGTAGGAATTTTCTGGGCACACTAATATACTGATTAGTCCCTAAACATTTATACCACTCTTTCCTTTACATGCAGTGAGGATAGTGAAGACAGAGCTACCATTTACTTCATGTACATGGTACATCTATAACCAATTTTAAATTTTGGAAAAGGTACTTCCTTGAGTCCTATGAGCATCCACGCCCTTCCTCTGCCCTTTTGCCCAGGACTTTGCTTCAGCACTACACACAGTGCCCATTCTGATAGTTTATTTTGTCATATTTTACTTTTTCCTTTCATCTTTACTGAAGTATAATTAACAAATAAATATTGCTTATATTTAATCTAACAATATGATGGTTCGACACATGTATTTTACATTATATAATTAATACCACAATCAAGTTAAGTCACATAGCAATCATCTCACATAGCTACCTTTGTGTGTGTGTGTCTGTGTATGTGATCCCATCGTATTTTGAATATCATTCCTAGAAGGCTTTCCGAAGGGGCTGGCTTTGTAGATTATTGTCTCTCTAGTATGTCTCACCCCTGTCCCATGCCCACTTTCCACTCCAGCTCACAATGCTTTCTTGTCATCTTCCCTTTTTTGGTGTGAAGTATCAGTGTCCCTCAGACTCTGGTCCCCATGTTTGCTTGTACTTGGTTCTGCAGACATTATTCCTGGACTTCACTCATCCTAAACTCTGTTTTTGTTTTTTTGTTTGTTTGTTTGTTTATGTATCTGCTATTAGTAAGTTGTAAAGGTAGTCTAACCTTAAATGAGAGAAAATGTCTGATACAAAAACAACAAAATTTAAGAAAGAGCAGTGCAGTGCACATATAAAGAAGGTATTAATGTGGCATTTCAAACTTATTGGAAATCTATCCATGTGATCCAATTGTACTTCATAAAAATAAACTAATACACAAATGAATGCTTTTCTTGAAATAACCTCATTATCCATGTAAATCAGGTTTGATTCAGGGGTAGAGGGTATTGAATGTTTCCCTGAGATACACCTTTATGGATCTCAGAGGCTGTAAACTGCTGTGAGTTAATATACCTCAATCTGGCTCTAGGTGAGTCAGGATAATTATAAGTCAATGTCAATTTGCTGCATTCTCTGGAAATAGCATTTACCACAGCATCATGAATACCTCTTCTTGTCATCAGGGGCCTCAGACTCTGTGCAATTTGGGCAGCCTCCAGAATGTTGCCATTTTCAAGATATTCTCTTAAGATAGGTTGGATTTATGGTTCCAAATTGGACAGGCAAAAGTTATTGGGCAGCATTTTCTAAAACACAGTTCTTATAGCTTCTCTTTTAATCTGTTGTCTTCCCCATAATACTGAAAGCTTTTATTGATGATCCTAATAATGTTCTCTATGTACTGTCTTAGAGGAAAGCCAGGAACACCCTCAAACCAAATAGATGGGATGCTATGGGTACATACTTGTACTTTCCAGCCATGAATGTGACTTTCTTCCGCCTGTTATATTAAAAGGTAAACACCCTTCGAGACCTCTTCTTTCATCCATTATGGACCAAATGTAAGAATCATGTGATTATGTAAAATCTTTCTTGAAAACTGAAGAGCCAAGGATAATGTAGCCCTCTCTATCTATTATAGTCTCACAGTCCCTTGTTGGCTCTAGGGCAGCTGTTTTTAATAGTAGTGGCAAGGTTTCTACTGAGACTGAAGTCTTCATTTGCTGAAATCACTAACAACACAGTAGGTAACTACATTAAGCCATCTTACTAAACAACAAATTAGATTCCAGAGGCCAGGCTTACTGAGAAAAACACTTCTCCCTCATTTCATCTCCTTGTAGCTCACAAAAACAACTAAAGACCTAGTTGGCCTAATTTTTATAATACTGTGTTTTGTACTGGATAAACCATCTGGCCCTGACTTAATTGGGTTGGAATCTTTGAATACAGATTGCATCCCATCTTTGCTGGATGTTGGTGACTCCCTCCAGTGTTTACTTTGGACCAAAGAGTAAAATGTCTCTGTTTACTTTCTATATGGAGAATCACCTTCATGCTTTTCCAACTTAGCTTCAAGTACAATATTTGCTTTTGATTAACTAAATAATTAATGACCAATGAAAGCTTTACATTAATTGACCTTTCTATTTTTGTTTTATTCTATAAATTCAAAAGAAATTAGATTCATTTTTTATCTCAGGTAACTTGCAGTTATAACCTCAGCTGATATTTTTAAAGGTAGTCCATTGAATTCTGTAATTTTTGAGAATTGTATTTGCTGCACACAGTAAAGAGCTCTTTTTAATTTATTTTCCTCAAAAACTTCACTGTCCTCAATGTTAGTCTTTATATTTAAAGGCACTGTTCATCGGCTCTTTGATTTCTAACCAATAGTATTACAGGCCCAGAATTGTCAAAGGATGTTTGCATATGCTGACTCATAAGTAGCATGACTTTCTTGTTGCTTTTTTCTGTTTGCTTGTTTTGCTTCTAAACATGACCAGGTAATTCTTTACTTTTTTTTACGTTTATATACATTTATTTATCAAAGACTTCTTTCCACACAGTGTTGTATTCAAAGGGGTGTAAAATAAAAATACAATAATGTTTATTTCATTGAGGAAGTGCTTCTAGCTCAACATTGTGTCGAGGATTTAAAAAAGAAGATGGGAAAAAATTTAGAGAGAGAGAGTGAGGAGAGAAATGTATACAAATGACTGTGACATCTTTACAATGAAAATAAATTAAATCCTATGTTGTTCTGTGGTTTTATATATATGTATGTATGTATATGTGTACATGCATGTGTGTGTGTGTGTGTATAAAAACACTGACTAGAGATCATTTAAAAATGTTATGGCTTCAGTGATGGTTCCGGAGTTACTGATACATTAATACCATTTTTTGTTGTTGTTGTTTATGCTATCACAGTTGTCCCTACTTTTTCTTCTTCTCTTTTTAAGACTTTATATTTATTTATTTATTTTTAGAGAGGGGGAGGGAGGGCGAGAAACATCAACATGAGTTTGCCTCTCACATGCCCCCAACTGCAGACCTGGCTCACAACCCAGGCATGTGCCCTAGACTGGGAATCGAACTAGCAACTCTTTGGTTCCCAGGCTGTCACTCAATCCACTGAGCCATACCAGCCAAGGCTGTCCCTGCTTTCTTTCCCTTTCCCACCTCCATGCAGCTGCACCCTCTCTCCTCCCTAAATGAATTCCCATATTGTCCTTGCTCATGTCCATGGGTCATGCATAAATGTTCTTTGGTTAATCCCTTCACGACCTTTCACCCAGTTCCCCTTCCCTTCTCTCTGGGAGCTGTCAGTCTGTTCATGTATCTATGCTTCTGTTTCTATCTTGTTCCTTAGTTTATTGTGTTCATTGAATTCATATACAAGTGAAATCATGTGGTATTTTTCATTCACTAATTGGCTTATTTCACTTCACATAATATTCCCCAGGTCCATCCCTGTTGTTGCAGAAGGTAAGATTTCCTCCCTTTTTATAAATGAGTAGCATTCCATTGTGTAAATGTACCACAGCTTTTTTATCCAATCATCTGCTAATGGGCAATTAATCAGTTTCAAGATCTTGGCTACTGTAAATAATGCTGCTATGAACTCAGGGGTGCATACACTTTTTGTATTGCTGTTTTAGGATTCTTAGGAAATCTCATATGTCTCACACAGCAATATTTTGCTAAATATATCTCCTAGGGCAATGGAATCAAAGGGGAAAATAAACAAATGGGACTACATTGAACTAAATAGCTTCTGTACAGCTAAGAAAACTATCAGCAAGATGAAAAGGGAACCCATTGTATTAGAGAACATTTTTGCCAATGATACATCTGATAAGAGTTTAATCTCCAAAATATATAGTCACAAGCATTTAATACCATATGACAATGGGAAAAAAGAACAAAAATTGGAATAATGTAAAAAAGGAAAATAAATTGGGCATGCTATTGCATAGCTAGTACACATTTTCAGCATCTAGGCTATTGTCTTCCCCTGTCTTATAGCCCAAATCTACCATATATTTTTATCCTCACAGTCTAACAGTATGGTCTACTTGGTCAATATATACCTAGGTATAAAATAGATATAAATGAATTATGACATCTCTTGATCTGTAACAGAAAAACCTCTAGGTCTAGCTAGAAAAATCTGACTGCAGACATAATTGCAAATCACTGGTCTTTTTATCCAATTTTCAAACCTAAAACAGTACAAATACCCATGAATGGGAGCATAGGTCTCCTTCAGAAAGGATTCTACACTATTGATATGAGTGTTCATTATATTGCTCCTCCAATCCTTCCCTAAGGGGCAATATAGCCACTATCTAGGATATCTCTGCATGAGAAAACAGAACACCCACTTATTTTATGTATTACAAGACAATGTCTATAAATCAAACTTAGTTATCAGGAACCCCAGATGACACCAGGGTCTACCAGTCAAAATGGGGATTTCTATTGGCCAAATCAAAAATTACTTAATGTCCCAAATTCAGAGCTCAGTAAATGCATTGGCATGGCAGACATTGCATGACTACGTGCCTCATTACTAAATGGAAGACATGCATGATAATCAACAAGTAGGATACATTGTTTTGAAAACTGTTATGATAGAGACAATCAATTAAGAACCCTTAGAATGTGTCCTTTGTTAATAAGATAGCAAATCAAATAAATAACGTAAAAGTGGTAATTCCCATCACAGGTCCAGTTGACTTGTTCCTAGGACTCTGATGAAGGCAGAAGGATCTTGAAGAATTACTAAGGATTATCATAAACTTAGTCAGAGATTACTTCAATTGCAGTTGATGTTCTAGATGGTGCATGTTTACTAGAATATAACTATACAACCTCTGATACCTAGGATGAAGTAATTCCATGATGTATACGTTTTTCACCAAACTGGGAAGTCTCAACCATAACACTATTGATATTTGGGCTGAATGATTCGTTGTGTTTGTGGTGTGTGTGTAGCTGTCCTATGCATTTGGGGATGTTTATCAGCATTCTTGGCATCCAGCATTAGATATCAATACCAACCCTCCCCGTTGTAACAACAAAAATTTTCTCTAGATATTGTCAAATGTCCTTTTGGAGAAAAAAATCCCCATTGAGAGCCAAGAATTCATATCATTTTGCAAGTTTCACCAAAATAGTGTATTTTGCCTTATGAAAGCACCTGTTAGTTTTATTTATCAACTTGAAAGATTCACAAAGTGCCCAGCTATTTGGTTACACATTATGTTGGGTGTGTCCGTGAAGTTAAGTTTTGAAATGATTAACATTTGAATACGTAGACTGAGTGAAGCAGATCACCCTCCCTAATCTGGGTCTCATTCAATCAGTTGATGGCCTGAATAGAGCATCAAGGCTGACCCTCCAGCACATAAGAGGGAGTTCTTTTTGCCTAACTACTTTGAGCTGGTTCATTAGTCTTCCCAGTTTTCAGACTTGAACTGAAATATCAGCTCTCTTTCATGTTTGAGCTCTCTGGACTTTGGATTAGAATTTACACAGTTGACTTCCCTAATTCTCAGGCCTTCAGACTGGTATTAGAAGTACATATTAGCTCTTTTGGATCATCCACCTGCCCACTAAACATCTGCAAATGTTGGGATGTTTCCTCCTCTGTAACTGTGAGACAATTAATGAGCACACATCAATGGGATTCAAAGGTAATACCATCTACACCCCAAACTGTAAGCCACTCATTGTGAAGAACAGTGTAGTAGACAACTGAAGATTCAGTTATGATTCCAACTGGGAGAGAACATATTGAAATAGAGTGGTTCGTTTATTGAAGGCATGATTTGTTTTTCCAGCCAGTGACAATTATCACTCACTCGTTCATGAAAGGAAATGTAAAGAGGAAGGGCAATGAAATATATGATGTGATAGATCACCTAAATAATTATAGCTATGCTGATAGCAAATACTATAAGAAAAAAAAGTTGAAGCCCTGGCTGGTGTAGCTCAGTGGATTGAACGCGGGCCTGCGAACCAAAGATCATGGTTCAATTCCCAGTCAGGGCACATGCCTGGGTTGCAGGCCAGTTCCTAGCAGGGGACGAAGGAGAGGCAACCACACATTGATATTTCTCTCCCTCTCTCCTTCCCTTCCCCTCTAAAGATAAAATAAATAAAATCTTTAAAAAAAGGAAAAGAAAGAAAAAAGTTGATTATTTTGAAAAAGTGAAAAGCAGTGCATGAAACAAAATGAAATAATAGTAAACAGCTTGGCTCTGTAGTGAACAGTAATTTTAGAAATTGTGAAAAATGTAAACATTGATTATTCTTTCATCAAAATAGATAAATGAACCTGGAGGGTGGTGGAGGAGGATGGTGGGAAATAAAAGAAACTAAATCCTCTATAAAGAAGTCAGTATAATCTTTCTAAAATTAGCAAACCATGAAATAACATTACAAACATGTTATCTAGAAATGGAGAATTTCTAATAAAAAATGTGTAGTAATACCCTCTTGGAAGCAGGACTGGAGCGTAGAAAGAGAAAAGAAGGAATTTTTGTGTTATAATTGCTATTTGATTTAATCATAAAACTATGTGAGTTTGTTCCTTTGCTCAAAAATGTTATAAATATTAATAAATGGTCTGTGTACTTCAGCCAGCATTAGGAATCGATCTTCTTTCTCTTCTTTCAGTTCCACTTGTTGATATAACTGCAAGACAAGCTCATTATAGACTGCTTATCTGTCAGTACTAGGAATGCACAACAGGCCTCTGGGCTCCATATCAGTCTCCAGAGCCCGGGATGAGGATGGGCCTGAACACGTAGGTAGGCTCTCAGCCCCAATTTTGTTCACCTGAACTTCAAGGAAGCCACATCTGAAATCACTAATTAACAAGTATTAGCAGGTTCTGGTCATCAAATATAGTTTAGTATTTAAGAATAATAAAATCACATCATTCTGTTATCATTAGCTTTCCGCTTGACTCGAGGGTCATCCAAAGTACTTTATTTATTTCAAAATAGAAAATACAAACCAAAAGTGCACCCATGAAAATTAGTGACGATGAACTATGTGAAGATTAGGGTGGAGGGCAGATTGAGTTCAAATAGTCTGAAAGTCCTACTATTATATAATCACCTTTAAATATATGTAGAAACTCATCAATGCTGTATGGTTTAACTCAGTCTTTGTCATTCTCACCAGGATCATGGTAAAGCCACAAAATTGGCTTTAATGACTTCTATAAGTCTTCCATTTTGCTTCCAGGGAGATCTTCTTAAGAAGCATATGACATAATACATAAAATCCTTATTTAAAAACCTAAAATCCTTCATATTGCTTTAGGATGTTGTCTAATATATTAGCTTGGAAAAATACATCTGATTTATTTCATTTTTCTATCTAACTTACCTTTTATTATTTTCTCACCTATGTTCAATAATATAGCTTGAATATTTCATTTTCTTTTTTAGTTAACATTCAGGCTGAGCCATTTTGTTTGTCCCATCAGTTTTCCTGAGTCAAAAGAAACCTGGATGCTTAAGATACAAATTTTAAAAACAAAAACTTGAGGCACCTTTGGACTGTTTTTAATTCTTCTGTTTATACTAAAATACGCAACGTCTTGACTCTCTCCATGCTGGACTCTCCCCTTCATGCCAGCTCACGGGTGAACAGCCTCTCTGATATAGATCTCTGCAACTAAATACCTGCAGGAAGTCTCCCTTCATGTTTCGTGTCCTCATCACTTCTCGCCTTGATCATCCAGTTTCCACAGATTTATACTCGATTCTTTTTTATTTTCTGCTCTATGCCTATTACTCCAGCTTAATCTTCATCATACACTTTATTTTCTAGCTACGTTACTTGTCTTGGCCTGTACTGTTTTCCTGCCTAACATGCTTTCTTTTCTTCATATTTCACTTAGTTAACTGTTGTTAACCCTTTGGCACCTCTGTTCTCCCTGACTGCATGTGATTTAGTGGAGACCTTTTTAATGTTTTAATATTAGCTTAAGATTCTGTAGTGATGTTATATTATTTTTTAATATTTTGCTTTGTGTAGTGAGAGCTTCCTTGTACTTGTTATTTACAAATGAAAACAGCCTAATGCTGGACCTTTTGTCTTCCATATACACAGGTCTGGCACAAGTAATGCCCATTTTTATTATAAAATCACAAGCATGTAATTCTACAACATAACAATATCACACTCAAGCATTCCATCTTACACTTTAGGTGAAATGTTCAAATTAAAACTATAGATCATTACACCCATATTATTACCCTACCAACCGCAATCAAGCAGGTGTTACTTCTGCCGGACCCTGTATTCCTGAGTATTGTAACATAATTATTTGTCAACTATGAATAAGAAACAAAGTTTTATCAGAGGAGAGAGGAAACAGAGGCATGACAATAAGGGTCAGACTGCTGCCTGAGTGATGGGCTCTAGGCAAATGCCGCCTCTACCCAGATGTGCATGCTCCCTCCCAGGCTGACCTGGGCCAGCCCGTACGTACCCTTAGGTTTGATTTGGTTCATGAGAGAACCAGCTTCTGGGGAAGAGTAGTTTGCCTTGGCATTTCCTACAAAATCCATTTACAAATTAGATCAACAGACCATTTTCAGGATAAAGGAGTGCATGGAATGAATGAAACGCATTTTTATTGCTGGTCTACTTAAAATTTTCTATTAACACATATAGCTTCAGCCCCTACACCTTTTCTTCCTCTTCCCTGAAAATGAAATGCCATATTTCCTCAAAAGACCATCGCCGAATAGTATCATCTAGTTAAAAAGAAAAAAAATTGTGGCATAAGGGTATTCGAACATTTGTTATTTTTTAAAAAATGTAAAATAGTGTTACTCTTCTGACAATTTTTTTGTTTTGAAATATATTTTTCATAAAAACATGCTCTTTATGGTAATCAGTAATATTTATTGTTATTTAAGATTAATTAATAAATATGCAAAATTAAAAAAATATGCTACTACATCCAACACAACCAGGTATGCATGGGGCTACCAAGCTCAAAGATACAACAAAGGATCCTTCCCTAGAGGTTTCAGAGGCAGCAGGGCCCTGCAGATAACTTCATTTGGGATTTCTAAGACCTTTGAGACAATGCATATCTGCTGTTTTGAACTGTCGGTTTGTAGTACTTTATTACGGGAGCCCTAGCAGACTAATTCAGCTGGTAATATAAACCCTGGCCTATCCAGCTTTAGCATTTTAGTGACTTTCCAACCCTTAGGTAAATATAACTATCCCTTTCATCATTTAAAAAAAAATCTGTTTTATTTCTTTGTGTCAAATGCTCCTCTCCATTTTACCTTATTTGACCTCACTTTTGTCCCACAAATTATGTTATTTATCAAGATGTGGCTTGTTTGACTTCTAATAGTTTTTTTTAGAGAGTTTCATAGTAGTAGTAAAATAATGACTTTTCGAATGCGTGACACTCAGTGGATTGCAACAGGGAAAGAGATCGCATTTGCACTGTGCTGGGCTGACCACCACAGCCTCACCTGAGCCTGAGCCCTGGAACTCAGTCTCACAGTCTAGACCACTGGATTTACTCTTGGTATTCGTAATTATTTTGGTGTTGTGCAGAAAAGTGAAAAAGTTGGGAAGAAAATGGTTCTAAAGTATTATAATTCATAAAATGCCAGGTATTCAATTTCTAAATCCTGAGGATGTCCCCTTCAAGATTAACTAATAAACTGTTATGATCAGTACTTTATCTGCAAATGGTTCTTGTCTAACCTTTTTTTGCATCATTCAGCTGCAGATAATATGTAAGAATGGATCACACTTATGTTAGTATTCAGCTCATTTTATATACGCAAACCACTATTTCACCTAACAGCATTTCACATTCACTAAGACTTCGATTCAGTCTATCCTGAAACATACTTTTAAATTTTTTACAGGTAGTATGATTGCAATATTTTTCAGATTTATTGGGAGCTCTTTTAAACCCAGTAAACCAATTGGTGTGGGGTAGTTTGGTTCCTAAATTAACATTGTCTGAATATAAGACTCTCTAAAAAATTAAAGAAGCTACATATTTTGTAGATATTTTTATGTACTGTATTTTACCACTTTCTTAACTCTATAATAGTGTCCTCTAATAAAAAGACTATAATGACAGAGTTATTCTTGAGGTCAATGGAAATATTCTAGTACTATTATAGCCCTCAGTTTAATTATTTATAAGGCCACAAAAATTTTATTTAGAGCAGAGGAAATTGATTTTATAGTGTGGCATGTTAACAATCAAGTATTATCATTTGTAAACCTCAGGCAACATTTCACATTAGCAATGTACCATGCCTTTAGGCGAACAACATTGCCTTTAATAGCACTTATTAGCACAACCAAGGTAGATGTAGGCTAACATTTGTCAGGAAAATAGATCTTGTGTATGAAGTCATGATTATTCATTTTAGTAATGTCACTTTTGTATACTCATATTATAAATGACCTTTCATTTAGGGATTAATTATCTTATGCCTTGGCATTTTTGTGTTTGTTTCTATTTTCCTCTCTTACTACTAAATGCTGATGGCTGCCTCCTTTGGTTCAATATTCTTGTAAGAATGTGTCAGAGAACAGCTTAGTACAAAGCTACATGACATATTAGTATCCCTATGAGAATAAGCAGCATATTGGTTAAGGGCTAGGAAAGGCAGGATACTTTGTGATTTCTGCCATTTAGAATACATGAATTATAGTGAAACAGGGACATCTGGTGTAGGATAAGGATGCAGAACTTAGCACAGAAACAAGATAGACTAAGGTGCCTGAAAATTGCACTCGGATGCATTAAAATTTTGTGCATATACAGCACAGAAATTTTACTCCCTAAAATCTTAAGCTCAATTTCAGGTATGTACTCTAAAGTATTTTAGAATAAAATATATGAAATACATACAATATGATTGAGAGATAAACAGATATATCATAAAGCACACATCAAAATCCAAGAGTTGTAGAAAAGGTTGTAGGTATATGATATATTCTCTGAGTAATTCTTTTATCTTTTTTGTATGCGTGGAAGTTTTATAGTAAAATATTTGGAAAAAATGAATATAAAAGTTGCTCTTAGGAATAAAAGTAACTTCTGTTGAGAATACAAATACTCAAGAATACTAAAAACTAGGTATAACTCATGTACATATAAAATGGTTTTTAAAGATTATTTACTACTTTTTCTTTTTAATATGACTATAATGTTTTTGTCTCAGTTGATCCAATATCTTCTGACATCACATAACAAACTAAAGTTATGCTGTTAATTATATGCTTTACTGCTATTAGTATTCAATGCATTTTTCTGCATTAAGAGTAGGAATCAACATAAAAATAGATTAAAATTGTGTATCTTATCTCTAAATAAAAATACATTTGAATTTGAAAAATATATTTTGAATCTTTTGAGATTTTAGAATTTATAGTAAATTCTTAAAATGACTTAAGTTGTTTTATATCATGGGAAAATACAGGTTCTGGAATTACAAACATCTGAAATGTCAACCCATGCTTTAATGATAATTTTGTGGTAATACATAAGATCTGAAATAGCATTACTTCAAAGCAAGTCCAAGATGTAAAAGGCCTAACACTTTATTACATTTTAATGTAACTCTTAATGTTATTATTTTTCTACAAATTTCCATACTTCAGAATAGAGCTGAAGCTGACTTTGGGCTTCAGACAGCTTCCTCTGAATGAGTAAGAAAGTCCATTTGTGCTAAGCTCTCTGAAAATAATTTTATCTTTTAAACAATCTTTCAGTATCTTTAATATATAGACCTCATTAGGGAATCTAATATCTGATTACTAAAGTAAGTTCCTCCTTTACTACAATTTCCTTGTATCCATACAATTGTTGAAACAGTAAACACAAATTAATAAAGTTTGCTAAAAATAGTTCTGAGATTTGATCTTTCTTTTTTTTTAAGTGACATTCTTTTTAAGATCATTTGTCTCCTTTGATAATGGAGAAGTCTCTGAAAACACCATATTGATCCTGGTTTTCAAACAGGAAAACAAATTTATTAGTATGAACAGTAATTAAATATTGTATTTTGAAAGTACATAAAAATTAATGAAACTGCTTTGATTTTACCACAAATGAGATCATGTTCTATGTGATATAATTCATGATATAATTATTAAATTAATTGCTAAAATAAACTTTGCTTAAATAATGTTTGTTTATCCTTACAATGGGGTTATAATAATCACTTTTATTTCAAAATGGAACATTATAAAATTTATCACATTATTCAAGAGTTATAATGCAAAACAAAATGTTTTTAAAAGTTCCAATAATGAAGTTCATAGAATCCCAGTGTCAAAACAAGCCTATATGCATAATGGTGGAACATGTGGACAGACACAGAAGCTTCTTACATTTTCATGACTTAGAGTGTGCATTTTAGATATTGCCAAACAGATTTTAATGGTGTTTCTAACAGCCTCTGAACTCTAGTTTCTAGGGGGACTTGCAGCAGAAACATATTTTATTTATATTTTTGTTTCCAGGAGCTCAAGAATAAGAACCTTCATGCAAATAAGTCCATGACCAGTTTTTTGAATATTCATTCCAGTCATGATATTTTGTGTTTTAATATGGAAGCCTTGTATTTCAGTATTTTACAAAACACAAGGTTATCCTGAGTTCTAAAAACTATTAGTTCACCAAGAATGATATATTTTGAGTAGTACCCAAACATCATTACACATTTATAAAAATCATAATGACTTTAGGAACTTTCCAGTCAGTTTCAAAACTCTTTAATGAATATTAGGTTTTGTTTATTTTTTCCCCCAAATCCAAGAAGTCAGAAATGCTCATTTTACTAACTTTATCATACTTACTGCTAGTATTTCAGTGTCTATGAAAGCTTTGTTAAGTATTTTGCCATGTCTACATTTTTTTAATTTTTAAAATACTTTTAATTACAGTTTACATTCAATATTACAGCATGGTGGTTAGACAATCATATACTTTATGAAGTGTTCCACAAGATATTCCTGGTACTCGCCTAGCACCATAGGTATACAAATAATTCTGTAATCTAATAATTGCATCTTTGGTAGGTCATTGTATACTAAATGCTTAGTGGTTTGATTTAATAAGAAATCAGGACTACTTTTGAGGAAAAGTTGTATTGGAGACAAAACCATTGCTCTCACAAGAGTAGTAAAGAAGCTATGCGTGCATGTGCACACACATGCACACACACACAGCACCATACTCTGAGCTATACATGGTTTAGTGAATGGACAAGCTCAAAATATATTTCACCCTCTGTGACTCCATTTTTTGGTTCCACATTTCAATTAGATTGTGAAAAGCAAGGTAGGGTCAAAGGGAGAGCAATTTAACATGTGAAATTTCTGAGAAGTTGAAGGAAGAACAAATAAATGAGCTCATAATTCAGGCTGTAGAAGAAAACTAAGGTGATTTAATAGCTCCTACAGTACCCTGGCAGGCTGTGTTTCACAACTCATCAATTTTGTGTTTTTCCATCAAGGCCTGCAATCAGTATTTGTTCACAAGAGAATTTCGAGGAGAGATTCATTATCTGTTTAATATCAATCATTAAATATATAACAATTATTGTTATAAAGCAAAATCACAGTTATTTTCCATTCTTTAGCTCCTGATCTTTCAGGACAGAGGCAATGAAAAATAGAAATATTATTTCACCAACACAAAAACTTGAATAGTTCATGTTTTATTGCAAAGAATTTTCAGATATATTTGAGCTACCATATTTGTTCTATATCAGGATTTAATAATATAATTACAATTCATTTTTAATTCATTCATTACAAATTCAACATTTTCTAGTATTTCTTCTTAAATTATAAAATGAATGCATTGTACTTTAATTAAAGGAAATAATAGCTTGAGATAAACTCACTGGTATCATCTTCAAACTACCACAAGGAAACATGTATTAAAGAATTTAGAAGTTTACAATGGAATCAAGGAAGAAATCAAAAAGTTTCTGGGAAAATAATGAAAATGAACACACAACAGTCCTAAGGACATAGCTAAGGCAACTCTTAGAGGGAAGTGTATAGCAATGCAGGCCTACCTAAAAATAGAAATATTTCAAATAAACAAACTAATCTTACATCTACATGACTCAGGAACAACAACAAGCAAAGCCTAGAACAAGTAGAAGGAAGAAAATAACCAAGATCAGAGAACTATTAAATAACATAAAGACAAAAAAAAAATAAATAAAAGATTGATAAATCCAGGAGTTGGTTCTCTGAAAAGATAAACAAAATCAACAAGCCTTTCACCACACTCATCAATGACAAAAGAGAGAGGACCCAAATAAATAAAATCAGAAATGAAAGAGGAGAGATAACAACTGATACTACAGAAATATAAAGGATTGTAAGAAATTACTATTAACAACTATATGGCAAAAAATTTGAAAATCTGAGCGAAGTGGACAAACTTCTAGAAAAACATAATCTTCCAAAACTGAATCAAGAAGAAGCAGAAAGCCTGAATGACCAATAACAGCTGACGAAATTAAAGCAGTAATAAAAAAACACCGAACACAAAAGTTCTGGACCAGATGGTTTCACAGGATAATTCTACAAAGCATTTAAGAAAGAGCTAACCCCTATCCTTCAGAGACTACTCCAAAAATCCAAGAAAATGGAAGACTCTCAAACTCTTTTAATGGGCCACCATCATCTTAATCCCAAACTGGATAAAGACACAAGAAAGAAAGAAAACTTTAGGCCAATATCGCTGGTGAACATAGACACTAAAATCCTAAACAAAATGTTGTCAAACCACATTCAGAAATACATTAAAAAGATCATATACCATGACCAAGTGGGATTCATCCCAGGGACACAGTGATGGTACAATATTCGCAAATCAGTAAATGTAATACATCACATCAACAAAATCAAAGAAAAAATCATATGATCATAACAATAGATGCAGAAAAAGCACTTGATAAGGTACAGCACCTATTTATGATAAAAATACTCAGCAAAGTGGGAGTAGAGGGAGCATTCCTCAACCTAATAAAGGCCATACCCAAGAGACCTACAGCCAACATCATACTCAATGGGCAAAAACTGAAAACTTTTCCACTAAGATCAGGAACAAGACAAATTTGTCTACTTTCACCACTTCTACTCAACATAGTACTGGAAGTCCTAGCCACAGCAATCAAACAAGAAAAGGAAATAAAAGGCATCCAAATTGTAAAAGAGGAAACAAAACTCATTGTTTGCAGATGACATGATAGTATACATAGAAAACACTATAGACTCCACCAAAAAACTGCTCGACCTAATAAATGAATTTGGCAAAACAGCTGGATACAAAGTCAATATTCAGAAATCAAAGGCATTTTTGTGTACCAACAATGATATATCAGAAACAGAAATCAGGAAAAAACCATTTGATACAGTAACATGAAAACTGAAATACCTAAAAATACAGCTAACCAAGGAAGTAAAAGATGTATACTCAGAAAATTACACAACACTGAAGAAAGAAATTAAGGAAGCATATACCATGTCCATGGAATAGAAGAATTAACATCATCAAAATGTCCATACTACCCAAAGCAATTTACAGATTCAATGCAGTACCTATTAAAGTACCAATAGCATATTTCACAGATATAAAACAAACACATCAAAAATTTATATAAAGCCATAAACAACCCCAATTAGCCACAGCAATTCTGAAAAAGAAGAGCAAAGTAAGTGGGATCACAATACCTGATATCAAACTGTATTACAAGGCCACTGTAATCAAAACTGCCTGGTATTGGCATCAGAACAGACACACAGAACATTGGAACAGAACAGAGAACCAAGAAATAAACCCAAGTCTCTATGGTCAATTAATATTTGACAAAGGGGGCAGCAGCATAAAATGGAGTAAAAATAGCCTCTTCAACAGATGGTGTTGGGTGACCTACAGCTACATGCAAAAAAAAATTGGAATTTTATCACCAACTTACACCATACACAAAAATAAATTCAAGGTGGATAAAAGACTTAACTATAAGTCATGACACCATAAAAGTCCTTTAGGAGAACATAGGCAGGAAAATCTGATATTTCTGCAGCAGTATTTTCACTGATATGTCCCCTAGAACAAGGGACATAAAGGAAATAATAAACAAATGGAATCTCCAAATTAAAAAGCTTCTACATGGCTAAAGAAAACAGCATTAAAATGAAAAGAGAACCTACCAGAGGGAAAATGTATTTGCCATTGTTACCTCAGACAAAGATTTGATCACAAAAATATATAAAGAACTCACACAATTCCACTTTAGGAAGACAAACAACCCAGTTAAAAAATGGGCAAAGGCCCCAAACAGACACTTCTCCAAGGAGGACATACAGAGGGCCCAGAGACATACGAAAAGATGATCAGCATTGCTAGCCATCAGAGAGATGCAAATTAAAACCACGGTGAGATACCACTTCACACAAGTGAAAATGGCCATCATAAAGCAATAAACAGCAAGTGATGCAAAGGGTGTGGAGAAAAGGGAGCCCTAGTGCACTGTTGGTGGGATTGCAGACTGGTACAACCATTATGGGAAACAGTATGGAATTTCCTCAGAAAACTAAAAATGGAGCTCCCTCTTGCCCCAGCAATTCCACTGCTAGGATTATATCCTAAGAACCCTGAAACACCAGTCCAAAAGAACCTATGTACCCCTACGTTCATAGCAGTACAATTTACAATAGCCAAGTGTTGAAAGCAGCCTAAGTGCCCATCAGTAAATGAGTATATCAAAAATCTATGGCACATTTACACAATAGAACACTACACAGCAGAAAACAAGAAGGAGTTCCTATCCTTTGTGACAGTATGGATGGAACTGGAAAGCAATATGCTAATTGAAATAAGCCAGGTGGCAAAAAACAAATACCATATGATCTCACCTATAAGTGGAAAGTAATCAACAAAACAAACGAACAAGCAAAATATAACCAGAGACATGGCAATTAAGAAGAAATGGACAGTAACCAGAGGGGAGATGAGAGGGGATAATGAGGGGGCAAAGGTAAAGGGTTTTCAGGAGCTATACAGGACACACAGACAAAGCTAAGGGGGGTGGAATCAGGGGAGGAAGGCGAGGATGGCTGGGGTGGCAGGGAGAGTTAGGGGGAAAAGGCAGAAAACTGTACTTGAACAACAATAACATTTAAAAAATAAATGAATTAAAAAATGCTTTAGGTACAGTCTTAAACAAATGAGACCTGGCAAAGGGAAAAAATATATATATTAGTTTAGGAATTTGAAGCCTTAAAACACAATCAGATTTTTTTCATTAATTATTTAATGACATCAGGGAATTACCTGACCTCCCAAGCTACTGTCAGTTCATTTATAAAATGAAGATGGACTATTTGGTCCTTTCTGTGATTTGAATTTCAAGGTTGTAAAATACATCCATTAATGTGGAGTTTAATGTGGCATTGCCTGGAGATTGTATTAATTGAGCTGTTTTTATTCCTAGAATTTCTGTACTACTCTGTACTTGGTTCTGTTACCATCTTTTTGCGTGTTGCCAGAACCCCATACTCCTTACTAAGCAGCTCTCATGATTGCTTCCTGTCTCCTGGTTTAATACAGCTATTTTAATTCACTTTACTCAGACTTCATGAAAATTTTCTTTGGTGTCAATCCAAAGAAAATAAAACAAACATGTCCATTTAATATCATTCTGAAAATAAATCCTAATATTTCTCCGAGGAATTTTAAAATGCTGGCTTCTACTCAGGGATTTAAATTATAAGGAAGCTTAATTGCTTAGAAAAGCTTTATTTAATTTATGTAGTTATTTTTGGTTTCTGAATTAATTATACAGTTGGTATTAAATTTTAAACCCAATTTTGAGTCTTATTTGGGCATTTCTTTATTTTTAACCACCCCATCTATATGAACAAGAATTTGAAATACTTTAAATACTTTTGCTTAGAATATCAGTGTTAACTGAGTTATTCTTGGCCCTCCATTTTCTTTCCACATAACTACTGTCAATCTTCTCTTTGAGCTGAGGTTCTTTCCTAATATTGGGCCTAACTCGAATTAACATGATTTCTTTTTACCTCATTTTTATTATGACATTTTCAGCTGTACCAATAAAGAGATATGTCTTAAATAATTTTTAAAAATTTATATTTATGATATCAATAGCAATAAGTTTTAATACACATATACATAAAATAATCAACCTGAGGAGTTTTCTTTCTTCTACTTCAGAAATAATCAAATCCCATTTGGAATATATTTTTTTACATGGTGAAGGTAGTAGGCTCCTGTTAGAATATACAACCCAATTAGCTACTGAAATACTAAATTGTGAGCTTTGTGCCCACTAACAGTCAATTAAGCATGGCCATATTAACTATATTTTAAAGCTATGTGACTCACTCTACTTAATTAAATGTATCATGCATCAGAAATAACATTAAATGTTAAAAGCCTCAGAAATTTCAGAAGACATAGAATTTTAGAGTGAAAGAACTCTATGTCACCTTGTAGGGATACTTTTTTTACACGAGGACACTGCACCTTTGAATGAATAAGTGATTCACCCACATTGTACATCATGGAAGTTACCAATTCACATCTGGGTGCTCTTTCTGCTAAAATATGGTAATAGCTTCTAAGTTTGGATGTCTTTGCTCTCATAACACTGTTCTAATAAGACTTTTCTGGGGTTGTTCCCACTAATAGGTAAGGACCCTGTGCTTTCCAAATGCAAGGCCCTGTGCTAGGTATGGAGTTTAGACCACTTAATGAGAGAGTGCCTGGAATTAACAACGTGGCTTTAAGAGTAGTGCTGATTGTTGCAGTAAGACATGGATTGCCTTTTGTGTGAAACATTTGGGTTACTGCAGGACTGTGGTTTAGGTTTCATGGGACATGATTTTCTTAAAGTTTTAAAATTTTACATTCATTAATTTGGGAGGAGAGAAAGAGAAGGAGAAAGAGGGAGAGGGAAAGAGAGAGATCAGTATTTGTTTGTTGTTGTTCCACTTATTTACGCATTCATTGGTTGATTCCTCTATGTTCTGGGACTGGAAATCTAACCCATGACTTTGGTGTATTGAGACAACCCTCTAAATAACTGAGCTACCAGTCCAGGGCCAGGGATGCAATTTTTAAAAGTTAGAACTTCATTTAAAATTTTTTTGAGAGTTCTGGTATTGATTTAGGTTATACATAAATAAATTGAATTAATTTTACTAAAGTAAAATCTATATGAGAATTATAAGAATTGTATAAAAGCAAATTGGTATTAGACACTATTTATTTTGAATCATGTCTAAAGTATCTGTCTGGATTCATGCTTTTATAATTAGTTCTTCCAAGATATCTCAGTAAGCATATCTAAAGCCATAATTTACTTTTAATAGAAAAAAATTCTTAATGAGAACATGTGTATTAATGTTAATTCATAGTAAAGTTATTTCCCTTCAACTGATAAAGCAGTACTGTTTTACTCTCAGAGAACGTGTCAAAAAGTAATTCTTAATACTCTAGGCATTGTTTTAATAACTTCCTACATTTAAATAATTAAAGGGAATGTTTTTAATATTTTTATGACTATATGCTGTAATTGACTAAACTCAGACATGTAAAAATGCTATTTTAGAAACATTATGTGTGGCTGGAAATATTTATCAAATTTGCTGTTGCTATTTAGGGTCTTTTGTAGTTTCATATAAATTTTTGAAATATGTATTCTAGTTCTGTGAAATATGTCTTTGGTTTCTTGATAGGAACTGCATTGAATATATAGATTGCTTTGGATAGTATAGGCATTTTAATTATGATAATTCTTCTTATCCATGAACATGGTATATGCTTCCTCTTATTTGTATCTTCTTCAATTTCTTCTTTAGTGTCTCATAATCTTCCAAGTACAGGTCTTTTATAAACTTGGCTAAATTAATTCCTAGGTATTTTATTTTATTGGAGCAATTTTGAAAGAGTTTTATTTTTTTTTCTTTCTGATACTTCATTATTGGTATGTAAAAATGCAACTGATTTCTGGATATTAATTTTGTATCCAGCTACTTTACTGAATTCCGCTATCAGTTCTATTAGTTTCTTGGTGGAATCTTTAGGATTATCTATGTATAGTAGCATGTCATCTGCAAATAATGACAGCTTTACTTCTTCCTTTCCAGTTTGGATGCCTTTTATTTCTTCCCTTTCTGATTGCTGTGGCTAGGACTTCTTGTTCTATGTTGAACAAGAGAAGGTGAAAATGGACATCCCTGTCTTGTTCCCGATCTTAAAGGGAACACTTGTAGTTTCTGCCCATTAAATATGATGCTGGCAATGGGTTTGTCATACATGGACTTTATTACATTTAACTATGTCCCTTCTATTTCCACTTAGCTTAGAGTTTTTACCATAAGGGGTGCTGGATTTTATCAAATGCTTTTTCTGTATCTATTGATATTATCATGTGCTTTTAACCTCTATTTTTTATGTGGCATATCATGTTTTGATTTGCAAATATTGCACCATCCTTGTATTCCTGAATAAATCCAACTTGATTGCGGTGTATGGTCTTTTTCATGTTTTTCTGTTTTGGGTTTGCTAATATTTTGTTGAGAATTTTAGCACTTCTGTTCATCAGGGATATTGGCATGATTCCTAAATATGTATACTTAACTATGATCAATTATTCATTTTCTCACTCTAAATTTTCTAATCTTTGAATGTCCCATTTTCTTACTCTTACCAAAAGTGGAGTTCATTTGACTCCTCTGCCCCTGTTGGTTTTAACTCCCTAATCTATCATTTTTCTCACTAGCATCCACACTTTCCAGTCACCAAAATTAAACATATTTGTCATTTTAGCTTATTTTTCTTTTATAACCCATATCCAGCCATCCAAATTATTGATCCATTCTTTTTTTTCTTAAAGAAATACATCTCTTTGGTTTGACCTTCATTTATCCATTTCTACCTTTAAGCATAAGACTAGATTCTAATCACTTTGTTTTTGGACTAATGCAATCAGTTATCACTAGTTTTTTCTATGTGTAATCTACACTGCTTGCAAAGTTTACCTACCACATAGCTTACTAATATTTTTTTTTAGATTTTTGCTCTATGTGTTCAAAAAATGTGTATAATTATATCACCACCACCAAATTCAAAATTTGGAGTATTTTCATTTCTCAGAGCATCTTAAAATTAATTCTACACCAAGTTTAGGCAGCCAAGGCTCTGGCTTCTGGCTTGCTGTTATTGAATGTATCAAAGAGTTATCTTTTTATTGCTGAGAACTATTCTATTGTGTGCATATAACACAAATTATATATTCAGTCATGACAAGATATGCATGTAGATTATTTACAGGTTCTGGAGATTAAAATATGATAAAATGTACATGTGTGTACAGGTCTTTGTGTACACATATATTTTAATTTTTCTTAAATTAATATCTAAGAGTAGAATTTTTAGGATATATAAATAGTTTATGCTTAACTTTATGAAATAAAGCAGACAAACAAAAAAACCTACCAAATGGTTTCCTTTAAGTCTTACCAGTTTCTGATATCACAACCATTGTATATGAGTACCAATTCATTCACATTCTTGTCGGTACTCAGTATTGTTGGGGTATCATTAATTTGGCCACTGGTAGATGTGTCTCATTGTGTATTTAATTAACATTGCTCTAATGACTAATAATGTTGAATATTTTAGTCATGTGTTTATTTTTTATCTGTGTTACTTGTTTAGTGAAGTATGTTTTAGATCTTTTGCCTCTTTTTACTTATATCTTTTTATTGTTTTTAACACTTCCTAGATTTAAGCCCTTCATCAGATATGTGTTGTGCAAATTTTTAACCCTTGTCTGTGGCTTATCTTTGAAGTTTGTAAAGTGTCTTTCAAAGAGTGACAGTTCTAAATTTTGATGAAGTCAAACTTCTTAATTTTTTTATATTATAGTTAGTGCTTTTTTGCCCTAAGAAATATTCTCTTAGTCCATAATCACAAATTTTCTTTCTCCTGTGTTTTATATTTAAAATTGCATACCTTTTGGTTTTATATTTAAATCTATGATCCATTCTATATTAATTTTTATATGATGAGTTAAGAATTTTTTCATTATTTTGGTTAAGGATGCCTAGTTATTTCAGCACTTTTTACTGAAAAGTTTATTATTTCCCACCACTTAATTATCTCAGAAGCTTGTCAAAAATAATTGACACATATGTGTGGGTCTCTTTCAGGACCTTTTTCTCTTCCATTTTTCCAATAGTCTGACTATATACCAATGGAATTAGTATCTTGTCTCCTTCACTTTGAAGATGTTTTAAAATTAGGTGGTATGAACCCTACAATGTGTTATGTTTTTTCCAACATAATTTTGGTGATTCTCAGTTGGTTCTCTTGAGTTTTTGTATAAATTTTAAAAACTTTTTTAATTTAATTTTTTTAATTTTTAAGAAAATACATATTGGTTGTGAGACATGAGAAAAAACTCAAAGAATAAAATTAGAATTGACTCATTTGTGTATAATCACTGTTGAATGTTGACTTTTTTTCTTCCATGTATTATGTGGGTATGGACAGACACATAGACACACACACCGCTTTGTCTATCCATGAAGCCCATTAAGAACACACCTGAAATCAAAGTTAAGATTTAACTTGCAGCCACAAGAGAAGGTAGAGACCTTCAAAAAATTGTCTAAGTGACTCAAGGAAAGGCAGTAAGTTTCGTCTAGTATTAGCATTTGGTCTTCTGGTAGGTGATTTAGGAAAAAGCCTTTAGAAAGTAGGAGTTTGTTATGCAACAGGTGGTCTCCAGAGAGTGGACAATTAATGACTGGCTCTCTGACTATTTGATTTATTTAAGATGTGGAAGAAATGAAGCATGGCTAATATTGTAAAGAAGCAATATTTACTCATTTTTTTTTTGTCAGTACAAGAGTGATGGTTGTTGAGGGTGTTTTCTTTTGTTGTAGTTTTCTTTTCTTTATCTTATATTAAAACAGGATTAGAGAGTGGTATTGTTTTTATGTAGCTTCACCATGGATGCATTGATAGAATGACCTTATCTAATATTCTTGATAGTCTCCAAAATTACTTATATTCAGTAGAGAACACTGCAACTTAAGTGCTAACTGCCACCTCCTAAGCCATTTTTAAGTTTTATTTTATCTTACATAATACCTATGAATCTAATGTGACTCAGTACTTCCATCTACACAATCTTTTCAAGAATTTTCATTCAAGTAAACTACAAATTTTATAGCAGAATATTTTTAAATAATGCAAATATTTTACATAGAGTTCCTTAAACTGGAGTTTTCAATGCATATAGTATATCTCTTAGTCCCCAAACTCCACAATCACATTACCTGTTACACATGTCTCCTTTTTCCATCAATTTTGCCATGAGAATTTAGAATCCATTTTGAAGTTAAAATTCTCACATATTAAAAGTCTTGGAAAATGATTTTTATTTATTTAGGAATGAGAAAATAATAGTTTTTTTTATGTTAGCTAAATTCCCTTGATTTTTGTTATAGCTTGTTTTTTTTTTCCAAGAATTTACATTTTAACTGACAAAATCCCAATTAAAACAACTTAATAAAAATAAAAGTCATCACATGTTCAGGTATCTGGGAATTGCACTGGCACCATTGGAAATACTGATTTTAGAGCCGTAAGAACCATGTTCTCAAAGTTTAGGACTTCCTGAGTTATCTCCTCAACCCCATGTCTTTTTCTGTTTTACTCTGCTTGTCTATATTTTGTTGACTGGCTCTATGTATATCACAAGGCAGATTGCATGATTAATATCCCAAAAGCCCATGATTAATATCTTCCTAACATAGAAAACCTAGGAAAAAAGACAACTTTCTTCCAATTATCTAGATATTAGTTTTTTTAAAAAAGTTGAGTTGTCCTTGAATTATATGTTAAACATTTTCCTACTCATTCTTACAATGTAACAGCATCCAATTACTGGTTAAATGTGCAAAATTCTCAACCTTGGCTCTGCAGGGGTGTGTGTGAGATGAATAACCAAACAAAACCACATGAATGGTAAAACTGAACAGTATGTTCACCATCTGAAGAAATCACATGTAAGCTAAAAACGATATTTATTCTGTGCAGTCACATCTACAATTAATTATGTATCATTTCAAAATAGTTCTGAGAGAATTGTAACTTTTGATATTGGAATTATTTCAGGGTGGTGGAGGAAAGTGCACGGATAAATCAAGGAAATTCTATATTAACAGCTCTTTTATATTTCCTAAAAATCCTTAATATTTAATGCCTTTCATAGGCTCTGCCAATTCTACCTTTTCTTCATATATTCAAATGGTTATATATATCATCTTCAAAGCAATGTGGCAGACACTTGTGATACATTTTATTACATCCTTTAGTTCTACATGATTTCACGAGTGAGCAATTTCATGCATGTTACCAGTATTCAATATATAAAGCTTCAGATTAATACATCTTCCTGCTTTATATATCCAGGTTGGGCTGGAGACAAAAAAGCCCCTCAGCCTACCTACAAGCACAACCATATGTGGGCAAACACTGTATATGGGAAATACAGTCACTAGAAAAGAGGCAGCTATTCCATCTTTCAGTTTTATGATTGTCAACCATTTTTTGACCTGTTTTCTCAGAGAACAAGTTGGAGACAAGTTGTCCACAACTGAGGCCAACCAATTAAGCTCCTCTTCTCAAGGTAATATACCTGAAAGCAGTGCTCCCCAACATTTTGGGCACCAGGGACTGGTTTCATGGAAGATGATTTTTCCATGGACCAGAGGTAGGGAGGATGGTTTCAGGATGATTCAAATGCATTACATTCAAGCTCATCTCCTGTTGTGTGGCTTGATTTTTCACAAGTCACAGACCTTCAGTGGTCTTTGACTTGGGGGTTGGGGGTCCCTGCCTGAAAGCACTCAACTGACTTTACCAAAAATAGTCATGAATGTTTTTATTTAAGGGCAAATGGTGTACTGTGTAAGGAATGCTGACAAGAACTAGGGATATGAATGGCATCCAGGCATCCACACACACACTCTGCAATGTTCTTTGACATATAGAAGAGCACTGTGTCCATACTGAGCCAGCAAGATCTATGATGAATCTTGGTTTCCAGAGAGAATTAGGTCTTGATTGCTACTGGGGGTGTGTTCATACCTCCTGGTCATGTAGTCAAGAAAGGTTTTCTAATCAGAAATGCCAATTAAACATCTATAAACAAACCCATCCTAGACATCACAGGGGAGTCATCATAAATCTCACTGCTCTTACATTTGTCAGAAAATAGAAATTATAGTAAAGTCAACCACGTTGTAGCCGCAAGATGCTGTCATGGATATGATTATTTTAAAGGAATTAATGAACACACCTGTGTTGCTATTGGCCAGGAGAGTGTGCTTTTCAAAAAGATCAAATGCTGTTTGCCTTTACACAAAAATGATGACCATACACACTCACTCTCATACTATAGGTAAATCTCTTCATTTTTGTTGCTATATAGTGTGCAGGGACTCAATCATATTTGCATTCCTTGCTATTGGGCTTTATTAAGAAGTGGCAGGTCCTGGCCAGGTGGCTCAGTTGGTTGGAGCATCATCCCATGAACCAAAAGGTTGTGAGTTCGATTCCTGGTTAGGGCACATACCTAAGTGGTGGGTTTGATCCCCAGTTGGGTGTGTATGGGAGAAAATTGATCTCTCTCTCTCTCTCTCTCTCTCATCAATAAATAAGTCAGATCAAAAAATAATCCTTGGGAGAGGATTATTTTTGAAAAAAAGTAGCAAAGTAGCAAAAACTCTGGGTACATTAGCAAAACAAAGGTAGGTCAAAGATAAAAAAAAATCAAACCCACAGAGTTTCACGGTTTTGCCATATCAGTAAAGTTTTTATGGGTCCAGTAATCCAGGGCATAGCATTTCATCTAATATTCAAGGCAATTTACTACACCCTGCACTACCTACCACTAAGAGAGAGACATAGAAATTATTTAGGTCTTGTTGGCACCACACATTTTTGAGGGGTACTGCTCTGACCAATATATTGTTATTGGGGTCCCACTCTGACCTATTTATCAAACTCCAGGTTTGACTGAAGACCATAGCAAAAGAGGGTTCTCAGAATATGGTGCAATTTTCCTGTCAAATTGGGTCCTATGATCCATCAGATCCAATGATAATATAGATAAGGAAGTAGTATAGAGTCCATAGCCAAGCCCCATTAAGAGATATGCAGTATATACCCTTGAGTCCTGCAGTACATCAGCAAAGAATTACTCGTTGTTCAAATTGCAACTCCTGGAAGCTACTATTCCTAGTGGAGCCTGAGCAGCTGGTCATGGGAAATCAAGTGCCTGTGCAATCAGAACTGTACATCATGTGATGGACATTGTTAGGTTAATCCAGTTATGTAGCTAGGCAAATGCAACGGTGATCATTTATAATGGAAAAAAAAAAAAGTGCATTAGAAGATTTTGCTGGACAGATCCAGAGAACAAACTTGAACTGAATGTGTGGGTGGTTCAGACCTCATTGGAATCTCTATTGTGCCAACACCTCTCTCTGAGAGTAAACAAACTACTTAACAGTTATTTCTTATAACTATTTAATGGAAGAAGAGAAACATCGTCCCAGTTCACAAAGGGATCTGTCTGAAATGTTTGCCCAAGTTCTATAGCTCCAGTTCAGAGTGGCTTTGAAAGGTAGTGGTGAAGAGACATTCTTTGTTAGGCAGAGCTGAGAGCTCTTCTAGGTCATTAACTTAGTACAGAGGAATAAATGATCTGTTGTCATTATATACACAGACTACTAAATAATGAGAATAATTTTACGAATTGGTCAGGGCCTGAAGAAGAAAGTTTAGAAAATTAGAAACAAAGTAATTTAGGGAAGTGGTATTTGGAGTAAGTTATTATAGTAACAGTTAAAAAAAATTGGTGAATGTTTATGTTTCATGTAATTGGTCACTAAATGGCATGTGCACAGAGGAGGCACTGATAAAGTAGATGACTCAATCAATTAGGATGATTTTACCCATGAGGATTAACCAGCCTCTGTTATCTACCAGGCCAGCATTTGCACAATAGGTATATGGATATGGTAAGCAAATTGGAGCTAAATATTGTTCCAATAGCAAGAGATTTGTCTCATTAAGACTGATTTAGTTATTTCAAATGCTGGAAACCTACCAGTCAACAACAAAGACTGAACTGATCTCTTGATGTTTCATCATCCATTGAAGATCTTGGTCAGTGACTTTGCTGTCAGGTCAACTACACTGTTCTCTTCCATCCTGCGTGGGGCAAGTTTTCCTTAGCAGAATTGTTAATTCTTAACACTTCCAGAAGTGTGTTGCTTCATCATTTTCATCTTATGCTGGTGAACAAGCAGGCAAAACAAACAAATAAAAAAAAAGAATTATTACACTGGCAATGATAATTTATTCTAACCATAATTAGAAGGTAGTATTGCTAAAACAAAATGGGATCAAAGGTGAGTTAATGTGAAATTGAGCTGCTGATGGGGACTTTTCTTTTTTATTTTAATTGTTGTTCAAGCACAGTTTTCTGCCTTTTACCCCCATCCCAGCCCACCCTACCAGCCCTCCCCAACCTCCCTCCCATTTCCAACCCCCCTCTTGTTATTGTCCATGTGTCTTTTATACTTGTTTCTGCAAACCCTTTTCCTTTTCTCCTGAAATTCCCGCCCCTCTCCCCTCTGGCCACTGTCAGTCTGTTCTCTATTTCAGTGTATTTGGTTATATTTTGCTTGTTTGTTTGTTTGTCTGTTTGCTTTGTTGATAGGATTCCTGTTAAAGGTGAGATCATATGGCATTTGTCTTTCACCACCTGGCTTATTTTGCTTAGCATAATGCTCTCCAGTTCCATCCATGCTGTTGCAAAGGGTAGGAGCTCCTTCTTTCTTTCTGCTGCATAGAATTCCATTGTGTAAATGTACCATAGTTTTTTGATCCATTCATTTACTGATGGGCACCTATGTTGCTTCCAGTGCTTGACTATTGTAAATTGTGCTGCTATGAACATAGGGTTGCATAGGTTCTTAGGATATAATCCTAGCAGTGGAATTGCTGGGTCAAAAGGCAGATCTATTTTTAATTTTCTGAGAAAATTCCATACTGTTTTCCATAGTGGTTGTACCAGTCTGCAATCCCACCAACAGTGAACTAGGGTTCCCTTTTCTCCACAACCTCTCAACACTTGTTTGTTGATTTGTTTATGATGGCCATCCTGACTGGTGTGAAGTGGTACCTCATTGTTGTCTTAATTTTCATCCCTTTGATCCCTAGCGATACTGAGAATCTTGATCTTCCTTTCTGGTGAAAACTTTAAAGGTGTCATTATGAAAACAAATACTCTGAAACTACAAGTCTGTCTCAAAATTGAAGATCTGGATAATCTCACTCTGCAGTCAATCTAAACTAACTAACAATCTGGAAAAGTGTGAAGGAACTCTATATTAGGTAATAGAGAAGGCAGGCGGTACACATCAATATTTGCCTTGGGAGGAGCTGCAGGTATGGGGTCCATAGTTTATTTAACTAATCTTTTTTTAATCTATCTGTCTATCCATTGATTATCTATCTATCTGTTATCTATCTATCTATCTATTATCTATGTCTCTAATCACCTATCTGTGAAGTACCACAAATTTATGAGTAATTGACGCAGTAAACTGGCAGTAAATTTACTATGAGTCACCAGTGGATTTAAAGGTACAAAGAGGAGACTAAAGCAGACTTTCTCCCAACAATATCACATTGCCTCACACTCCCAGTTTCAGCACAATCATAGCGGACAGCTGCATGCTCCTCTCCAGCATCCCACACCAAGCATGCATCCTGAGCCCTCCTGTACATTACCTTAAAGCTTTTTTTTTTTTGAGGCCGTGTATATTAAATATCTATTGCTGTGCAATAGATTACCCTATGCCTTAAAGACAAAATGAACAAATATTTTTCTTATACCTCTGGGTCAGAAATCTGAATATGGATTAGCTTTGTTTTCTGAGTCATGATCTCTTATAGAGATGCAATAAAAGTATTCATCAGGGCAGCAGACATCTCAAGGCTTGATTGAAGGAGGATCCATTTACAAGCTAATTCTCATGGCTTATTGAATTGCAGGCTTCAGTTTTTCACTGACTGTTCACCAGAGGACTCCTTTGCTATTTTTAAAAATTTCTTATGCCACATTTTTCTCTCTATAGGGCAACTAACATCATAGATTTCTGGTATTTATAAGAATGAGCAAAAGAGAGATCAAGAGAAATGAGAAGAATGGAAGGCACAACATTTTTATAAGATAATCTTGGGAGTGAGTTCTTGTCCCCCCTTTTATTTTCTATACTATTCATTACAAGTAAATCACTAAGTAAATTGACTTGTATTGACTATAACATAGCTACCAAAAATTAATGACTTACAAATACAGTATTAGGCTAGAGTTTAGATAGTATTCAGAAATTTATTGTAGTGTCTATGCACAAAAGACAAATTGGAACTATATGTATATATAATTAAATGATTACTCCCCAAACCTTCCTAATCTTGCTCTGTGAACACAGCTACACTGTAACATAGTACAGAAGACTCTTAAGCCTTTAATGACACAGTTGACTTTAACAGTCAGTGGCTTAATTTACCTGCTAGTATAGTTAACACTATTCAAAATTGTTTTAATTTAAACTAATTTTCAAATAGTTGTTGCTTATTTTAGCCTTAGCAAGCCAATTATATATATATATGTATTTTTTAGATTATATGATATGAGTGAGTTTTCTGTGACAAACTCACTTATTGAATATAAATACATAAATGTTATTGGTTTCCTATTTCTGCATGCATGGGGAGTGTGTGTGAGGCAATTTGATTTTATGATGCAAAAATTAGGACATATGGTCTAATACATCTAATCAGAAAAGTCAGAATACTATAATCAGCTCTGTACTGAAAAATCTGACACATATACTTGCCCTGTGTGTATATATAATTCTTTGAAAAATACTTTTTGAGATTTTTCTTGAGTTATTTTCTTGTATTTACTGTGTCATTTGCTTTGTGCACTGAAATTGCAGTAAATTTTACTAAACTTGGTGCATTCTTAGGAATAAAAAAAGACTAAAAAATCCAAATTTAAAAATCAATGCTATAGTCTTACTAACTTATAACCATGCAGAAGTTGTTCTGTTTGATAAGTGTTCAGATTTCAAACTGATGAACTGGGTTGCAAGAACATGAGCTTATAAAAATCATCTTTTTCCTGCTCCCATACCGTCTTTTTCTTGTACTACCATATAATCAACATTTCATTTCTTTTTCCTCTATCATTTTAGAACTTTAGAGAAAAGAAGCAAAAGTGCTTTTTTCCCCTGTTTCAGCAGTGATTCTTGGTACATGACTCATAGAGGCAACAGATTCCCAAAGAAAGGGAGATTTGCATAAATAGAAATTACATTTGGTTTTATAATCAACAACAGAAGGAGCATTTTAGGACACAATTATTTCTCCAGTGTCATTGGTTGTTATCTTTCTGCTGAGATTTTCTTGTCCTAAAGTCACCTTCCCCCATTATTACTACCTTAACTCTGTAAACCAGGAGTCCCCAGCCTCCAGGCCTCAGATGGGTGCCACAGAGCAGGAAGTGAGCTTGAATGTAATGCGCTTGAATCTTCCTGAAAACATGCCCCAACCCTGGTCCCCATGGAAAAATTGTCTTCCATGAAACTGGTCCCCAGTGCCAAAATGTTTGGGGACCTCTGCTGTATGCATTTCCTTCTGCACACATTCTGTTCTTATTACCACCAATTTTCTGATGTTTCTGACACTAAGTGACTTCTCTTAATTCTGCTGAGAGACATAGAATTTACCTGCAGCCCTGGGTTAGTCACACCTTTATGTTTCTTCTTTTTCCCTTCTGATGGTAACTGGCCTGCCCCTTTTCTGTGAACCTTTGAAAAGTTTGAGAATGGGGAAAATGTTCTCAAAAATTGTAAACTAGGTATATCGATTGTATAACATACTTAGTATAATACACTGGTTGGAAGTCTGCTAAATTTTGAAAGTGTGTGGTAAATTAGAGGGTTTCATAATTGATCTAGGAAGGGTGGGAATACAATAGGCAATAACAAATAAGTAGCTTTATTGGGTGGTGTTTGGGCAGGGTACTCTGAGAGAAGAAGTCCCTTCCAACAAGAGACCTTCCAGGCACAGCAGCAAGAGGCCACCCCTAGAAGGAGAACAGATAGGGTAAGGGAGCTTCAGGGGGAAAGTAGGAATTTGGGAAGGAGGATTACTTGTATAAGAGATACTGCTCAGCAGTAAGGTGGGGAGTCCCTGGGTGACAGAGTTCCAAAGGGCAGAACACCTATGAGTATCTATTATAGCTACTGTATTCCTCTTAGTTATGATTATTAAATCACTGCAGTTTGGTGGGGTATACCATGTAAACAGGTTCAAATGGCTAAAATTATATTTACTTGGATTCTATTTGAAGCAACTGGAATCATAAGAATTTGAGTTTGGCACCCAGGCCTTGGGTTAACAGTGTAGCCTGCTGTGAAGAAGTAAGCATGGGGGCCATTCCAGGCCAGAGTGCAGGGCCAGTTCTAGCCCATCGGTGTAACAGAGTGTTCCATCAGAATAAGATGTTTACCAAATAGACAAAATAAAATATTCACCACAGTATTTAGGACTGGAAGGTAAAGAAGTTATACCATATATTTGTTCATGGAGTGGGTGAAGAAGGTGGAGAGTGCAAAGGGATTCTGGTTGCTGCGATGGTGCTATCGAATTTGGATAAGTTTCACTATAGGTTGTTTGTGAAATTATAATTGCAAGGGAAATGAAAGAACCATGTATGAAGGTCAGTAGCTAAACCCAGATTATTAAATCAAGAAACTATATTTTATATCCCTATAAAAATAAAAATATCTAGAAGATAAATGTTATCTCACATTTCCAGTCCTAAATACTATGTGATCTATTATGATTTCTTATCTCTATTCCAAGGAATATTTGTTGATCATCTGTTACTACAATAGTATGGAATAACAAAGGTCAATGTCAGCAAAAGTACTGCTTGGGGCTGGAGGTACCAGAGATTGTTATTGTTATCAGTCACCGAAGAATGGATTATGAGAATAAAGTAGAAAGATGTTGAGGAAGAAGTGCCTTACTATAAGTGGGCCTGTGTCATTCTGGTATAGTGAACTTTCTAACAAACCTGTTATAAACAAGATTCCTACATAACTAAGGAACTTCCTGTACAGCGGAGGAAAAGATGGATCTAATGGTAGAAGACACAACATATGATAATACAAGTATGGCATGAGAGAAAAATCTCCAGTTATTTTGAACAAGTTGTTATTTAGATGACCAAAGGAATTTAAGGAATATTATTTTTTCTACATATGAATAATTCATTGTGCACTATGGTGCATGTCGAAGCCCACATAAATGAATTTCATTGTGAGCTGAGTCTCATAAGAAAGTCACACCTTCTTCTCCTCTTTTATTTGAGGTATAATTGACACACAACATTATATTAGTTTAAGGTGTGCAACCTAATGAGCACCACAATATGTCTAGTTAACATCCATCACTGTACATACTGTTTTTTTTCTTGTGATGAAAACTTTTAAGGTCTACTCTCTTAGCAACTTTCAAATATGGAATACAGAATTATTAGCTATAGTCACCATGCTGTACATTACACCTGTGTAACTAGAGATGTAATATAATATCATTTTATAAAATGTCTTTTTTACAAGACATTTATTTTATAACTAAGCTACACCTTCTTTGGTAGATGATTATCCTACTTCTGAGATAAAGGCCAAGGCTTGGTATTAGGTCCTGGTAGAGAAAATGTTTAACATGTCACACAAATTACCAATGTAATTTGAGTTGCTGTTCCCAAAATGGGTGTTTTCTTACTTACCAAACTGTAAAGCTGGCATGCCAGCATCATTTATATTTTTGCTTAAGCATGTTGAGAAATCGCCAGTTTTATTAGCAGGTGGATTCTTAATGTACATATTATTATTGCAATGGCAGGTGAACCTCATCCATGGAAGTTATTCATGTAAAATGGATGAATGAGGAAAAAAATTAAGACTGGTTTACATATTGAAATATATATTGAAATATATATGTACATATATACACATACATACATAAGCACATGCACACACACACACACATATACACTTATACCTCATGATATGATCTGAAATGGCACTGTTTTATGGTTACCTTGAAGGCAAGATGTAAAACTCTATTCTGAATAGGCCTGGAAATTATACAGAGGACCTATTTGGATTGGAAGAAGAGATAGGCAGAGATTATGATGTACATTGACTATTAAGCAGTGGTTAAAAGTTTTGCTGCATTAACAGGTAATTGAAAGAGAAGATAGGAAGATAAGTGACAAAGTGACTAATGTGTTGGGAAATGCATAGCTGGAGATCTCATAACGGGCGTAGACATTGAAAATATTTGTGCAGCATAGAAATGCTTTTTCCATATTTCACTGAATCAGTTGACAAGATGATCTGACTCTTTCAAGAGTCCCCCCAGTATTTGTTCAATGAACTTATGAACATGTAGGCAGGGTGCCAGAAATATTGGTTCTGGATACTGTCAACAATATAGCCTTCTTCTCACTAAGGCTCTTGTAGCAGCTGCCACCACTGAAAGCTGATGAACCATCAGCAGAGATCTATGTGAGGTTCTCAATGTGTCAAAATCCCTATGGTATATTAGTGTCACTTGGTAACCATTGATTGCAATAGACTTTCATCATCAAAAAGACTGCCATACTTCAGATAACAATGTCTTCAGTGTTATAATAACCAACTTTGTATCCAACACATTGGCTCTGATAAAAAAAATAGTTTCATTTTATAGCCGACATAAATAAAGCAATAGCTGAGATTTATTTGACATTATTACCATGTGCCACATTATCAGAAGAAGGTGACTTTAGAAAATGGTGGGATAGCCAACTGGCACCTCAGTTATGGCCCCATCTGTAGTGTGTACCCTGTAAGGATGTGGGGTCCTACTATAGGATATAGAAGATGCTTCAAAACAGTGATAAGGTGCTCTTTCTCTCAGAGATAGAATGCAGAGTCTGGGAGCTATCACATCTGATGAATCACTGGCAAAATGTTTGCTTTCATCTCAGATCTCAGAGGCACAAAAATCCATCTTTCTACCAAGAACACAGCAGTGGCTTTATTGCACTGGACATTTAGACTACCATGTGGCTTTTTGGGCTGCTCACATCACAAGATCAATAGGAAAGAAGAGAATATTTTCATTTGGTTGAGATGAATAAGTTTAGTTCCAATGAAAGATAAGAATGATGCCACAAAATGGGTGCAAGGAAAAATATGTCCTAAACTCTAGATTCTTGTGTCACCTCCTACTATTGCCAAGTCCAGTGGTAAAAATTAATAAAGATCACAGATTAATAATTACTAGAAGTAAGACCTACTGATGTATGCTAAAAACCAGTTAGTTTAAGGATAAACTGGTTATTTGAATACTTCTAACATAACTACCCCCAAATACAAATTAATTACAGTGAAAATATACTTCACAGTGGGTAAATCTGGCAGATGCCACCTTGACCACATGATCAAGGTTAATATCACCTATAATGAGACATATCAACAGAATGTACCCTTTAGTGTGATATATTGACAAGAGCCCATTACCTCTGTGGTATATTTATAAAATAGCCATAAACTCAATATCATCATGAGAAAACTTCTCCAGAAAGCATCAGACAAGCCAGAGTTGATGGATAGTCTAAAACATATCCATCCTTTAATTAGGAAGGACTATGTGACCATTATTATTCATTTTTAAGCACAAATGTGAAAAGGAGGTTGTGTATTTAAGTTGAAAAAACAAAGGAGTATGCTCTGGTAATTACTCTACTCTTATAGTATATTATTTTATGTTTTTCTAATTTTCTTTCCTCTAAGATAAATATTTTTAAAATTTGAAAGCAAGAGTACACTTTCTAGATAATTTTGAACCATGGATGTGTAGATACCCTCCTGAGGTTTGGTAGTGGAAGAGAACAACCACAAACACCTGATAAAAGACTGAAACTTTTTATAGGTAGAATGATAGAAGTATCTATTTCCTCTGGGTTCCTCTTCAAACATCCACTTTCTAGAACCATAGCTGCAAAGTAGCATGTGGTGGTAGTACTTGTGTTCTCTGCTGTCACGGTCCTGTGGTATCATTAGTTATTTTTTCCAGGTGTATTGCCACTGGTTGCATTGCTCCTGGTCGTGTTATTTATCATTAGAAGGTTTTAGGGAGAGCAATGAAAATAATTTGATAACCCAATGAATTAATGCAAAGGTTAAATGCCGAAGATAATAATGCTAAAATGATGAGTTCTAACTAAATCAATATATAACGCTAGGAGCCCATATTTATGTAGCCCAGAGAGAAAGAACACAGTGAACTCAAATAGCCTGCTGCCCTGCTATAGCTTTATCTAGAAATTTTGTAATTATTTACACATGTAAATATTTTTAGAGCCAGACTGTCCTGTTCTATTATAAAAATGCAATCTGTCCTAGCTATTGACTGTATATTTCAGGGTTCTCTAGAGAAAGAAAAGAAAACAAGACAGAGAGAGAGAGAGAATATGAATATGAATAAACAAAATATTTATAAAGAGAGGAGAAACCAGAGATTTATTTTAAAGAATTAGCTTACAGAATTGTGTCAGCTGGCAAGTCTGAAATCAGGGCAAAACAGGAACTGTACATTCCAAGGCTGGATATTCCAGTAAGAGCTAAAGTTGCAGTTTTGAGTCCTAATTATTCAGAACATGCCAGGCAAGGTTTAATCTTAGGTAAGTTTTCTGTGCTGCAATCTTAAATTCAAATTCTTTTCTCCTAGGATGAACCACATTCTTTGCTCTTAAGGTCTTCAGCTGATTAACTGATTGGATGAGGCCCACCCACATTATGTAAAGAAATTTTTTTACATACAATGTATGGATTTATATGTTATTCAAGTAGGAAAAATACCTTCACAGCAAATACCTTCACAGGCTGGTGTTTGACCAAACAACTTGGCACCATAGTCCTGGCCAAGTTAACAGACAGAGTTAAAAATTATACAAGACACTAGATGCCTAGTCCCACAGTTTTGGGTATACAATTTTGTGCTAAATTTGTAGAGACTATGACTCAAAGGTTAAACTCATTTTTACAGACTAACCTGTAAATACCTTAATTCCCCACCTGAAGTCATATTTATATACTACAACCTGGCTAGACAGAGTACAACTTCTTAGATTCTCATCTATCGTACAGTGATAAAGACATTATGTCAGACTGTTGGAATAAAAAAATCAATAATAATACCCCAAACTTCTCAAGGTAAATAATAAAAATTAAAAATTTCCTGCCAGTTTTATGCTTTGAAAGTCTTAGATTACAAATTTACTGACAGTTACTGATTTCTGTATTGAAATTATCTGAGAACACTATATACATTTTATTTGAAACTTTAAATTTTCTTCCTTCTCCCCAAAATATAAAACTTCCCTTCTCTGATAAACATGGGTGGAAACTGACCATCAGTACTTGAGTAAATTTATTACAGAAATTATAATATCAGAATAGGGAAAAGTTGAATTTTGTATGGTATGCAATACATAAGAATGTGGGTTTATCTGTATTTCTTTAGGACTCAAGCAATAACTATCCTAAGTTTAGGAAAGGACTGTAGACTCTGAAGGCATTGAAAAATCTCTAGGGTATTTCAATTTGACCTAAAAAGTTGCTGAGCTGCAAGCATCAATAATGGAAAAAAGGTGTTTTAGTCTAGGAATGACTAATTTACAAAGTCAGTTTGTTACTGGTCATTGTGTCAATATTTGCATACAAATATATGTATAGCTCTACTCATTCAAAAAAATACATTTATATTTTGGGTTGGCCAAAAAGTCCATTATAAGGACACATTTTTTAAAGAAAAGACACATTTTTCATTTTCTGATAATCTTATTGATTTAGATGTTTTGAGTACGTTGGCTATCTCCTGCTATTGGCTTCCAGTGGATAGAAACCAGGGGTACTGCTAAACATCTTCTGATGCATAAGACAGCCCCATAGCAAAGAATTATTTGGCCAAAATGTCACAGTACCAAGAAACTTCGCAAACCACTTTTGACACATTCCATCAGTCACAGCACCTTTTCCATATAATGCACAAATCACTTTTTATGTTTCAGTTATGTTTTTACCATTTTTCAAATAATAAAGCACAATGCACTGAAAATGTTGCATATTTTTCCATCTTCAATACGAAAATGGTTACACAAAAATTCACTAATTTTAATTTTTTTTTAGAATGCACACTGACATAGGAGCTGTCACAATACAACCTAACAAAATTGTTTCAAATGAAGTTCAAGACAACTAAACACTACTAAGGCCATCATACAGAAAAAACTAAACAAACTTTTTGGTCAACCCAATGATAACATTCGGTCCTATAAAATTAAGCCAAGGCAGGATAATCCTGTCTTTATTTTTCTATTTTTTCTCATTTTAAATATTTTATTTTTATGCTATTACAGTTGTCCCACTTTTCCCCCTTCCCCATCAACACTCACCTGGCCCCCACTTCCACAATCAGTCCCCTCACCATTGTCCATGTCCGTGGGTCCTTCATGATGTTCTTTGACTAATCCCTTCACCTTCTTTCAATTCTGTCTTACTGACTTTACTGACTTTTTCATATTGTTGTGTTTTTGAAAAATAAGAGAGCTCATAAAATATGATGGAGCTAATTAAAAATATAGAGAATTTCAAACATACCTAAGTATCTCTAGCATCCTTCATTTTGTAAGTTGAAGGAATGAAGCTTTGGTGTTGCCTGGTATTTGCGTAGGAAATAATAAAGATGATTTAGTTGAAAAAGGCTCATGGGCAGTTTTATTATTCCTAATTTAAGGCCTTATGTTAGAGGACATAAAAAATATTAGAATAGATTAATTAACTGATTAAAATTTAAGTATAGGTGAATAAGAATAAGGATGTTCATATCCACTATCCCTTTGTTTTTCATCAAGACAACATTATATTTTAAAATAAAAATATCAGAAGGTAATAGAACAAAAAGGTAAAAGACCAATTTTGATTCTTTTTAGAATCACTGTTTGATTTAAAACAAAACAGGTACAATGAAAAAGAACAAATGTTAAATCATTCTTGTGAATTTAAAACATATAATAGCAAGGCAGTTATATGAATAAAAGAGAAAAAGTAGAATGACTCTTCAGTATTTTATATAGGAAAATAGGTTAAATACTTTTTAGTTACTGAGAAAGTATTGGTTGGGTGTTGCTGCGAAGAATTGGGTAGCAAACAAGCATCTAGAAAATTCAGTCAGCTAGTGCAGCTCCTCTTATCTAGGCCGGGCTTGTTTGCCTAGGAACTTCCTGGGGGTGATCTTACCAGTGCACCTCTGCTTCAGGAAGCGGGTCTGACTGGTACGGGCTGTGCTCTGCTGTGGGCTGGGCTCAGGTGGACCTCACGTGTGCCCAATTGATTAATTGACGAAGGAGCAGCAAATACTCAGGGAAGTTGTGGAAGAGGTACAAGAGAGCAAATCAACTACACAACAATATCTGAAGACTCTCCTGTGTCATGCCTAGCAAGGTAAATTACATGGGCAAGTCCAAAGCTGAGGGGTGAGTGGGCTTGGAGTGGGGCAGTGCATTTTGCCACCAGGAGGTCTTAAGGGGAAGAGGGTGATTTTTTTTTTTTAATAATCTCATCTACTATATTCAATCTTCTTTTTTCACATTCTCTTTTCTCTTACCTGTAAAACCCCTTTTATTAGTTTTGGCAAGTATTTTGTGACTGTCAAACGTCTCACTCAATTATGGCATTACCTCAAAATCCAGGATTTCATAATCTACAATTCAGATATTTGCTTTTAAAGGAATATCTAAAATATGTAAAAGCAAATTATATCTGTCTTCCAAAACCCACCACATACTGCTGGAATAGGGAAATACTAATAGTAATACTGACTTCTTTCTGAAGAAGGGAAATAGCAGCCACTGTTTGATGATAAGTCCAAAATCTCACTGAGGAAGTATTGTCAGGTCTCTCCACCCTGGCTTTAGGAAACATCCTTGTTTAGATGTCAAAATTTCAAAGCATTTTATTTTATTTGGTGCAGAAGCTACATGATAACTCTTTTATACATATGCCTTCCTGTGTATACTTAATTATGGGTATTTTAATACATTAGGCTTTGGTGAGACCATGCCTTTAATCTTTCTAGGAATAGATTTTACCAGAGAAGAAATTCTAATAGGGATAACCATAGTGCTTTAAGAGGTCTTAATAAAGGCAGGACGGCCTGCCATTAGTTTGGTCCATGGCCCCTTGATATATCTTAATGCTCCTAATATTTCCTAGGCTATTTTTAATTTAAACAATCTTCTTCTGTATAAAGCTATTGGTATTATAAGTAGAACCATGTCCCCCAAAATGATATGTTGATATGCTAGCCTTCAGAGTACTTCAGAATTTGATCTTGTTTGGAAATAGTTTTTACAGAAGTAATAGATAAAAAAAGTGATTAAGGTGAACCTTAATCCAATATGACTGGAGTCTTTATACAAAGGTAATGTGGCACAGAGAGAAGATATGAGAAAAGACAGAGAGAGAATGCCTTGTGAAGACTGGACTTATGGTGTCATAAAGGAATGTATGTTTGAGTTTACCAAACCTGGAAGAGGCAAGGACAGATCCTTCCCCTAGCAGGGATGTTCAACGCCCGGCCAGTAAACCGAATGTGGCCCAGGATGGCTGTGAGTGCGGCCAACACAAAATTGTAAATTTACTTAAAACCTCTGTTTTGCTCATCAGTTTTCATCAGCGTTTGTGTATTTTAATGTGTGGTCCAAGACAGCTCTTCTTCCTCCACTGTGGCCCACAGGTGCCAGAAGTTTGGATGCCCCTGCCAGTTTTCAGAGGGAAGATGACTCAGCTAACACTTTGATATTAGAGTTCTAGCCTCTGTTGCAAGTTACTTAGTTTATGGTACTTTGTTATAGCAGCCAAGATAAGAGCTTTGACTTTCTAACCTTCAAGGTCTGAGTTCTTTTTATTTTCTCTGAATTCTGTTTTGTATTTTTTTTTTTTTTTTACACTGGCCAAGTGCTTTTTCTAGGCTCATCTTTCTTTTAGCAGCTGATCAAATGCAGTGGTTTCTTGAAAAAGGAAAGGAAATTCACACAATAATGTGATCAATGGTTTTCTAAATTCCTAGTCCTGACATTTGTGGGGCCTTCGAAACTAAATGGAAAATCATAATCTCTTTAAAATGTTCCTTTTTTTTTTGTTACTTTAAATGTAATTCTACTACTATAAACTATGGGCAAACTACTTAAACTCTCTAACACTGCTGTGCTAATTTTTCAGATGCAATCTATTATACTATTAATTAACAGTATAAACTCTAGAACAAAATTCTACCACTTACTAAACATGGTTAATCTTCTTGTTATAATATTTTTCCACGTTTCAATTTCCTCATGTATAAAACAAAGATAACAATTGTATCTTCCTCATACGATTATTGTGACTTAACTAAACATTGATCATATTAGGTGTTCAATAGCTGAGAATTGTTAGGATTAGTATTAGTCTTAGCATATATTCTTTCATTTACTTTATTTTTATTGTTGACACTATTACAGAAGTCCCCTCCCCCCTCCCAAGCATATGTTGTTACCTCCAACTTTAAAATACGAATAGAAAATCCTAACCATAAAATTACCTAAAAATTATACATAAACAAGTCTATTTTTCCCTCCTTCATTCACATATAGGTTGTTTCACTCTTTTTTTTTTTTTTAAATTTGAACTCTTTGAATCTAAACAAATTTCTCTTGAAATTTTAAGACTCTTTTTTTTTTTTTTCTAGTTGCTAGAAAGAATTGTCTCTACTTGCTATTTTCATTTCCTTCTTTTTCTTTTCACTCAGCCTAATTGAGTCTGGCTTCTTCCCAACCTCTGCCTTCCAAAGATGCAATACACTGCAGTTGATTATCTAAGGCTAATTTCTAAATCCAACTGACTTCCTTCTCCTTAACTTTATTTTCTTTGTTACATTTTACACCATTTTACATTTTACTTTTAAAACTCTTTAGGGGCAAAAGAACATCACCAGTTAGAGATTAAGGGCTGCAGATAACTCAATAAATCAGCTAAAAGGAATGTGATCTGCATTATACAACAAGGCAATCCTGAGGTCTTTTGGCAGACTTCCCAGAAAAACAGGAGAACAAAAAACATGTGTTCACAAGACAGTCAACATTTTGACTTATTTCACAAAGAGGAATTATAACAGTATTTCTCTCCCTACCACCAATATATTCTCAATTCCAATACTTGTGCAAAATGCAAAAGTGGTATCCCAAATAAATATTCTCTCCAGTGATGGATCTTTTTTCTTTAAATGCTTAGTATTTACTTCATATAAAAAGAGTAGAGCTTTCAAACTAGTATAATTAATCTCTCAATTCTCTTTTGTATTTCAGAGCTTGCAATGTTATTTTCTACTTCTCTACGTCCTGTTATATTTGTATCTTAGCTCTAGGCTTTATGTGATTGTCAGAATAGAATTTCTCTTCCCTTTGCTACTCTATTAGTTTCTGTTTTTATTTTCCCTTTTCCCTGCAGCTGATCAATACAATGTTAGGCTGCACACTCTAACAATTTATCTTCTTTCTTTCAGAAATTGCCACTAAAAGGATGTATGAGGGACAAGTTTAGCCACACAACATCTTCCTCCTCCTCCTCATCAAAAAACATTTTACTCATTACCACTATGATCTTTCTCCCATGGGAGACAAAGCACAATAATAGAAACTCAAACATTTATGTTCACACAAAGAAGTTGTTTCCATTGCTTGAACTCAAATCACTCCATAATTTAAAGAAAAGTTGATCTTCTTCATAATAAAACATAAAAAAATCAATTATTTTTGTGTGTTTCATGTCACAAATATAGTCCTTATTTCTACATATTTTTAGCTCACATAAAACAAATGGACAAGTAAAAATATCCTGTTTCAGAGCCAAAATAAGTGATGCTAGATAAATCTAACAAGCTAATGTTACTAGTTTAATATTTAGTAAGCAAAATATTATTTCAGTGATAATTATGATCTCTCATTGATATATTCTGTCATTTTTTCTTGTAAATGCTACCTTTCATTTTGTTTTAACTTTTAATACATAGCACTTCTTTTTAAAAATATTTAAAAACATCAATAACAAAATCTATATATTTTCTATTCATTCTGTGAACAAATTCTGCATCAAGAAAGAGGAGAAATTTATCCAAAAAAAGAACTGTAAAGTCCATAAAATTGCATAATTTTTGAATCATTGTTTTCTGGCATAAAATAATTTTAAATTTAATACACACCTTACATATTCTTATTCTGTCACTGTATTGATACTCTTCTCAAATTATATGTACATAAGACCATTTATATCTTTTTGTTTTAAATGAAAATGAGTGGTAATTGAGTCAAGAGTCATTCAAAGATGAAATTTAAGGTATTTCTTCAAGTTCTGGTCTTTCCTCATTGAAGAAAAATATATATCTACCAAAAGTATGAGAATTGTGTCAAACTGGAAGTATGGAAGAGTATATAAAAATATTTGCATATTATATACTTTAAAAATAGAGTCTACAACTTAAAATTTATAACAAAATTTTAAATAATGCAACACCACATATTAAGAATATGGAATTTTATGTTTCTCATTCACGTAATACGTATATAACAAGTTCCCACTTGAGTCCAGAAGAGGTGAATTATTAATAGATTAAGTTACTTGGGAAGCTGGGAATTGGAATGATAACTGAGAACATTTAGCTGTAGGTAATCGAGATTTGAATGAAAAGTTAACCACAGTAAGGCCAATATTCACAAAGTGTCTACTAGAAAATATCAGGCTTAGATAGCGCTTCTCACCAGATATTAATAAAATGAGGAAAAGGGTCTATTGGCTTTAGAAGATAGATACCAGAGCTGACCACACTCACTTGTGCCCCGAGAATGGATTTTTGGCTGATGTGACAAGTGACCTGAACAATCAACAGAATCTCAGCTGATATGAATTTTTAAAAGCACAGAGTACAGAGGATGCTTTGCAATGTCCTGTGAGAGATTTTATAACTTGAGGGGGAAATATCCTGTGTGAGGTGCCTGCAGATGAGGAGAGATCAGTCAGAAAAAACAGTTTAGTGGTTCCTTCTCTTCCTGAAGCAGGGCCCTAGTCCCACACAGAGAAACCACCAACCTAATAAGGAGAGGCTTGGAAAGATATAAAGTGTGGAGACTAAGGCTGCAACCACACATGGTGAGCTACAGCTGCATCAGAGGCACTGGCAGGTGGTGGTCACCCCTGACTGAGAAAGACTTTGTGCTTTTGGGGAGGTAGAGCACAAAGAGAACCAACCCAGGGCTCAGGGCTGCAGTGAGAGAGCCACAAAGAGACTCTTTTATAAAGACGGGCTGAGGCAAACAAAACTCCTAACTTGAGAGGGACTCTGTGCTCACATGCACTTGCATGAGCATGCAGCAGCTCTGCCAAAAAAGAACTCAGAGTGATAGAGTCACACTGAAGGAACTGTGGGACCTGACCTAGCATGGCTGGTATGCAGGGGACTTCAGAACGGAGAGTTCAGGCCTAAGTCTCCCACAAAAACAGCAGTCTGGGGACTGGGAGGCCAGGAGCTGAGTACCTAAGATTCACTGAAGCCAAGCAGGTTCCCTCACAGGCCCAACACACACCTGTGGGATTGCAGGGTCTGCAGATCAATTAAGCCAGGCTCAGGAACTTCCTGCTTGGTATGTATCTTAAGGGGAAAGAAAGAGAGGCTCTGAAAGGCCCTTTCTGAACTTCTTTCATGTACTATGAGCTACACTAATTCCTCAGGCCCTGATCCACTGAAACCACCAAAGCAGAGAAATTAGAGACAGTAGCAAGAAGGGATGTTCAGGGCTCCATCCTGCCTTGGCTGTTAGAGCTGCCATCAGCACCAGCAGGAAGAGCTGCCCCTTTTACACGGATTGGCCCCTCACAGGAAATGGAAAATTAATTCACAGAAGGCATATGTTATTGGAAATAATCTGGGACACACCAAGTCCTGTGGCAAGGGGTCAGGGAAACACTTAACATCTGCCATAAAGACTGAATAGCCCCCCTTGAGTGTGACCCAAGGATTGCACCCTGCCAATCACATTAGAGGGCCCCTTCTGGAGGCAGGTGGAGGTGGTACTGGCAGTGCTCTAGGCCTTCTGCTGATAGAAAGCCGTCAGGGCAGAACAGTGGGGACCAGCCAAGCCTGAGGGAGACTGCCAAAGACTGTGGATTGCTTGTAGTCTTGGACAGGCTGGCTAGGGCTAGAAGAGGACACTATCTGACATTACCAGGGGCGGATCTGAAAAAAGAAGGCAGTAAATAGCACTAGACTCTGCTGAGACAATTTCCACTGCGGTCTTCTTTATTATCTGTGTTATTATTTTTTTTTTCCTGTATAGCTCCTTAACTGTTTTTCTTTTTCTTCATAGTTGCTCTGATTATTTCAATATTTATTTATTTTAGTTTATTTCAATCTCATATTTTACACCTCCATTCTCTTATTCCAGTTTGTGTTCTTCCTTCCTCTTCTTATAGTTGCTTTAAATTGTTTTCTGTTTCTACCTCTTGTTTCTATTCTGCACACTTACTATTTCTCCTCCGTACTGTCTCTCAAAACCATTTTTCCTGTCAATAGTCATCTCATATTCTTTATCCTGTTCTTATAATATCCTTATTCTTTCTCTACTTTTATTAAACTTTGCTCATTGACTGCTAATATGGTGGTTGTTTTTGCATTTCTTCATTTTTATTTCTAGATGTTCACTGTTTTTGTGTTTAAAATTTCAAATATTACTGTTACCTTCCATAACTCCATTTTGCCTTCCTCCTAACCTTTCTTGTTTTTTTTTTTCCTTTTTAAATTTTGCTTTTCCATCCCTTAGCATGGTATTCATTCCTCACTCTTATTATTTCTTCTCCCTCTAGCCTCTCAAAATCACTTTTCTCTCCTTTAGATATCTCATAATCTTTTTTCTTACTTTTTCCTTCTTTTTCTTTTTCTACCTGTATTAATCTTTGCTCATTTGTCATTCATATGGCTGTGGTGGATGTTTTTTCTTCAATATTGTTCCTACTTTTTTCACTAGTTTAATTTTGTTAAACCTCATAGTATACTCTTTCCCCTTTCTTATTCAATTTTCCCTCTTCCCTCCCTTTTTTATTTATGATATAAATTTTACTTTCGTTCTTTCTTCACCTTGTTTCTATTCCCGGCTCTCATTATTTCTCCTTCTATCCTCTCAAAATCATTTTTCTCCTTGTTAGTAATGTCATATTTGTTTTTCCTTTCTTATAGTAGTCTTACTATTGTCCACCTTTATTAATATTTGCTCATTTTTTGTTGATAGTGTCATTGTGGATGGGGGTTATTTTTGTATGTGTGGACTTTGTTTCCTGGGTTGTTTTGTTTGGTGGCACCTGTACAAAAGGATATAAGACTTGGCAGGTGGTGTGACTCTGTCAGCCAGCTGGAGGGATGAACCCACCAAATAATTACCCAACAACAACCAAAACCCAACAAGAGAACCTACATAAATGGCATAATGGGCATCCCAAGAACAGTCAGCTCAGGAGATCAAGGAGACTGTACTACTGAGTCCCACAGGTATCCTACAACAGAAGGCCACCCCACAAAGATAGAGAGTCAAAGCAGATCAACCTAATATGCAGAAACAAACAAGAAGAGTCACCTAAAATGGGGAGACAAAGATACAACCCCCAAATGAAAGGAAAGGAGAAATACTCAGAAAGAGGTCAAAATGAAATTGAGGCAAGCAATCTATCAGACAAAGAGTCCAAAATAATAGTTATAAGGACATTCAAGCTGCTCAGTGAGGATGACAAGGAACTCTATGGAAGCTACAAGGAACTTAATGATAACTAAGAGTTAAAAAGTTTAGCATTAAATCAGCATTAAAAAGGACATACAGACTATGAATAAGAACCAAGAAGAAATGAAGAATATAATAGAAGGAATTAAAAGCAGGCTAGATGAAGCAAAGGATTGAATCAGTGAGTGGAGGACAAGGTGGAAAAGAACACCAAGATGGAGAAACAAAATGAAAAAAGACTCAAAAAGATTGAAGATAGTGTAAGGGAGCTGTGGGGCAAAATGAAATATAATAATATACATATCATAGGGATACCAGAAGGAGAAGAAAAGGAATAAGGGATAGAAAACCTATTTGAAAAATTGATGACAAAAACTTCCTTAACATGGTGAGGACAAAATCATGCAAAGCCAGGAAGCACAGAGGGTCCTAATCAAGATGAACTCAAAGAGGTGCACTTCAAGACACATCATAAATAAATTAGCAAAATTTAAAGACAAACAGAGAATCTTAAAGGCAACAAGGAATAAACATACAAGGGAGCTCTGATAAGGCTATCAGCTGATTTCTCAACAGAAACAATGCAAGCCAGGAGGGAATAGCACATAGTATTTCAAGTAATGGCAAGCAAAGGTCTGCAACCAAGACTACTTTACCCAACAAGGCTATCAGTTAAAATGGAAGGTGAAATAAGGAGCTCCCCAAACAAAATAGGCTAAAATAGCGCATCTCCACCATAGCAGAACTGCAAGAGATAGGGACTGATTTAAGAAGATGAACAAAAACAGAGTGAGAGGAACACAGGTACAAAGGGAAAAAAATGACAATGATTATGTACTTAATGATAATAACCTTAAATGTAAATGGATTAAATGCTCCAATCAAAAGACTTAGGGTAGCTGAATGGATGAGAAAACAAGACCAGTATATGTGCTATCTACGAGAGACCAAGATCAAAACATAAGATCTATATACAGGCTGAAAATAAAGAAATCAAAAATATATTCTAAGCAAAGTGACATGGGGAAAAAAAGCTTTTTTACAATATTTATATCAGAAAAAATAGACTTCCAAACAAAGGCCATAACAAGAGACAAAGAAGGCCTCTCTACATACTACTTAAGGGAATAATCCAACAAGAGGATGTAAACCTTTTAAACACATATGCAGCCAACATAAGATCACCTAAATATGTAAAGGAAGTCTTAGAGGAATTCAAGAAAGACATAGACAGCAACACAGTCATTGTAGGTGATTTCAACACCCCACTATCAACAATGAATAGATCTTCCAAACAAAGAATCAATAAGGATATTGTGGCATTGAATGACACTCTAGATCAAATGAACTTAACTGATATATACAGAAACTTTCACCCCAAAGAAGCAAAATACAGATTCCTTTCAAATGCACATGGAACATTTTCAAAGATTGCCCATCTGGTAGGAAACAAAACAAGCCTCAGAAACTCAAGAGAATTGAAATCTTATCAATCACCTTCTCAGATCACAATGGCTTGAAACTCGAAAACAGTCTCAAGGAAATAAACACACTAAAATACATGGAGACTGAATGACATGATATTAAATAATGAGTTAACAATGAGATCAAGGAAGAAACCAAAAAGTATCTAGGAACAAATGAAAATGAACAAACAACAGTACAAAACCTATGTGACACAAAGAAGGCAGTACTGAGAAGGAAATTCATAGCAATACAGACCTACATAATGAAGATAAAAATATCTCAAATAAAGAATTTAACCCTCCATGTACAAGAAATAGAGGAACAACAACAAACAAAGCCCAGAGGAAGTGGAAGGAAATAAAGAAGAATTAAATGGCATAGAGATAAAAAAAAATAAAGGATCAATTAATCCAGGAACTGGTTCTTTAAATAGATAAACAAAATTGACAAACATTTAACCAGTCTCATCAAGAAAAAAATGAGCAGACTCCATTAAATAAAATCAGAAGTGAAAGAGAAGTTACAACTAATACTACAGAAATACAAATGATTGTAGGAAATAACTATAAATAATTATATGCCAAGAAATTGGACCAACTTGGCAAAAATGGACAAATTTCTAGAAATACACAACTATCCAAAACTAAATTACAAAGAAATAGAAATCCTAAATAGACAAATAGCAACTTCTGAAGTTGAAGCATTAATCAAAAAAACTCCTGGCACACAAAATCCCTGGACAGGATAGTTTCATGGGCCAATTTACCAAATATTCAAAGAAGAACTAACTTCCATCTTTCTCACACTATTCCAAAAAATTCAAGAAGAGAAAAGACTCCCAAACTCTTTTTATGAGGCCAGTATTATCCTAATTCCAAAACCAGGTAAAGACACAACAAAGAAAGAAAACTACAGGCCAAATATCTCTAATGAATATAGATACTAAAATGCTCAACAAAATATTGGCAATATGGATCCAGCAATATATTAAGAAGATAATACATCATGATTAAGTGAGATTCATCACAGGGATGCAAGGATGGTACAATATTAGTAAATCAATAAACATAATACACAACACAAACAAAACAAAGGACAAAAAGAATATGTTCATATCAATAGATGCTGAAAAGCATTTGATAAAATCCTGCACCCATTTATGATAAAAACACTCATCAAAGTGGGAATAGAGGGAGCACACATCAATATAACAAAGGCTATATGAAAGAAACCTATAACTAACATCCTGTTAAACAGGCAAAAAATTAAAGTTCTCCCTTAAGATCAGGGACAAGACAAGGTAGTCCACTGTCATCATCCTTACTCAACATAGTACTGAAAGTTCTAGCCACAGCAATCAGACAAGAAAAAGAATAAAAAGGTATCCAAATTGGAAAGGAGCAAGTAAAACTGTCACTGTTTACAGATGACATTATAGTGTGCATAGAAACCCTATTATCTCCACCAAAAAACTACACAGTAAATGAGTTTGGCAAAGTAGAAGGAAACAAAATCAATATTAAGAAATTGAGGACATTATTGTACAGCAACAATGAAATATCATAAAGAGAAACTAGGACAAAAAACCATTTACTATAGCAATAAGAAAAATAAAGTACTTAGGAATAAACTTAAAAAAAGAAGTTAAAAGACCTATATTTGGAAAACTATAGAACACTGAAGAATGAAATTGAAGAAGATATAAATAAATGGAAGCATAAATGATGTTCATGGATTAGAAGAATTAATATCATTAAAATGTCCACACTACTCAAAGCGATCTATAGATTCTACACAATTCCTAATAAGGTACCAATGACATATTTCACAAATCTAGAGAAAATATTTCAAAAATTTATATGGTACCTAAAAAGATCTTGAATAGCCTCAGTAATCTTTAGAAAGAAGAACAAAGTAGGAGCGATCACAATACCTGATATCAAATTATACCCCAAGGCCACTGTAATCAAAAGAGTCTGGTAATAACATAAGAACAGACATGTAGATAAATAGAAAGGAACAGAGAACCCAGAAATAAACCCATATCTCTATTGACACGGGCACCGGCCCCCAGCATTATGGATGAGACAAGATACAGTCACATGGACTACTGAGTCCTGTGGAGGAAAGGGACAGCCTGGCCACTCTCTCAAGAGGAGAACACCCCAACCGTTGCCTTGACAAGCTTTTTTTTGGGGTTCAATTTGCACAGGAATACAGGTAAAACTCATTAATCATTGTCAGACTGTAAGGATCAAACAATAGATAGCATACAAAGAACTATGAGGGCCAATTCTGAGTCAGGGTCTGTTAGCTACAAAACTTTGGGAAACAAACTCATTTTCTGCTCGGACGCTTACCATTTAATTGAGAGCATTCTAAACAAAGCAGGTTTCACAGGATTTTGTGTATTCTTTCTTAGGCCTGATCACCTGGGAAACCCGCCCTTTCCAGCACAGGGCTGTACTGCCCTCTGTCATTGTTTCAGGCTTAAGTCAGGGAGGGGAGGTAAGGCAGCCAAGAGATTAGGAGACTTCTCACAGACAGAATGAGGACTCAGGCTGTGTCAAAGCCTAGGGGCAAGGGTCCATCACCCCCTTTTGCTATAGCCCCTAAGTCCTTCCCTGGGGGCTCCCCATGATCATGCCTGTCTTAGGTCATTCCCCCCTTGAGGAATCTTACCTATCATTGGCTCACTGATCAAGCATTGGGGGCCAGGCAGGGTAAAGCAAAAGGAGCAAAGGTGGTGCCCCTGCCAGGAAAATAAGCTTTGTCTCCTTAGTGGCTTATGGTCTGAAGGTTGCTCTCTCAGCCTTAGCCATGGGTGGTGGGGGTAGGGGGGGTGAGGGGTGGGGGTTACAGCTTCTGAAACCAGGCAATGCAGTTCCCAACACTCTATGATCAATTAATATCTGACAAAGGGGACACAAGTATAAATGTCCAAAAGGAAAACATAGGCAGAAGAATTTCAGATATCCCACATAGCACTATTTTTGCCAATATATCTCCTAAGGCAAGGGAAATAAAAAAAAAAAAAAGCAAATGGGACTATGGAAAATTAAAAAGCTTCTGCACAACTAAAGAACATATCATAAAACTGAATACCAACTGTATGCGAGAACATAGTTGCCAATGATGCATCATTCAAGGGTCTGATCTCCAAAATATATAAAGAACTCATATAACTCAACACCAGGAGGACAAACAATCCAATTGAAAAATGCGCAAAGGACCTGAACAGACATTTCTCCAAGGAGGACATACAGATGGCCCATAGACATATGAAAAGATATTCAACATTACTAACCATCACAGGGATGCAAACTAAATGACAATGAGATGTCACCTCACACCAGTCAGAATGGCCATCATTAATAAATTAACAAACAATAAGTGGTGGTGAGGATGTGGAAAAATGGGAACCCTACTGCAATATTGGTGGGAATGCAGACTGGTGGTGCAGCCACTGTGGGAAATACTATGGAATTTCCTTAAAAAAATAAAAATAAAAATGGAACTGCCTTTTGACCCAGGGATTCCACTGATGGGAATTTACATGAATAATCCTGAAACACTAGTTCAAGACAACTTATGCACCCTGATGTTCATCAAAATGCTATGAACAATATGTACAATATCCAAGTGGTGGAAACAACCTAAGTGCCCATCAGCAGATAGGTGGATCAAAAAATGTGATACATTTACACAATAGAGTACTGCAGAGCAGAAAGAAAGAAGAAACTCCTACTTTTTGTGACAGCATGGATGGAACTGGAGAATATTTTGCTAAGTGAAATAAGCTGGTCAGTGAAAGAAAAATATCATATGATCTCACCTATAAGAGGAACTTAATAAACAAAAATAAACTAATGAGCAAAACAGCACCAGAGGCTTGGAAACATGGAATAGACTGACAGCCACCAGAGAAGAGAATGAAGGGCAATAATGGTGGACAGAAAGGGAAGAGACTAGTCAAAGAACATGTATGAGTGAACCCCAGACATGGCCAGCAGTGTGGGGAATGATGGTGGGAGCTGGGACTGGGTGTTGGGAACCGCCCTGCCAGGTTTCAGAAGTTGTAACCGCCCCCCCCCCCAACCCCCCCCCCCCCCCCCGCCATAGCTAAGGCTGAGTGAGTGACCTTCAGACCATAAGCCACTAAGGAGACAAAGCTTATCTCCCTGGCAGGGGCACCACCTCTGCTCCTTTTGCTTTACCCTGCCTGGCCCCCAGTGCTTGATCGGTTAGCCAATGACGGGTAAGATTCTTCAAGGGAGGGATGACCTAAGACAGGCATGATCATGGGGAGCCCCCAGGGAAGGACTTAGGGGCTATAGCAAAAGGGGGTGATGGACCCTTGCCCCTAGGCTTTGACACAGCCTGAGTCCTCATTCTGCCGATGAGAAGTCTCCTAATCTCTTGGCTGCCTTACTTTCCCTCCCTGACTTAAGCCTGAAACAATGACGGAGGGCAGTACAGCCCTGTGCTGGAAAGGGCGGGTTTCCCAGGTGATCAGGCCTAAGAAAGAATACACAAAGTCCTGTGAAACCTGCTTTGTTTAGAATGCTCTCAACTAAATGGTAAGCATCTGAGCAGGAAATGAGTTTGTTTCCCAAAGTTTTATAGCCCTTTAGCTAACAGACCCTGACTCAGAATAAGCCTTAGTAGTTCTTTGCATGCTATCTATTGTTTGATCCTTACAGTCTGACAATGATTAATGAGTTTTACCTGTATTCCTGTGCAAAAGGAACCTGATAAAAGCCCATTGAGAAAAAGGTTCTTGGTTCTTCTCCTTTGAGAAAATGGCCACCTTCCCTCCCAAGCAGATCATGTATTGGTAGACTTATTCTCATCCTTGGAGGATGGGGGGCTTTTTGGGCAAAGTTCTCCCATAGCTGGGCTTGGTGGAAGACAGCAAAGGGGGATAAATGGGACAACTGTAATAGAATGACAATTTAAAAAAATTAAAAATAAAGTAAAATAAGAGTTGTATATTTGATGGGTTATCAGAAAATACACCCTAAAAGAAGAAAAAAATACTTTTTCATAATTCAGGAGAAAACTATAACTTTGGAAATAATTTTAATAGAAATGTGAATATAGTTTTAGAAACAAATTGACTTCAATATACTACTTCTAAGACACTTGAAGAGAAAATCCACTAGGGAAAAGAAACATGAAAAACAAACCCAAACTGAACCAAAAAGAAGCAGGAATATATAAGAAACTGGGTGCTATACTAATGAATTTCAATGGGAAATTCCAACAGTAGATTGAAATCAATTTTGAGTAAGAAGAAAGTTATGTGAAATGAATAAAGAATTTTTTTTAAAGAAAGAAGCAAAGAAGGATGAAAATGGAACTATACGAGAACTTCCTTAAGGAAGTGTTATTTTACATATATAATTTGCATTTTATTGTGATACTTTCTTAAGTTGAAAAATAGTACTTTTAGCAAATATTCAGGCAATGAAAGACCACAGGTATCTTTCTTATCCAGAAATTATAATCACAAAAAGAGGTAAAGAAATTGCTCACATAATAAATTTCCTTGACCAAATATTTTACTGATCTCACTGATTTTTAGAAAATGCATTAAGTATGCTTTTACTTATTATACTTGATCACTTTCAAAGAGTTATGTTAGTAAAAGATAATAAAATGAGTAATAAAAAAGGAATAAGAGGAGTATAGCATTCTAGATCCTGCTCTGCCATTATCTTGGAAAGTTTTTTGGGGAAATTTATTGAATATTACTAAATTATAACCTGGCTTTGAGACACATTATGAGAACTGGGAATTATATATAATGTATAATAATTTGGTTACAACAAAATTATATATATGTGTATATATAATTTTTTGAGTGTGGGAGCTTTCAAGATTTATTTTCTTAGTAATTTTTAAATATATAATAAAATATTAACAATAATATAATCACCATGCTGTATATTACATCCCATGACTTACTCATTTTATATTCATATGTATAGTGTACATGTGCTTATGAACCTGAAGGAAATACTAAATTATAATGTGGTTGTTACTTTTTCTATAGTCCCAGAATGCCTAAAACATTGTGAAATGTTAGTGAAAATATTTTTTTAATCATCAAATTTTACTCCCATCTTCTTTCCTCCATGAACCGACTTTTGAATAAACTATACCTACAACTGCACACATAACAGTTTCATTCTATTTTATGATATTTCTTATAATTTTCAGTAAATTCTTTAGTCTGAAAGAAAAATATTTCAACTAAAGCCTTGTAGCATTTGCCATTTCTATTTTATGTGTAAATTTTTAAACTCCCATATTTGACTAACCACACTATCTTAACTAAAAATAAAAAGTGGAAAACTTTACATATGTATTAATAATTGTCCCAATTTTTCTCCTTTTGCCCCCCTCCATTTGGTACCCCCATTCCCTCTGGCAATACCCTCTCTAAGTTCATGTCCATGCATATAAGTTCTGCAGCTACTGCGTTACCGGTACTGTTCTTAACAGCCCCATGTTTATTTGCAACCCACCAATTTATGCTTCTTAATCCCTGCACCTATTCCCCTTATCTCCCCTCCCCCCTCCCAACTGGTAACCACCTGGATGATCTCCTAGTCTGTGTTTTTGTTTCTGTTCTGCTTGTTTGGTCAGTTTGTTTTTTAGATTCAATTGTTGACAGTTGTGAATTTATTGCCATTTTAATGTTCATAGTTTTGATTTTCTTTTTCTTAAATAAGTTCCTTTACCATTTTATATAATAATGGCTTGGCGGTGATGAACTCTTTCAGCTTTACCTTTTGTGGGAAGCACTTTATATGCCCCTCCATTCTAAATGATACTTTGCTGGATAGAGTAACCTAGGTTGTAGGTCCTTGCTTTTCATCACTTTGAGAACTTCTTGCCAGCCTCTTCTAGCCTGCAAGTTTCTTTTGAGAAATCAGTTAACAGTCATATGAGAACTCCTTTGTAGGTAACTATCTGCTTTTCTCTTACAGTTTTTATAATTCTCTCTTTATCTTTAACCTTTGGCATTTTAATTATGGTGTGTCTTGGTGTGGTCTTCTTTGTGTGTCCATCTTGTTTGGGACTCTCTGTGCTTCCTGGCCTTGTTATGTCTATTTCCTTCACCAAATTAGGGAAGTGTTCTTTCAATATTTTTTCAAATAAGTTTTCAATGTTTTGCTCTTTCTTTTCTCCTTCTGGCACCCCTATGATTCAAATGTTGGTACATTTGAAGTCATCCCAAAGGTCCTTAGCCTATCCTTGGGTTTTTGTTTTTGTTTTTAAATCTTTTTTCGTCTTGTTCTATTTGAAAGTATTTTTCATCCTTATGTTCCAAATCATTGATTTGATTCTTGGCTTCATCCATCCTACTGTTTGTTCCCTGTAAATTTTTATTTATTTCACTTACTGTAACCTTCATTTCTTCCTGGGTCTTTTTTTATGTTATCAAAGTACTCAGTGAGTTCCTTGAGCATCTTGTTAACCTGTGTTTTGAATTCTGCATCTGGTAAATTTTTTATCTTCATTTTGTTCAGTTCTTTTTCTGGATTTTTGTTCTGTTCTTTCATTTGGGCCATGTTTCTTAGTCTCCTCTTTTTGTCAGCATCCCTGTGCTTGTTTCTATGTATTAGGAAGAGCTGTTTTAACTCCCTTTATTAGTAGCAGGGCCTATCATAGGAAAGTGCACTGTTAAGTTGGATGGGGTGGAACCTTAGGTAATCACCTGGGCAGGGCAACCCTCCTGGATTAGTTGGATGGAATCTCAAGTATGGTGCCACCACCTCATGGTTCTGTGTGAGGAAGTATCAGAAAAGGGACTATGGGTGCCACCTGGCCTCTGAAGTTTTTTCCAGGAGGAAGCTGTCCCTTGGTACTTGCCCTGATGCCAGACACTTCAGTTTCTCCTCTTGTGCCACTGGTGTCATTCTAGCTCCTGCCCTGGTGCTGAAGCTCAGACATAGTGAGTCTTCCTAAGTCCTAAGTCCATTTCAGGCCCTTTAAGAGGAGACACCTGAGAATCCCACATTTTCTTGCTCTGCCCCAATTCCCACTGGTTTTTACAGCCAGAAGTTATGGAGACTTACCTTCCTGGCACTGGAACCCTGGGCTTGGTAGTCTGTTGTAGTGCTGTGATCTCTCCCTCCTGAGATGCCTCTCCTGATTTTTATTTACCACAAATAGACATGGTACTGGTCATTCCATGTTTCCACATGTCCACATCTCCGCCGCTCCTATCTGTCTGGTTGAACGTGACTTGTTTAATTCCTTGGTTGCTGGAATTCCATACAGCTCAATTTCCTGATGATTCTGCATGATAGTTGTTTTGTATTGAAGTTATAATATCTGTTATGGTTGTGAGATGACATGAGCTTTATTTACCTATGCCTCCATCTTGGATTTTTTTTAATTAAAGTAAGTACATAATGAATAGATATGATAACTGGAGACAACTGGAAGCCCCTGTGAAACTATTTTCTCATACATTGCCTTAAGTATTTTTGCAAGTATGAGATACTTGCAAAGCCATCATCATTAAAACTTTTAAGCATTTTGTAGAAAAATCTTAAGAATACCAAAATTAGGGAGAGATTATACAGTGTTTGGCACACTGTGTAAAGGGGAAACATTACCTCAAGAGCTTATTAAAAATATAAATCCCCCAGATTCTGTGGAGACCTACAGAATTAAAAATTCTAGGAGATAGGCCTTGAAAAAAATATATGTATATATATCTGTCAATCACAGTCATTCTTTTCCAAGGAATTAGCATCTAAGATTAATATTGGATTTGTACATGAAAAGTTGTAGAACAATAGCATGGGGTATAGCTCTTAGGGTTTCTGTATATTTTAAATAACATGAGATATGTATTTTATAAACATAAGCTAAAATTAAGAAAAAGTCATTAACAAAATACAAATTTATAATAAGAGTCTATCATTTCTTCTTTACCAGTTAGTTATTTTTAAAACTGTAGTATGCCAAAAGTTAGGGCCTAAGATTTTGTTTGGTAATATTTTAACAAGAAAAAGTAAAAATTATTATAAAGGCTTTTTGAAATTGGATACATATAATTATAATGTTATATGTTATTAAAATATTATGTAGTCATAAAATGATATTTTGTAGAAATTTAATAATTGGAGTCACAATGTAAGATTAATAGCAGGTTACAAAAGAGAATATATCATGGTCATATTTTTAAAACTCAAGAAAAATTATTTTATTAAATGTCTGGGAGAAAAGAACCTATAAGTTCAATGGTGATTTTCTCTTACTGTTGAGTTTCATTTTTCATTTTATTAATTTTAAATAAGCATGTTCCCTATGTTGTATGTGTGAATGCATGTATGTGTATTAACTGCATAAATGAGACAATACTGTTAACAGGAAATAATTGCATTCAGTCCCTCCCTACAACAATTGAAATTATTCAATATATTATTAAATTAGATATTTATATAATGCTGAGTCTTAGTGTTATTATTAAACAGAAAGATCAGAAGATCAATCCAGGCATGCAAAATGACTTTACCAAATTTACACAGCTAGTATTACATATGAGAAAATATATTCTAAGTTATATAAAAGCGGCTGGAGAAGATGGCAGAGGATTAAGTGGAAGATACACTAACCTCCTCCTAGAACCAAGCAAATTACAACAAAATTATAGAAAAATCATCCTGAATAACCAACTGAACACTAACTAGAGTAAAGCCTTATTTATATCCACGGAGGGATGGAATAAGCCACTTCATGACTGAGAGACTGGTAGGGAGTGTGACAGAGCTGCAAGAGAGCTGGCTGGATTCCCACAGGCAGCAACTAAGTCCTGGAGGGATATTTCAGCAGCCAAGGGGTTCCTACCGAGAAGTGTGTGGTCTAAACCCCAAGCTGGGCTCCCTACCTATAGCACCAGAACGAGGAATGGAACCCGAATAACATGCAGCTGTGAACAGCAGCAGAGTTCCTGTCTAACTGGGAGAGATGGCTGAAGATGCAAAGATACTGTTAAAGGGACAATGCACAAAATTCCATTTGCAACCACTTACCTTGGGCTCTGGCAGAAGGAAGACAAAGTGGACTAGAGATGTAAGAAGAGAATCTGGAATTGGTGGCTCTGGGGAGAGAAGTGAAGGAATAGCCACCAAGATTCATGTGCCGAGTATTTCACCATACTCCAGAGTCCATCTTTCTCAGGCAGAACACCACTCTCTGAACAGCATCAGCCTAAGGGGAACAATAGCCTGACCACAGGAATTACTTTGCCCCACCCTGTGCATCTTAAGCTGAGCTGCTGAGTGCAGCTTGAGGCTATGTCAGTGATTAGTTTTGAAACTAAGGTGGACCTTTGGGAGATCTGAGACTTTAGCTGATACTCCCCCAGTCTCTGTATTGGTAAAAGCCAGCCTTGGTGCACTAACTGGTTCTTTCTGCACACCAACAGGCCCAGCAGAAGGAGCCACAAGCTGTGGATAACTGATAGCTCCAAACTGGTTGCCCAGGGCCAGTCATAGGCAAGGTTTGACATAGAAGAACATTTGCTTCTAAGCAGGGTTTGCTCTAAGAAGAAGGGAAAAAAAGAGAAAGAAAAACAGAAGAGAATAGCCTAACAATAAAATGGCACTAAATATGTATTTACATAAACACTAAAAAGTGATTATGTAAATAATCACTTTAAGTGTAAATGGCTTAAATGTTCCAACCAAAAAACTTAGGGTAGCTGTATGGATAAGAAAAAAAGACCCATATATATGCTGCCTCCAAGAGACTCACCTCAGGTCAAATGATATGAGCAGACTAAAAGTAAAGGGATAGATAAAGATATTTTATCCAAATGGAAAGGGAAAAAAGCTGAGGTAGCAATACTTATATCCAACAAAACAGACTTTATAAACAAGGCTATAGTAAGAGACAAAGAAGGACAATACATAATTATAAAGAAAATGATCCAACAAGAGGATATAACCTTAAAAAACATTTACACACCCAACATAGGAGAAGCTAAATATGTAAAGGAAATCTTGATAAATATAAAGGGAGAAATTGACAGAAATACAGTCATAGTAGGGTATTTTAACACCCCACTGACTTCAATGGATAGATCTTTCAGACAGAAAATCAACAAGGAGGCAGCAGCTATAAATGACACACTAGACCAAATGGATTTAATTGCTATCTTCAGGGTATTTCCACCCAAGGCAGCAGAATATATATATATGTACTTTTCAAGTGCACATGGACTGTTTTCTAGGATAGACCGCATATTAGGATTCAAAATAAGTCTCAATAAATTAAAGAAGGTTAAAATCATATTAAGCATCCTCTCAGACCACAATGCTATGACACTAAAAATCAATCACAAGAAAACACTGAAAAACACACAAAGGCATGAAAGCTAAATAACATGTTATCAAACAATGAGTGGATCAATACCAACATCAAGTAAGAAATCAAGATACCTTGAAACACGAACATGAGAACACCCACAATCCAAAATCTGTGGGACACAGTGAAAGCAATCCTAAGTGGTAAATTTATAGCACTACAGGCCTATTGTGGTGGTGGTGGTGGGGGGGTGACAAACAAAAATAACAAACAAATGGGTAAAAGCTCAAATAATAAATTTAAATAACACTTCCAAGAACTTCAAAAAGAGCTACAAACAAACCCCAATATGAGTAGAAGGAAAGGTCAGAGCAGAAATAAACAAAATCAAGTCTAAAAAGTGAAACAAAAGATCAATAAATCCAAGAGCTGGTTCTTTGAAAAGATAAAGAGATTGACAAACCTTTAGCCAGACTCATCAAGGGAAAAAGAGAAAGGACCCAAATAAAGAAATCAGAAATGAAAGAGGGGAAAGAACAACTCATACTAAGTAAATACAAAGGATTGTAAAAAGTATATATATTACGAACAACTATATGCCAACAAACTGGACAGCCTGGATGAAATGGATAAAATTCCTAGGATCATACAGTCTTCCAAAATCAAATCAGGAAGAACCAGAGAGTCTGAATAGACAGATTTAACCTAGTGAACTTGAAACAGTAATCAAAAAACTTCTAGCCAATAAAAGCCCTGGACCAGATGGCTTCATAGGGGAATTTTATCAAACATTCCAAAAAGAACTAACACCTCTCCTTCTCAAACTATTGCAAAAAATTCAAGGGAGTAGAAAGTTCCCAAGAGACCAGCAATCTCTTAATTTTGGAAAAAAGACACTAAAAAAAGAAAAAAGAAAATTATAGGCCAATATCTCTGATGAACACAGATGCTAAAATCCTCAACAAAATGTTAGCAAACTGAATAAAGCAATGCAAGGAAAATATCATACACCGTGATAAAGTGGGATTTATTTTGGGAATGTAAGGTTGATACAACAATAACAAATCATTAAAAATGATTCACCATGTAAACAAAATAAAGGATAAAAACCTCATAATCATATCAATAGATACAGGAAATGCATTTGATAAAAACCAGCTCCCATATATGATTAAAAAAACAACTATCAGCAATGTGGGAATAGTGGGAACATACCTAAACATAATAAAGGCCATATATGACAATCCCACTGCTGGGATCATACTTAATGGACAAAAACTGTAAGCACTCTTAACATCAGGAACAGGACAAGGATGTCTGCTTTCCCCTCTCTTATTCAACATAGTACTGGATATTCTAGCCACAGAAATCAGGCAAGAAAAAGAAATAAAAAGCATCCAAATTGGAAAAGAAGTAAAACTGTCATTATTTGCAGATGACATGATAGTGAACAGAGAAAACCCTAAAGATTCCACCAAGAAATCACTAAGAGTGATAAATGAATTAAGCAAAGTAGCAGGATACAAAATTAATATCCAGAAATCAGTTTCATTTTTGTATGCCAATAATGAGCTAACAGAAAATGAAAATTAAGAAAACAATTCCATTTACAATTGCTTCAAAAAGAATACAATACCTAGGAATAAACCTAACTAAGGATGTGAAAGATCTTTAGTCAGAAAAGAAAAAAATTGAAGAAGATACAAACAATTTGAAGCACATACTGTGTTCATGGATAGGAAGAATTAACGTCATTAAAATGTCCATACTACCAAAAGCAATCTATAGACTCAATGCAATTTCTATCAAGATTCCAATGACATATTTCATAGAATTAGATCAAATATTTCAAAAATTTATTTGGAATGAAGAAGACCCCACATAGCAACAACAATCCTGAGAGAAAAATAAAATTGGAGGAATCATGTTACCTAATAGCAAATTATACTATAAGGCCATAGTAATAAATGGCATAGTACTGACATAAAAATGGATACATAGATCAATGGAGCAGAATAGAGAGCCAGAAATGAATCCATACCTTTATAGTCAATCGATATTCAACAGAGGAAGGAACCACATACAATGGGCTAAAGATAGTTTATTCAACAAATGGTATTGGGAAAATTGGACAGATACATGCAGAAAAATGAAACTGGACTACCTTTTTACACCATACTGGAATAAATACAAGATGGATTAAAGACTTAAATGATAGAATTGAAACCATAAAAAATCATAGAAGAAAACATAGGCCACAAAATCTCAGACATTGCTTGTAGCAATATTTTATCAGATATATCCCCCCAGGCAGGGGAAACAAAAGAAAAAATAAACAAATAGGACTACAACAAACTACAAAGTTTTTGCACAGCAAAGGAAAACATCAGCAAAATAAAGACAGCCCACAGAATGGGAGAACCTATTCTAATACATATGTGATAAGAGTTTAATACCCAAAATTTATAAAACTCAACACCAAAAAACCAACCAACACAATTAAAATATGGGCAAAGTATCTGAATAGACAGTCTTTAAGGAGGACACACAGAGAGCGAACAGGCATATGAAAAGATGCTCAATGTCACTAATCATCAGAGAAAAGGACATTAAAACTATAATGTGATATCATCTTACACCTGTCAGAATGGCTATCATCAATAGATCAACAAACAACAAGTGCCCAGGAGGATGTGAAGAAAGGGGACCCCTTTTGCACTCTTGGTGGGAATACAGATTGATGCAGCCACTGTGGAAAGCAGTATGGAGATACCCACCAAAATTAAAAGTCTGTCTTTTGACCCAACAATCCCACTTCTGGGAATATATGCAAAAGAACCCCAAACACTAATTTCAAAGAATATAAACACCTCTATGTTCATTGAAGCATTATTTTCAATCTCCAAATATGGAGGCAGCCCAATTGTCCATCAGTAGGTAAGTGGATAAAATAACTACGGGACATTTACAGAATAGAGTACTACTTGGCCCTAGAAAGAATGAACATTTACCCTTTGCAACAACATTGATAGACTTGGAGAACATAATGCTAAGTGAAATAAGTCCATCAGAGAAAAACAAACATCGTATGATCTCATATGTGGAATCTAACAAGCAAAATAGATAGACTCATAGAAAGTAGGATGCAGCTAAGAGAAGGAGAGGAAAGGTACAGTTTGGAGGGATTGAGCAAAAAGGAAAAAGCACTCATGGACATGGTCAACAGTGTGGTGATTGCCAGGGTGGAAGAGGTATAAGGAGACTAAGGGCAATGGAAAAATACAGCAAAAATAAATTTAAAAACATAAAAGCAATGAATTAAAATTTTAGTTTATATTTTCAATTTTACCTTACTGCTTATATAATTTTTTTAGTACGTGGGTGTGCAAAATAGTTTATAGTTGTTCATGTGGAAAAATACGTGCAGGTTATGATTGTTATGTTACCTTTATTAACTCAAATGAATGTCGCAACAGCACTGTAAACATACTCTTGCCTGCCCTTTATTTTAAAACCTCAGGTTTTTTTTAACTTTTAAATGTTATAGCAAAAACAATTAGTGAAGTGTTAAAGTGAAAAATTATTCTTTATTGTCAACATTCAATTTTAGAGATACATTCAAACTAATGGCTGTTTGATTTAACATTTATTTACTTAATCTTTCTATATCACATCACTTTATAAGATTCTACTACAGTTAGCTATCTCTAGATGCTACCAAAATAATTCAAAATGAGAATTTACTTTCAAAATTGAGTGTACAACATATATGTGATAAAAGAGCATTATTTCTTCTTTCTTTCTTTATGCCTCTTTTAAGTTTATTTCTTATAAGCTTGTGAATGTTTGTGTATTTATATCTTTATTCTGAAAAAAATAAAAAAGGGTTTATTTTATTCTTGCTGACATTCAGAAATTAGCAGTGTATGAAAAGAATGAAGTGAACCAAAATATGATTGCTCAGGATGCCAGGACACTTCCAAAAAAGATGTCTGCAATAGTGTCAACAACAAAAATAGGGAAAAAATAGGCAAAAAAATGAAGAACTATGGGAGGGTGAAATTTCTGAAAATGTAAGAAGAAACATTTGGTTGTTACAAAGAGTGCAATTCTAAAGTTAAATAGCGAACACTTACCTTGATTTTGTAGCTGTCTGCTTAGCAGTATGTTCTTTTTACAGATAACTGCAACCAATGGGAGCAATGAAGCTGAGCATTTGCTAGCATGTTGTGTTTTTGGTTAGATTATGATAGATAACAAAAAAATGTAAAACAATTTAAGAATATATTATTGTATAAATTCTAGGAGCTGTTCTTTGCTAGTTTATTTATTTAGTTTAGCTTAACCCAGGCTCTGGTCTAAGCGTTGGGGACTTAAAGAAAATTTGCAGTTTCTCCTTACAGAGCTTAACATCTTAGCTGGGGAGAGAAAGACAGAGAGAAAATATTTTTTTGTTTTGTTTTTTCCCAATCACAACCAACAATAAAAATAAATAGGAGAGGCCAGAAACAAGTTTCTTCCTTTTCCTTTTTTAAAAGATTTTTATTATTTATTTTTAGAGGGGAAGGCAGGGAGAAAGAGAAGGAGAGAAACATCAATGTGTGGTTGCCTCTCATGCATCTCCTACTTGGGACCTGGGTCCAACCCAGGCTTGTGCCCTGACTGGGAATCAAACCAGAGAACCTTTGCTTCTCAGGCCAGCAATCAGTCCACTGAGCCACACCAGCCAGGAAAGAAACAGCTGTTTGCAGGGTTTTTTTTTTTTCTGTGTAAATTGCTCTTCTTTTCAGAGCAAATGTAGATGAAATGTGAATTGAGTCCTCCAATGATATATTGGAGGCCCTAATTCTGTATGTGTAGAACTGCAACTTTCATTGGTGGTCTTCTTGCCTAAAGTGTCAGGAGCAGTTGGTGTGCCTGAGAACTGTAAGCATCCATCCCTGTGCACTTGTATGCCATAATCCAATTTGTAGTGAGGCAATGGTCACACTTTGATAGGTGCGGCCTCTTTCTTCTTCCCTGCCTTTATCAGCATGGCTGCAATAGCGATTACACTAGATAACATTATATGGAGCATCTTACGAAATTGTACAATCATTTTAGTAGACATTGTGATATTCATTCCCTGGTAACTAATGGCCTAGCTTCAATGTACTGCTTTCTTTGATTTCACTGAACAAAAATGTATTGAATGCCTACTATTGTCAAGTGTTAGTCTAGGTATAGATAACACAACAGTGGACAAAAGAAACAAAGGCTTTGCTTCACAGAAGTAACTTTCTAAGGTGAGTAGAAAATAAGCAATTCTATAATATGCCCGGTGGTGAATAAGTAACATAAAAAAAAAAAAGGTAAATGAGAGTAACATGGTCAAAGGTGAAGATAAAGAACAATTTTATTAAAGGTGGTAAATCTAGAATGGAAGGGCAGGTAAAGTGCTTCCCAGAGAAGGTAAAGCTAAAGGAGCTCATTGTCACCAAGCCCTTGTTATATGAAATGTTAAAAGGAGTTATTTAAGAAAAAGATCAGTACTATGAACATTAAAATGACATGGGCATGGACAGTGGGCTAGGGACTGACTGTGGGAGCAGGGTTGGGGACAGCAGGGCAGGGGAGAACAATGGGGGAAAAGGCTGGACAACTGTAATTGAACAACAATTTTAAAAAACAACAAAACCAAAACAAAATGACAGCAAACTCACAACTATCAACATCTAATTTAAACAACAAAAACAAAACAAACTAAGCAAACAACAGAACAGGAAAAAAAATCATAGCTATGTGGATAATTTGGAGTGTTATCAGCTGGGAGGGCAAATGAGAAAAGAGGGAGAAATGGTGCAGGGATCAAGAAGCATAACTGGTAGAACAAAATAGACTGGGGAGGTTAAGAATAGTATAGGAAAGGAAGATGCCAAAGAACTTACATACACGACCCATGGACATGAACTAAGAGGTGGAGATTGCTGGAGAGAAGAGGGGTACTGGGTTGAGGAGGGCAAAGGGAGAAAATGGGGACACCTGCAACAACATAATCAATAAATATGCTTAATTTTTTTTAAAAGAACTTAAAATAACTGGATGAAACAGTGAGCCAAACATTATTTGGGAGATAGTAGCCCAGGCAAAGGAACGGAATTTCCAAACTTTCCATGGGATAGTGTGCTTAACTTATTTGAGGAATGCTGACACCTATCAGTTGACAGAATGAGGGAGGTCATGACAAATAATCTCAAAGAGACACACTGGGGATCAGCAGCACTTCAAGCATTATGATCTTGGCAACTCTGATGTTCATCAGTAAATATGAATAACAGTACCTACTAAAATGGGGCATGAGGAAAATGAGATTAATAAACCAGTGATTTTAATAAATGTAAGTTATGACAGAAACTATTTGCAAGCTCTTAAGATATCAGCAAGGCTAGATGAAGATATGATCGGGTGATTTATTAATTTTAATTCCATTATCAATATAACATTGTTGTCTACATCCAGTAAAGAAGAGTGAAAAAGAGTAGAGGTTTGTTTGTGTATTTATTTATTTATTGTGTGTATACTTCCAGATTTGTATCATACAGGTGACACTATGAAATTCCTGGCACATAGTTCTCACTGTGTATGTGCAAGAGTGTCTCCTGGATATGTATCTAGGTGTGGAATTGTTAGATCTTAATAACTCTTTGCTACTATTAGATTATCTTTTGATAAACATATATTGTTTCTTTTAATACAGTCCTATTTAAAAATCCATCTTTTAGCCCTGGCTGGTTCAGCTCAGTGGATCTAGTGCCTGCCTATGAACCAAAGGGTCTTCAGTCCGATGCCCAGTCAGGGCGCATGCCTGGGTTGTGGGCCAGGTCCCCAGTGGCGGATGTGCAAAAGAAAACCACACACTGATGTTTCTCTCTCTTTCTTTGTCCCTCCCTTCCCCTTTGCCTAAAAATAAGTAAATAAAATCTTAAAAAAGGTAATCGTCCCTTAAGAAAATAAAAATACATCTTTTTATATTTAATTATTTCTAAGACTAGCTTAAATAATAGCACAAAATAACAAAAATTTTTCTGACCCTGAGATTATATGCAGTATTTTACATATATGTGTATATACACATATATACATATATATTTTTATATGTATGTAAAATATACACATACATATATACCCTCAACATTATTATTTGTATTCTTCTAAAAGCTTTAATAGTCTTTCTGTCTCATTTAGGACTCTTTAAGTTAGATTTTAATTATATAAACATTCACATGTGTTACTTTTATATATATAAATACTTGTCACAGTGTCATATTTTGAACATTCCCTACTCAACTGAATGTCATCTCTTGCATATCAAGTTAAAATAAATGTATAAATTTATGTCTTAGCAGTTTTTCTCACTGGTCATTCAGATTATTGGTATGAAAAAGCACATTGTCTTATTCTTTATACATATCTATAAATAAAAGGACAGATCACCCATATTCTTTTTCTTCAGGAAGACTTGAATATTCTTAGGGTATTGATCATTTGCATATCTCTTACTATCATCTTATCACCTTAAAAAATCACCCGGTGTTTTCATTGGATTGAAAATAATGATAAAGATTGCATTAAATATAGTGTAGCTGTTACATTTAATTTTATATTAATAAACATGTAATATTTCTTAAATAATTTTAGTTTTTATGGTTTTCAGTAAGGTTCTCCATACAAATACTGTACATCTCTGTTTGGATATGCTCATGGAGAAATAAAAGATGCATGCTCCTATGATTTTTATTACATATATAATAAAAAATCCTATTAACCATTAAATAAAATAAAGTATTAAGTGCTTATGAATTATACATGGTATATATTTTCATTCCTGATGGCCATACAGCTAAACTCTTACGTTTTAAAATACGATGGCTGACTACTGTATGTTTTAATCATGTGTAAAGAATGTATTTGCAAATAATGACAATGTTGATTTTATTGACCATTGTTATTTATGTAAGAATCCAAAGTAGGGGAGGGAGGTGGGGGGTAAACACTGACAACTATAATTGAACAGCAATAAAATAATTTGAAAAAAAGAACATGAAAAAAATTCTATGTTCTTAAAAAAATCCCAGAGTTGGTTATATTACATTTTTATACATTGCTAAATTCAATAGCTATTTCTATAGAGTTTCAGCAACTATGTTAGTAAATGAACTTGTTCTGCTTTTTCTTTTATAATGTCTGCGATGCATTGGTATTTAGATCATGCTGAACCTGAAGAATTATTTAACGACATCCTGTTTTTCTCTTATTTAGCAGATATTTTATAAGAAGGTGCTAATATGCTATTCAAAAGTATGGCAACCTGTTTGTTAAATCATATTAACCTGGTATTTTCTTCTCTTAAATATTTTAACATTATAATTTAATTTATTTATTGAATAATAGTACATTTTAATCATTTTCTTTTTGCCAATATCAGAACACTTCATTTTTAAGCATTTGTGCATTTCTTGTTTTCTCTCTCTCTTTTTTATTGTTGTTCAAGTACAATTGTTTCTGTTTTCCCTCTACCACTTTCCTCCCGCACCACCCTCCATCCTACACAACTTTGGCTTTGTCCATGGGTCCTTTGTCTATGGCTTGTATTTAAATATTTTATCCACCTTGAATTTATTTTTGTGTATGGTGTAAGTTGGTGCTCGAGTTTCATTTTTTTTGCACGTAGCTGTCCAGTTCTCCCAACACCACTTGTTGAAGAGGCTATTTTTACTCCATTTTATGTTGCTGCCCTCTTTGTCAAATATTAATTGACCATAGAGACTTGTATTTATTTCTGGGCTCTCTCTTCTATTCCACTGGTCCATGTGCCTGTCTTTATGCCAGTACCAGGCTGTTTTGATTACAGTGGCCTTATAATTCAGTTTGGTATCAGGTATTGTGATCCCTCCTACTTTGCTCTTCTTTCTCAAAATTGCTGCAGCTATTCAGGGTCATTTATGTTTCCATATAAATTGTTGAAATGTTTGTTCTATGTCTGTGAAATATGCCATTGATACTTTAATAGGTGTTGCATTGAATCTGTAAATTGCTTTGGGTAGTATGGACATTTTGATGATGTTAGTTCTTCCAATCCATGAACACGGCATATGTTTCCATTTGTTTGTGTCTTCCTTGATTTCTTCTTCAGTGTTTTGTAGTTTTCTGCATACAGGTCTTTTACCTCCTTGGGTAGGTTTATTCCTAGGTATTTTATTTTTCTTTTTGCTATAAGGAATGGGATTTTTTTTCTTGAGTTCTGCTTCTGCTGTTTCATTGTTGGTATACAAAAATGCCTTTGATTTCTGGATATTGACTTTGTATTCTGCTGTTTGGCCAAATTCATTTATTTGGTTGAGCAGCTTTTTGGCAGAGTCTATATGATTTTCTATGTACACTCTCATGTCATCTGCAAACAATGATAGTTTGTTTCCTCCTTTCAGATTCGGATGCCTTTTATTTCCTTTTCTTGTCTAATCGCTGTGGCTAAGACTTCTAATACTATATTGAATAGAAGCGTTGAAAGTGGACATCCTTGTCTTGTTCCTGATCTTAGTGGAAAGGATTTTAGTTTTTGCCCATTGAGTATGATGTTGGCTGTAGGCCTCTCATATTTTGCCTTTATTATGTTGAGGAATGCTCCCTCTATTCCCACTTTGCTGAGTGTTTTTATCATAAATGGGTGCTGTACCTTATCAAATGCTTCTTCCATGTCTATTGATATGATCATGTGATTTTTGTCTTTGCTTTTGTTTATGTGATATATTACATTTACTGATTTGCGAATGTTGAACCATCCTTGCATCCCTGGGATGAATCCCACTTGGTCATGGTGTATGATCTTTTTAATGTATTATTGGATGTGGTTTGCCAATATTTTATTGAGGATTTTAGCATCCATGTTCATCAGCTATATGAGCCTGAAGTTTTCTTTCTTTGTTGTGTCTTTATCTGGTTTTGGGATTAGGATGATGCTGGCTTCATAAAAAGAGTTTGGGAGTCTTCCATCATTTTGGATTTTTTGGAATAGTCTTGTGAAGGATAGGGGTTATCTCTTCCTTAAATGCTTTGTAGAATTCTCCTGTGAAACCATTTGTTCCAGGGCTTTTGTGTGTCGGGAGTTTTTTGATTACTGCTTTAATTTCTTCTGCTGTTATTGGTCTGTTCAGGCTTTCTATCTCTTCTTCATTGAGTTTTGGAAGATTATATTTTTCTAGAAATTTGTCCATTTCACCTAGGTTTTCAAATTTCGTGGCATACAGTTCTTCATAGTAATTTCTTACAATCCTTTGTATTTCTGTGGTGTCAGTTGTAATCTCTCCTCTTTAATTTCTAATTGTGTTTATTTGGGTCTTCTCTCTTTTTTTCTTAATGAGCCACTTAAAGGCTTTTCAATTTTCTTTATCTTTTCAAAGAACCAGCTCCTGGATTCATTGATCCTTAGAATTGTGCTTTTAGTCTCTATGTCATTTAATTCTGCTCTGATCTCCCATTTTTTTATTCTTTCCTTTATGTCCCTTGAACTAGGGGACATATCAGTGAAAATATTCCCAGATTATCTGAGAGTTTCCTGCCTATGTTCTCCTTCAGGACTTTTATGATGTCATAACTTATATTTAAGCCTTTTATCCATCTTGAGTTTATTTTTGTGTATGGTGAAGGTTGGTGGTCAAGTTTCTTTTCTTTTTTTTACATGTAGCTGTCCAGCCTTCCCCACACCATTTGTTGAAGAGGCTATTTTTACTCCATTTTATGCTTCTACCCGCTGTGCCAAATATTAGTTTACCATAGGGACATGGTTTATTTCTCAGTTCTATTCTGTTCCATTGACTTATGTATTTGTTATGATGCCAGTACCAGATTGTTTTGATTTCAGTTGCCTTGTAATATAGTTTGATGTCAGGTTTTGCGAAAACTTTTTGACATAATATTCTTTATAAGATTGCAATATTACCCTTTTTATTTGTGGGGATTCTATATTACATGCTGATTCTGTATAGACATGCTGTACAGATCTATTAATATCTGAAGTTAGATAAACATTTTACCTTATTCAGGGTTTGTATAATTAAATGCATAATATCTGTGATCATTGTATTTTCTAAGGGAATTGGAACTTTATAATTTTGAGTGAGACTATTCATTTTTTAAAAAAGTCTATTTGTAATATGAACATAGATGTTCCACTTTCTTTTGATAATTTTTATATTACAGGAATATAATTAAATTCCTCTATACCTTATATTTTAGGCTTAACCTTTATAATCTCTCTGTATTCTATACTTATTTTGGATGTTGCTCCATACACATATATATGTAGCTATATATGTATATGTGTGTGTGCATGAGTGTATGGAGATACATATATATACATGTACATATATGTATTTAGAAATGTGTGTGTATAGATAAGCACATGTACATAAAATCAATTTAATCAAATCATATAATATTTTTAACCTTGTGGATTTAGTTTCTTTTGATTTTTTCTTATTATTGATACATTTTCTGCCTTCTTTGCTTTTCTTCTTTACAATTTCTCCTTCTTTGGGTTTCTTTTATTTTTTCACCTTTTTAATGTTTAATTTTTATTGCATTTTTCTGTATCATAGTTTGCAATATAACTTAAAAAATCTTTTAGTGGGTGGACTTAAAATTTTATGGTGCATTCTTAAAATCAAAATTAATACCAAAATTCTGTTCCTCCACAACACAGACTCCCATTATGCTTTCATATCTCCTTTTCTTTTCCTAACTTTATCCAGTGTTTATTGCAATTTTTATAAATCGTACTTCACACATTAATATTATTTTGTACAGATTACATTTAAGTAGATTTGTCTACATGTTAACTCACTTTTTAGCTCCCATTTCTCTTGCATCTCATACAGTCATCTGACATCATCTTTGTTTATTTTTAATTGTCTCTGCTAAGAAATGCAGAGTCAAAATGACTACTATAAATATTTAACTAATATCAATTTCTTTAGTTTTATATAATTTCTGCTATTATAAAATAGTTCTGATTATTTTGTTACAGCATAATTTTTATCTATAAGTCAAAACATATTTTATTTATACTGTACAAGATTGTTCAAAACCAAACTAAAACTAAAAATTGACCATGTCTCCTTCAATGAGTGCCTCTCTGGCTTTCATATTCTGATCTCTTTTGTTTTAAAATTTAGTTTCCAATCATTTATGAGGGTGGTAAACTCATATTGTTATATTTATTTATATCAATTAGAAATGTTTTATTAAATAAAGTACCTAGTATCAAAAACAACTTAAGGTATAGACTTAGGTGTAATATCTAGTTCTTTAGAGTAGTTGTAATCATATTACATTTTATTCTTTACTTGCACTGAATGGTTCAGTAAGTACTATTTCAAAAGGTAGGAAGGAAGTTAATGTACATTAATTGAAGACAAGTAGAAGTCAAACAAATACTCAATGCCATTTTATTGCAAATAATAATTTTAAAAAATAATAATTGTTCATGAAAATAGTATGGCATAATATTAATTCATAATGGATATATAACATATTGGTTTACCTTTGTTCATTAAAAGTTTTTAATTGTGTCAACAAAGTACAGTTTTAAAGGCCATTTGCAGTGATTCCACATATGGGAACATACCTAAAGAAATCCAAAACACTCATGAGAAAGAATATCTTCACCCCTATGTTCACTAAAGTGTTATTACAGTTGTCAAGATCTGGAAGCCGCCCAAGAGTCTATCATCAGTAGATGAGTGGATAAAAAAAAACAAACAAAAAACTGTGGTACATTTACACAATGGACTACTACTTGGCTATAAAAAACAAAACAAAACAAAGCAAAGCAAAATAAAACAAAACAAAACAAAAAAGAGAAAGCTTACCTTTTGTAACAGTACAGATCGACCTGAAGAATATTACTAATTGAAATAAGCCAGTCAGAAAAACACAAGCACCATGTGATCTCACTCATATGTGGTATCTAATGAACAAAATAAACTAATGCACAAAAAGAGACAGACTCATAGGAAACAGACAGATGGCAGAAGAAAGGGGAAGGTTGCAGGGCTGGGTAAAGAAGTGAAGAGATTTTGCCAAAAAGAAAGAGAAAGAAAGAGAGAAAGAAAGAAAGAAAGAAAGAAAGAAAGAAAGAAAGAAAGAAAGAAAGAAAGAAAGAAAGAAAGAAAGAAAGAAATGCACAGACACAAACAACAGTAGGGTAATTGATTACCAGAGGGCAGGTGGTGGAAGGAAATAGAAGAGAGTATAAGGGAAGTAAATGTTGATGGAAGAAAACTTGACAGGGTGGTGAACACACATTACAGTATACATATAATAGATTATAGAACTGTATACCTGAAACCTATATAATTTATTAACCAATGTCACCCTAATAAATATAATAGAAAGAAATAAAAAAGCCATTTATAACTAAGTGAAAATAAAAATAAAAATTTATCACAATTTGTAGGCTGCAGCAAAGCAGTCCTTACAGGCAAATTTACAATATTAAATTCACATATTAGTAAGGAAGAAAGGTCTAAAATCAGTAATCTACATGTCACCTTTGGAAACTGGTAGAAGAAGAGTGAATTAAATTCAAATTAAGCAAAAAAATAAAATAAAAATTAAAGCAGAAATCAATAGAATTGATACAGAAAAACCAATAGAGGAAATTGACAAAACCAAAAGCTGGTACTTTGTAAATATCAAAAAAAAAAAGTTGATCAACCTTTAACTAGGCAAACTAACTTTAAAAAGAGAGAGATAGGTCCTTTTGGATTGGTGTTTCAGGGTTCTTAGGATATAATCCTAGCAGTGGAATTGCTGGGTCAAAAGGCAGATCCATTTTTAATTTTTTGAGAAAATTCCATACTGTTTTCCATAGTGGTTGCACCAGTCTGCATTCCACCAACAGTGCACTAGGGTCCACTTTTCTCCACAACCTCTCCAACACTTGTTGTTTGTTGCTTTGTTTATGATGGTCAAGTGTTGGAAGCAACGTAGGTGTTCATCAGTAAATGACTGGATCAAAAAACTATGATACATTTACGATGGAATTCTATGCAGCAGAAAGAAGGAACTCCTACCCTTTGCAACAGCATGGATGGAACTGGAGAGCATCATACTAAGGGAAATAAGCCAGGTGGTGAAAGACAAATACCATATGATCTCACCTTTAACAGGAACCTAATCAACAAAACAAACAAACAAGCAAAATATAACCAAAGACACTGAAATGGAGAACAGGCTGACTGTGACCAGAGGGAAGAAGGGAGGGAATTTCGGGGGGAAAGGGAAAGGGTTTGCAGAAATAAGTATAAAGGACATATAAACAAAAATACGGGGGATAGAAATGAGAGGGAGGTGGGGAGGGTTGGGGGGGTGGGCTGATATGGGAGTAAAAGGCAGAAAACTGTACTTAAACAACTATTTAAAAATTAAAAAATGAATAAAAAGAGAGAGATAGAAGATATAAACCCTCTAGTTTTTATTTTCGTTCTCAAAATAATTCAGGATAGTTAAAGTCCCTTGTGATTCCATATGGATTTTAGACATTTTTTTCTACTTCTGTAAAAAAAAAATGCCATTGGAATTTTGATAGGAATTGCATTGAACCTGTAGGTCACTTTGGGTACTATGAACAATTCAACAATTTTAACTTTTCCAATTCTTGAACACAGAATCTCTTTCTATTTATTTGTGTCTTTAATTTCTTTCATCAATATTTTATAATTTTCAGTGTGTAAGTCCTTTACCTCCTTAAATTTATTTCTAAATATTTTATTATTTTTGATGTTATAGTAAATAGAATTATTTTTAATTCTTTGATATAGTTTTTTTCATGTATAGAAACAAATTATTTTTGTATGTTGATTTTATTTGCCACTGTAATTTTACTAAATTAATTTATTGTAACAGGTTCCCACCCAGTCCATAGTCTTTTCAGTATATAAGGTCATGGCATTTGTAACTATATAGATATATATACTCACTCCTTTCTGACTTAGATGCCTTTTAGTTCGTATTCTTGCCTCATTGCTCTGGCTAAGGCTTTCAGTACTATGTTGAATAGAAGTGGTAAGGGTGGACCTTGTTTCCAATATAGAGGAAAAGCTCTCAGTTTTTTACCACTTAATATGATGTTAGGGAATTCTTGTTTATGGCCTTCATTATGTTGAGGTAATGTCTTGTTATCCTTATCTTGAAGACAGTTTGGCATTTTCTTACAAAGCCATACATAATCATACTACATGATGCAGAAATCATGCTCTTTGGTATGTACCTAAATGAGCTGAAAACATGACCACACAAAAACCTGCACATGAATGCTAATAAATACTTTATTTATAATTGCTAAAACTTTGTTAAAGACCAACCAACATATTCAATAGGTGAATGGATAAAGAAATTGTGTATCCCTACAACGAAGCTGTAGAACTCATTGACTGAAGCAAAGTGAGATATCATGCCAGGAGAAAACAGGGGGAACTTCAAGTGCATGTCAGTAATTGAAAGAAGCCAATCTGGCATGGCTATAAACAGTATGATTCCAACTATATGACTTTGTGGTAAAAAAAAACCTTACAGGCAGTAAAAATAATCAGTGGTTTCTAGGGCTTCAGGGTGAAGGAAGGGTGGGGAGAGGCATGCATAGGTGGAACATGGGACATTTAGAGAGGTGGAATTATAATGTAGTGATATGATGATGTTCTGGTGGGTACATGACATGCACTGGTCAAAATCTATGAACTATACATACAAAGGCTTTTTATATAAACTGTTATCTTGAGTTGTCAATAATGTATCAGTATTAGTTTAACAATTGCAACAAGCATATCACAGGAAATATATTTTAATAGGAGAAATTGCATGAGATGATGGGGTAGAAGGGAGGAAGTAGGGAGAGAGGTTTATGGGAATTCTGTATATATTGCTCATTTTTGGTAAACCTAAGCCTTCTCTAAAAAACAAAGTCTATTAATACAAAATAATTGGCCAATTTATAACATTTAAAAGTGGGTAAGCATTTATTATATTATTCACATGTTTTAAAAACTTTGCAAACCTTTATACCTAGAAACCCTCACACCTAGAAACAAGGCTGCTTATAAATTTGTTCACAGCTTTTTCCATTTTGTGTAAAGTGGAATTATTAAAATAGGAAGAGAAGAGCATAGAACAACCATCCCTCACCTAAAGCTATTATCTTTTGTGTAGTTAGTTTTAACACCAAAAGAAAATGAATAACATTCAAAACATCAGCAATAAGCAACATAACCAAAATAATATTTTGTATCCTTTGATCCAAAAGTATGTTATCTTAGCACCTTGGTGACACTATTTTGTAATGAGATAGAAATAATTATTTGGAATTCAAGAAGAGTTAAGCCAAATTTTGCTTTTGTTAAAACTACGAACTTATTTTGGCAGAATCTTTTATTTTCTGGAGTTTATTGCCTTCATTTGTGTAAAAGGTAGCTCATAGTATCTCTGGGGTCCCATTCATCTTTACATTCTATTGTTCTATGATTATTCAATTGTACTTGTTAATGAGGATCTTGTGATTTTGTGTGGAGACAGTTCATGCAAATGAATTCTTAAGAATCAGAGGCACTGTTCTCATGCAAATAAATCAAGTGATGAACAATGAAGGAGAGCAATGAAGAAAGTCACGCACGAGCAATATTGTTTCCATCTGTTCATTTTTTTTACTTTGAGTGTTTTTCTAGATATAAAAATAAAATTGGAAGGAATGAGCAAACTAAAAGTCACTCTAGTAACTAAATGACAAGTCATTTTCATTACCCAAATATGAATTTCAGTGGTTTTAATATTTTTGAAATACTGGAATAATAGGACAAATGGATAATTTCATCAGACCGAGTCTTTTACAGAAAGGAAGATTTGGGGTGTTTAAATTAGGTGATATTTATTTTGAAGGCTTAACAACTACCAATATTTAATTAAGCCTTTTCCTTATTTAGAAGGTTATTGGTAAATTATAGACCTAAATGTCCAGTAATATTTTTTGACTTTTTAATTTTATATAAGCAGTTTATAAATTATAATTAGTTCCTTTTAGATATAAGTATATAAAAACTGGCTTTCAAAAATCCCTATTTTATTTTCAGATTAGTTCATCTTTAACACTAATACATATGATCACAAAATTAATTGTAAAAGGCTAAGGTAATGTTCCATTATATTTATTAAATTTTTTTAATGACCATAACATAATTTTAAAAGCTTATATACTCTATATTCCTTAATAATTAATGCAGTTTTATTATGGTCATACTTTGGTACTGATTGGCTTCAGAACTCCTCAAATCGTGTACTTGTCTCATTTTAAAGAGAAAAAAATGTTTTAGCTCTCAGGGCTTGCCCAGGACTTGTCGCACTTGCTAGAACTCATATGAGTAATGACACTGCCACACAAAAGAAAATGCTTTAACATTGATACCTATTTTGGCATTTAACACAAGTTGCAAAATGAATTAACAATGAATAATGAGGTAACACTGTACTTCGAATAGTTCATTTAAGATAAAAACTGCTGCCCTGGCCAGGTGGCTCTGTTGGTTGGACTCTTCCCATGTAGCAAAAAGGTTGTGTGTTCAATCTGCAATCAGGCATGGATCTAAATTGTGGGTTTGATCCTGGGTTGGAGCATATAAAGGAGGCATCTAATCAATGTTTCTCTCTTTCTCATTCTTTCTCTCTAAAAATCAATAAAAACACATCCTCAGCTTAGGATTTAAAAAAGATAGTAACTGTTAGAGTTAAATCATTTTTTAAAAAAGAATGCTATGACAATATAGGTTTCCATTTTAAGAATTTGGTTTTACTCACTGTTGTTGTTAAAATGAGGTACAAATCAAGTGAACCAATTTCACAGGAGGCTGATTAATGAAGTACAGTGTCCACTTATTAATGTATAATGGGCAATATTGCCAAATTAACTGAAGTGTGGATCATTAGAAACTCTGTCCTAGTGGGGTTCAGTGTATATACTCAGGAAAACAAATCTGGCTAATATTGTTACCTAGAGAGCATTGAATTGGAACAAAGGGAATCTGTTGTTCTTTAAATAATATTTCTATCATGCTGTAGTAATAAAATGAATATCCTTTCTTTCCTCTAGAAATTTCCTCTAGAGGAAATTTCCTCTAGAGAATTTCCTATCTGAATACCTGTTACCAATCACAAAGAATCAGATTATTTCTCCTTTGCATAATGCTAGGAAAACCAGATAAATGTTCATTGTATAGTCCTGTTTGCAATACTTTTAATACAACAAAATTTTCTGCTAAAAATTCTTGTTCCAAGTTATAATTATTTAAATTGCATGTAATTTTATTTAAATTATGGCATAGTATCTCTTTAAAATTATTTTGGGATAGACTTAGAATTCCTATTGATTTAAAGAAAGTGGTACTTTGATTCCATAGACTCTATTTAATATTCTATGTCCTCCTGTACATTTTCTCACAAATTTTTGCTCGAAACTATTACATGTATTTCCAAAGTTATTATTTCCTGATCTTATCCCCAAAATCTGGAGCATTCCTCTGTGTGACTGTTTCACCATTTTTCAATAAACACAAACCCTTGGTGATATCTTTTGCCTCAGGAATGCTCTACAGTTGATATCACTCATTTGGCCATGGCTCATGTCATTAGTCATTTTCTGGCATTCTTTTTCTGAAACACCAGGAGACTTTAATCTCTTTGACAGCAGGGTTTGGGCTGACAATGAATTTGAAGGGGAGCAACTTTCATGGATAAGTAAAATAAAGGTGTTTGGTTACCAGAGGGAAGGAGGTGTGGGATGGGAGAAAATGGGGAAGAAAGAGCAATATGATTTATAATATTGTGACAAGTTTGCACAAAACAGATGATTACTAGAATTAGTGGGCAATCACACTGTAAGGTACAAAAATGTCAAAAATCTATTATATATCTAAAACCAATTATAGTTAATGAAAAATTATATACCAACTATACTTAAAATAAGAAAACAAATTTTGTGGAGAAGTCTGTACTTAAACTGGATCTTGGGAAATTTTTTTGAGACAGAGAGAAGGAAAAAATTTGCCTGGATGTTGGAACTAATTCAACAAAAGCAAAGAATGGTGACAAGGATCCAGGGATATCACAACTGCTTGAATGGTAGGGATGATGTCATTTTATAATAAAATTAAAAGGGAGAAGCTATTGAGGTAATTCTTTCTTAATTTTTTATTAAATTATATTTGATATACAGTATGTTATTTCCAGGTGTACACTATAGTGTTTCAACATTTACATATGATATAATCACTATGGTAAGTCTAGTAACCACTGGTCACCATGCAAAGTTACTATGATATTATTGACTGTATTCCCTTCATGGAAAACTACACCCCATGGCTTATTTATTTTAACTGGAAGTTTGCACCTCTTATACCCTTCACTATTTTTACTCATCATCCCACCACCCTCCTCTCTGGCAACCATCAATTTGTTCTGTGTACCTATGGGTTTATTCTTGTTTTATTTTGTTTGTTTAGTTTTTCAGATTTCACATATAAGTGAAATCATATGATATTTGTCAATACCCACTAGGTGAATCCATGTTGTCCCAGCATGGCAAGGTTTCATTCTTTTCTATTGCTGAGATATGTATATAGAATCTGAGCAGTAGCAAAAGCAATGAACTGGATACCTTGCTTCCATACCTTGGCTATTATAAATAATACTGCAATGAATGTAGGGGTGCACATATATTTTTGAATTAGTGTTTTTGGTTTTTTGGGTAAATACTCAGAAGTGAAATTGATGATTTGTTGGGAACCGCCCTGCCTGGTTTCAGGAGTTGTAACCCCCCCACCCCATGACTAAGGCTGAGTGAGCGACCTTCCGACTGTAAGCCACTAAGGAGACAAAGCTTATCTCTCTGGCAGGAGCACTGCTTCTGCTTCATCCATAACTGGCAACTGGCCCCCAATGCTTGGTCAGTTAGTCAATGACTGGTAAGATTCCCTCAAGGGAGGGGTCACTTAAGGCATAACCACTTGGAAGGTCCTCAAGGAAGGACTCAGGGGGCTGCAGCAAAGAGGAGGTGATGGACTCCCCCCACCCTCCCCCGGCTATCCTTCCATAGCCTGAGTCCTCAATCATCTGGGAGAAGTTTCCCTTGTCTCTTGGCTTCCCATTCCTAATCCACTTAAGACTGAAACTATGACGGAGAGCAGTGCAGCCCTGTGCTGGCTAGGGCAGGCACCATTGGTGATCGGGCATAAGAAAAAATTAGTAAAGTCCCATGAAACCTGCTTTGCTAAGAGTGCTCTCATTTAAATGATAAGGGTCTGAGCAGGAAATGAGTTTGTCTCCCAAAGTTTTGTAACCCCTTAGCTGACAGACCCTGTCTCAGATTAAGGCCTCAGATTTCTTTGAAATGTTATCTATTGTTTGATCCTTGCCGCCTGACAATAATTGATGAACTTTACCTGTATTCCTGTGTGTTATGAACCTTATAAAAGCCATTGAGGAAGGGGCTCTTGGTCTTTCTCCTTTGAGAGATTGGCCACCTCTCCTCCCCAAGCAGATCATGTCTTGGTAGATTTATTCTTATCCGTGGTGGAAGGCGGCTCTGCAGGTGGAGCCCCTCACAATGATTTATATAATAGTTCTATTTTTAATTTTACATAGAACCTCCACACTTTTCCATTGAGGCTGCACCAATTTATAATTCACCGATAGTGCACAAGAGTTCCCTTTTCTCCACATTCTTACCAATACTTGTTAGTGTTAACATTTTATAATAATCATTCTAAAAGTTGTAACATGATATGTCATTGTGGCTTGGATTTTGATTTCCTGGATGATTAGAGGTTGAGCATCATTTGATGTGTATGTTGGCCCATGTATAGGTCTTCTTTTTGAGAAATGTCTATTCAGGTTCTCTGCCCATTTTCAGTGGGATGTTTTTTTTTTGTTTTGTCAATGTTGACCTCTATATTTTGGATATTAACCTATTACTAGGCATATCATTTACAGATGTAGTCTCTTATTTAGTAGGTTGTATCTTCATTTTGTTGATAGTTTCCTTGACTCTTGAGCCTGATGTAGTCTTATTGATTATTTTTTTCTTTTGTGCCATGATCCAGATGATATATTTAAAAAAAAATATTGCTGAGAACTGTGTCAAAGAGTTTACTGCCTATGTTTTTTTTCTGGGAATGTTATGATTTCAGGTCTTACATTTAAGTCTTTACTCCATTTTGAGTTTATTTATGTATATGGTATAATAAATGGTCCTGTTTCATTTGTTTTGTATGTATCTCTCCAATTTCTCCAACTACCATTTTTTATAACACTGTCATTTCCATATTGCATATTCTTGCCTCCTTTGTCATAAATTAATTACCCATGTAAATAAGGGTTTGTTCCTAGAATTTCTATTTCATTCCTTTGATCTAAGTGCCTGTTTTTGTGCTAGTACTCTTAACGTTTTGATTATTATAACACTGTAGTGTAGTTTGAAATGAGAAAGTATGAAACCTACAATTTTGTTTTTCTTTCTCAATTTTGTTTTAACTATTTGAGGTCTTTTGTGATTTCATATAATTTTTAGAATTTTTTGTTCTAGTTGGGAGAAGAATGTCATTGGTATTTTATATATAAGAGAGTTGACCACTTAACTATCCATGTTAGAGCTCAACATTCTATGTTCTAGAGGGTTTTCTTTAAACTCATTAATTAACAGAGGTATTGTTAAAAGGAGATGCAAATCAAAGGAATCAAATCTAAAGAGGATTGATTAGTAAAAGAAAATCCTTGCTTATTAGCCTAATGATAGATCATGAGATCTAAGCTATATACCTCTTCCCTGGATTAGGTCATAAGAAACCTACAATGGTGAGGTTGGGTACAAATACCCAGGAAAATAAAAAGAATTAATTTAAAAATTTATTTAATATAAATTTACCATTAACTTCAATATTAATTGTGAATTTTACAATGTCCTCCTTTACCTTAAATCCAAAATTAGACATTAGTTTTAATGCATACATTTAAATATAGGTTTGAATGTAAAATATCATGTACCTGAGAGAGTCAGTGAGATTGAGAATGGGAAAAATACAGCTTTTGTCAAGACAAACGAGGTCTGTCCAAAAGGTATCCAGCCTTGTACTGTGAAAAACAGAGACATTTATTGTAAAAGATACAAGATACAAGAAACATTCTACATAGGGGAATGATGCCTCAGTCCCATTCAAAGTAGGGGACCTTACACAGTTCTCCCATTTGCTCTCAGCTGCTCTATTATGTTTTCCTGATTCTCATCAATGGTCTGAAATCATTTCCCTTTCAAAAGTGACTTTAGTTTTGGGAAAAGCCAGAAGTCACAGGGCACCAAATCTGGGCTGTAGTGAGGCTGAGTCACCTGTGTGACTATGTTTTGCCAAAAAATTCCGCACGAGACATGATGCATAATCCGGCATGTTGTTATGATGAAGCTCCAATCACCAGTTGCCCATAACTGCAGAACAAAGTTCAAGCTTAGTGAAAAAATTGATGCAGATTTTTTGCTGTACTTGCTCAGTCAACTTGAATGTGACGGCCATGCAGTCAGTACACATGCTCACGTAACATCATCTACTGCTCCCACTAACTGGTACAGTGAAGCCATCACTGTTCATGCATGCACATTCTCATCCACTTTCCTTCCCTGCCAGGTTACACTGATGTCATGCAAACTGTTTTCGTATTAAAAATGGCTGAACTTTTTCTAGATAGAATTCATATTTAAGGAATATTATTTAAATCCTGATTATATAAAAATAACTTGGCTGAGCACTCAATATTTAAAAAGCAAGGCTATCAATTTCAAAAAATAACCCTGAAATATTAAGTAGACCTCAGATCAAGAAAAACTGGGAACCTTCTAATTTGCATTACTAAGTCATAAACTTAGTTATGACTTTCTCTTGGTTGGAAGTCACCAGTGCTCACAAGCAGAAATGTGGGAATGCATTGCAGAGGATTATACTAGCTAAGAAAGGCTTTTGGTAGAATGTACTTCATAATAATTCTTACCTAAATCTATCACTTCTTGTTTTATTTTCCATTAAAAAAAAAACCTCTGGAAATTTGATTCTTTTTTTCTAATAAAGTGTTAAGCACATTGTTTTTGAGGAAAACAGTTTTCTTACCAATGAAAGAATTATTGGGCTGTGTCTCTCCAGAAATGTAGTAGGTTTCTAGAAAACTACTACATTTTCATTCCTTGAAAATTCTCAAGGAATGTTTGCAATTCTAATCTACATGTTAGACTATTAAAGCACATCACTCTAGCAATATGGAGTAGCTTTATACTAGGAACTTGTTAGGGCATATGCTTTTGAATTTAAATTCCAGCCAGTACCTACTAAAGGATCAGCTAGAAAGAACCAGTGCCTGATGTTAGTCATATAAGGATCCCCGCTTCATGTGGATCTTGGATAAATATGTTAAGAAAATGTATTCTTCCATCAGAGGTTTAGAAGATTTTATCAAGCATTGCTTTCCAAAAAGCATCTCAGGAGCCAATGCCTTCCATGTGTTTGAAAAGTATATGTTTTAACTAATGCATAAGGTGTCTGAGACCACACTACTACAAGCATGCAAAGTATTGCTTATTTATTTGCATTTTCAGTCTTTTTCATAACAACACTGGGAGCTCCCACATGAGCATGATTAGGTTAGAATAGCAGAATAGAGGTTGAGTGTGGCAGGGGCTTACCAGTGTTCATCAAAATAGTCTGGTCAGCAACACTGGTTTTGAGTCTTGTTTTTCTTTTCTACTCTGAGTTAAGGTTGAAATTTTGCTTTTACAGACCTCATTTTACAAACAGAAATTTTACGATTCAGGCAAGAAAGATATAGGCAATGAATAGATCACTCTAACTCATTAAAGTGGAAGAAAAGTGAAGAGAAGTATGTGTGAAAATATCTAGGCATTCATATTACTATCAGCAAATGAAAGAAAAATTTAAGTCTGCCCTATATCATTATAATTAGGCCTTTGATTATTGATATTGTATGCCAATACCTAGTTACAGATATGTAAATGGAATCTTTCAAAGGACATCTGTCTAAAATTTCAAAAAAGTTTTTATTTATACAGATAATCAAAGACATTTGTATATGGAATAGAATATTTTGCCAGTCATAAAATCACTTTTACTCATTTGAACTATGGACTGTTGTCATATGAAAAAAGTTTCCAAAGAACTCCATGAAGTGTTTGGATGTAATTGCTGCCCAGGAGCATTGTGTGTTCTATTGTGCTGACATTCTGACTACTTATTGTGGAAATTTGAAATATTCAAAAGTAGAGAGACCTGTATTGTGGCACACTCCAGCCAGCAGAGTTCACCTGTTGTGACTGAAGATGAGAATAAATGCACAGGCTACAGTAATCTCTTGGAGAAAAGGGGGACAGCACAGCCACTCTCTCAAGAGGAGAGTGCCTCTGAGTGACTCGGCCACTGTCTCAAGAGGAGAGTGCCTCAACCCTTGCCTAGACAGGCTTTTATTGTTTTCCTTGGGTCTTATATCAAAGGAGGATTTATTATCTATAACATAGAATATTATTGTCTACATTTTAGGTACAATCAAGGAACTGAAAATAACACATGTAGAAGGGAAAGGCAGCAAACTGATTACCTCTGTCTTTGGGAAAATTCATACAGGCTTTGGAAATGACCTCGAAGATAGACAATACACATTTACTGTTTCAGACCAGGGTGAGGGAGTTTTAGCAAGAGCAAGCCATAACAGTCTGTATGCATTTTCTAGGCCTGATTCCCACGGGAAAACTTGGTTTGAGGGTCTGGCTCCTGCCCACCACCTCACTTCTGTAGGTTTTCCATACAGAACTGAATCACATTTGCCAGACCAAAACAAACCAGTCCCCTACACTATATAAGAATCATTAAATGTAAATCATCTCATTTTATTCAATTTTACTTATAGTAAATCTCATTTCATTTATAACTTCCACTTCCTTATTCATGCTATTGGATTATTTTTAAAAGGTCTTAGACATCATGACAATTATGCACATATCTTCTAATGTACACATAATTTTATTATTTTACAAGATGACAATTATTTTTAATATAACAAAATATCTAATGGTGAAATTCCTATTGTATTCTTGTATCGTGTTTTATATAGATTGTATATAAATATATAATATCAATGTTAATACTTATATATACATACAGATATATAATTTTTGTCTATTTACTTATCTGTCAACCTATCCATCATCTAACTATAAAATACATAGATACTATGTAGTACCTAAAAACTTTTCAGGATCCAATCATGTTTATATATTGCATTTGCTTTAAAGTCTCCTAAATATATATACTTTTATCAACAGATTCTGTAATACTCAGTTATTAATTTGAAATTTATTTGTGGAATGAATCTATTGCTTGTCCTTAGATGTTAGTATCCATGGGCATCCTGAAACCAATCTCTCATATTTTAATTAATTCTTTATTTCATTCTTGTGGTTTAACATGATGTTCTAAATAGTGTATTTTCTATGTCTGCTAACTAAGCTCTGAATTAAACCATATAAATGTTCTCTGTTTTGGCAAAAAAACTTTATTTGTGGTGCTGTTTTTTAAATTTTTGACCATAAGTCTTTAATAGACAATTGAGCCTCTTTCTGTAATATGAGTTGTCACTGAGGATGGTTGCTAGATTTCATTATTTTCCAGAATTTGCATTTTTTGTTTTTATATATCTTAAGGAAAAAATCTATTATTTATTTCATATTTCTTATTGAGGTTTAATTTTCAATGGCTGAAATCCAAAAAAAGTGTGTTTTGACAAAAATTTACATCCATGCAACTGAAACTGCAAACAATATCTAAACTCTCCATTCCCACTTCAACCACTGGAAAAAGGCAACACTAACGTATTTTGTCAGTGAAAATAAGCTTTATCTGTTATCGAATTTCATTTAAACAGACTAAAAATATTCTATTAAGAACAATTAAAATGTAATGAAGATTCCTCTATGTTGATACATTTATCATTAGTTTCTTTGTGTTGCTTACATATATACAATCATGTGGATGAAAGATAAACTGAGGCATATTAAAATTTAAAAAACAATTCAGTAAAAATCCATTCACATTGGGCAGCACCAAACCAGAAGTGGTTAGTAGTGCTCCAGACAGCAGCCAGGAGAAATATTTATACAGGTTTCTCCACGTGCCAAAAGGAGAGCATTCATATGAAAGTTTCCATAAGCCTAAATGGGGTAAAGAAAATCCCACATAGTTTTTACAAATAATTTTTATGAAAGCCATACATTAGTACCTGTTTTGCTAATGAAAAAGAAATTCAAAGATTGTTGCTTTTATGAAAAAAATGCTGTTACTGTACTCTCAGTACATGTTTTACTAACCAAAGGAAATATACCATATTTAAAGAAAAGAGGATTTTTACTCTTATGAAAAAAGCTATTACTGTACTAATGTAGGTCTTCTGTAAAAGCAAGGTGGCTTAACATGGGCTTTTAGAAAGCAGAAGATACCCATATAGAGAAAGTGTGGTAGAAGTGTGATAAAGAAAATTACATCATTGTTTATAATTTAAAGCCTGCTTGACTATGATTGGTTGATTTTGTAATCCTGAGGCATTACAAGCTTGTATTGGGTTTGCTTATGTAGGTTGCTACAGCATCAGAGCCACCTCAGTCTAATGGCCTTCTGGTCTAGTTAATTTATCACTTCATTTTATTTATACTCTAGCTGATAAATATGTACATTGCTTTATAATGTTTTCCCCTATGGACAATTTAGGAAAATTCTTGTAGGATAATTTTTGTGAATGCAAATATAATTCAACTATCTTGCCTACATACTCAGGAGTGGAATGCCTGGTTTATATGATAAGTTGTACATTTAACTTTCTAAGAAACATCCATGAAGTTTTCCTATGAAGAACAATTGTGTATTCCCAGAAGACATATATGAGAGTTCAGGTTTAGGTATATCCTCATCAATGCTGGATTTTAATAATCTTATTTTATTTTTTAAGAGATTAGCCATTTGGTGGGTATGTAGTAGTATCATATTGCGATTTTATCTTGATTTTATCTGATGATCGATGCTGTTATCACCTTTTAATGTGTTTAATGCCCATTCATGTCTGTTGACTTTTCCCATTTTTTAAGTGCTGTTTTCTTGTTATTTAATTGTGATTTTTTTTGTACAGCTGACCCTTGAACAAAACAAAGTCAAAATGCATAGGTCCACTTATACATGGATGTTTAAAGATAAGTATACATAGCCTTTGATTTTTCCATCAGCAGATTCAACCAACCATGGACCAAAATATTATTTTCAATGTACAGTTAGGAGTCCACAGATGTAGAGGGGCAAAGTATACATATTGTTCTACATCATTTTATATAAGGGACTTGAGCCTTCTTAGATGTTGGTATACATAGGGATCCTGGACAAATCTACAGTGGACAACTGGGAGGCACACATTTTCAACTGTGTGGAGACACAATCTTCCTAACCCCTCACATTGTTCAAGGGTCAACTGTATATTATAACCTTGATTTTAGCCCATCCCAAGAAGTGATATATGAGATCTGTCCAGAAAAAGTCTAACCATTGTTAATATAATGAGAACAGTTTGCATGACATGAACGTAACATGGTAGCCAAGGAGAATGGACTGGAATGGAAGTATGTGAACAATGATAACTTCACTTTATTAGTCAGTGGAGGTAGTAGACACCATTGAGTGAGCATGTGTACTACATGGCCATCACATTAAAAATGACTGAGCAAGTGGAGCAACAAATCTCCATCAAATTTTTCATTCCTCCACAGAAACTATTCAGATGATTCGGAACACTTTTGGGGATGATGCAATGAGTAAAGTGCAAATAAAAGTGTGTTACAAATGCTTCAAAGATGGTTGAGAATCTGTTGAAAGTGATCAGTGTTCTGGAAGGCCCTGAGACCAGCAGAACACCTGAGAAAGTTTGAACATGTACAGGCAGTAATCAACAGAGATAAGTGACTAACAGTGAGGGAACTAGAAGCTGATCTGGGGATTTCAAAAACTACTGTGTCCAAGGTTTTGACACAAGATCTTGGCATGAAATATGTTGTGACAAAATTTGTTCCATGGCTTCCGCTACCAGAGCAGAAGGAGCGTTGTGCTGCATTTGCTTAATGCCTTGATTCAAACTGCTATCAATGAATCAGATTTCCTCAGGAAGATAATAACTGGAGATGAATTGTGGGTCTATGGCTATGATCTGGAAACAAAGGCCCAGTGGTCCAAATGGCAGTTGCATGGTTCTCCATTCCTGAAGAAGGCATGACAAAGTTGCAGCAAGATCAAACCATGTTAACTGTGTGTTTTGATTGGGAAGGTATTGTCCACCATGAGTGCACCCCACCAGGCCAAACAATGAATGAGGAATACTACTTCAATGTTCTTTGTCAGTTGAGATATGCAATATAACAAAAATGGCCACAGCTATGGGCAACTGGTGATCAGCAGCTTCATCACAACAATGTCCCTGCGCATACTTCATGTCTTGTGCAGAGTTTTTGGTGAAACATCAAATAAACCAGGTGACTCAGCCCCCCTACAGCCCAGATTTGGTGCCCTGAAACTTCTGGGTTTTCCCAAAACCAGTATCACCTTTGAAAGGGAAGAGATTTCAGACTGTTGATGAGATTCAGGAAAATACGATGTGGCAGCTGATGGTGATTCCAACAAAGGATTTTGCAGAGTGTTTTGAACAGTGGAAGAGACCCTGGGAGAACTGTGTGAGGTTCCAGGGTGCCTATTGTGAATGGGACTGAGGCATCATTCTCCTATGTGGAAAGTTTGTTGTATTTGCATTTTCTATAATAAATGTCTCTATTTTTCATAGTACATGGCTGGATACTTTCTGGACAGGTCTTGTATATATTTGAAATATAAGTCCTTTGTCAGATGTATGACTTGCAAATATCCCTGGTGTTTGTTTGATCTTTTTATTTTCCTTACAGGACATTTTTATAAATAATACATTTTATTTTAATAAATTATTTATTATTTAATTTTGTGTAAGGTACCTTTTTAATCTCATGTAAAAATCTTGCCCACATGGAGTAAATTTGTTTCCTCAGTGACTTCACAAATTAGTCTTTTGCCTTCATTGTCTTCACTATTTGTGTGTACAGCATGTATTGCTTTTAACACCGATTCCTTCATTAGATTATAAGCTCCATGAAGTCAGGAATGTTGATTTCTCCTTCATTGTATTTTATAAAATTTACTGGAGAATTTATCAGTTAATTTTTAAAAGTACAATGAATAAATAATCAGATAAAGAAAATAAATAAATATAAGTAAGTCCTTTGGCAAGAAAGAGAGGGAGAGAGAAAGAGAGAGGAAGGAAGGGAGGAAGGAAAAGAGGGAGAGAGGGAGGGAGGGAGGGAGGGAGGAAGGAAGATAGGTTGAGAAAGGGAATAGAAATTTGAAAGGGTTAAGAGATGAAGTTAAAATAGGCAGTACCCCTAGGAATATGAGATTAGTATGTGAGAGATGAGCGTGAGCCTGACCTGAGCTTCTTGCTCAGGGGTACAATTTACCAACCCAACTTCTGGAATGTGAAACTTCCAGGTAAGTTTCAGAGAAGTGAATTGTGGGGTTCAGAATGAGTCACCTCAAGATGTGCGTGCCTCCATGGTATGCAGATTCTTTTAAGCTAATAGTGACTTTAGCTACAAGCTCAACAGTAACTTCTGCCCCTTTTATGATTACCTGGGAGAACTTGAATTAGGGGCTCTGCTCATAATGGGAGATTACCAGAAATAACTTCTTTTGACTTATCTAAAGGTCAGGGCAAACATCTATTTACCATGTTCGTTCTTCTTATCGTGCTGCACTGACCTTTTGAAGCCCCTAAGATGTATAACCTCATTTCTAGTTTAGGATGTCTCAGATATTTCAATCTCCCTTTTCTCTTTCTGAACCTCTCCTGCATGTGGAGTCTCAGACTCTCTCCTGTATGTGGAGTTTCCATAAACATGTATACACTAAGTTTGGTTATTTTCTCTTGCTGAAAAGTTAAGTCATAATATTCTCATGGCAGGCAGTGGAGGCAAAGGATTTTGGGGAAATGAAAAAGATGTGCTTCTTCCCACATGGTTCTATTTATCTTCAAAACATGGAAGTAGAACAAATGGTTTTGAGCCAATTATCCATGTGAAGGGCATGCAGTGGTTTTTTTTTTTTTTGTATTTTTCAAAGACAAAGGAGACAATGTGGGAAAAACAATAGCATTCTAATACACTTTAAAAGAAGAATATTGAAAGGAAGTCTTGCAGAAAAACTTGCCCAGAGCCATATAAGTAGCAAATGGTAAAGTTAGAGGTTTCCGTCTCTGGTTATTGTGTCTGGTTCACCAAAAATAATTGCAATGGGCTGAAACTTTAGCAGTTTTCCTCTCAACTTAACAGATAGTATGTCCTTATAAAATAAAAAGTATATTACATGCTCTTTACATGACTAATTGGCTCAAAAACATTTGTCCTATGCTTAACAAACAGGTAACAATTCACCATTCGAGATTTAATGTATAAATTATAATATAATTATAAAATTAAATCTCACCTAAATTTCAGTTAATTATTAAGGAACTGCTTATCTCTTGTATGTTAATTGAATATCTCTAGGTACTCATCCAATGAGAAAATGAAATGCAGTACAAATGTCCTTTACTGCAAATTACACTTAAGAATCTTTTATGAGTAGCTGAGAATGGTGTAATTTTCAATCAACTAGTCCTCTACCTAAAATGTTAACAATCTATGCATAAATTATAAATTATAAATTATAAAAGTGGGATTTGTTATTCGCTGCTTTAACATTCCATTAGCTGTAGTATAACAATCTTATTGTTTTTAAATGTGACTGAATTTATAAATCATTGTTTATAAAATGTATCCATTGATTAAATACCAAAAATATTTTTATGGTAGGCATAATGCTAACTTAGTTTCTAATATTTGCACCTGCTGTTGATAAACACAAAACAATTTTCCTGCCTTTCAAGGGGGTGGGCCTGAACTAGTGAATTACGTTCACTATAACCATATATATGATAATTCCTGTGATTATGTTATGTTACAAGAATAGTTGATTCTGAGAGAGAGAGAGAGTTATTTGTGAGAATGGCCTAATCAGGAAGACCCTTAAAGACATTAGAAATATGAGAGGGATTTGACATGAGGAAGAATACAGAAGATTCTCTATAGTTGGCTTCAAAGATAAGGGAAACCATGTGGAAAGGAATGAAAATGGCATATAGCGCCTAATAAAGGCTTTTATTTGATAGCCAGCAAGAAAACAAGGACTTCAGTCCCATAACCACAGGAATTTAATTCTTCCACAACCATGTGAGCTTAGAAAAGAATACTGAACTCTAGATGATAAAATTGCCTTGCTAACACCTTGATCTTGCCCTTGCAAGGCCCATGCCATGGCTAGATTTCTGATCTACAGAACTTTGAGCAAATGCATGGTATTATTTAAGTCACTAAGTTTTCAATAATTTGTTTTACAACAATAAAGAACAATACTCTTTCTTTTAAAGAAAAGATCAAACATGCTATTTAACTTAAAAGAGACTCATTTCTTTTTATATGAACCCCTCAACAGTTAAAAAACTAATCAATGTGAAAAAAGTTAACAATTTATCATCTGCGTTGCTTATCATATCAATTCACACTATTTTCACAGATCTTAATATTTTTTGTTTAAGATTTATTATTCCAAATGTCAGTCTTCAAGCATCATCATGCTCTTAAAAACTGTGTTACAGAAAAGTGGAGGAGTGGGTAAAGAATATATTTTTTAAATGATGGCAGATTAAAATATGGCTTATTTTAAGTAACTATTATCAATTTACAAATATATATTGAACACTTAGGCATTTTTCAATTAATGATAGAACAGTGAATATGATATGCAAGTTCTATACTCTCAGAAAATTTATACTATAGAGGTGAGAATACAGTCAGTAAGAAGGAAAGAAATGGATTATAGCTTCATGAAGTTCAATCGACGTAATAGGCAGAGTAATGTGATAGTGGTGGATGGGACTATTTAGATTGGATATTCAGAAAAAGCCTTTCTCAGGACTTGACATTCAATAGAAAATCTAAAATGGTACAAATATCAGTCATACAAGAAACTCGTAGATAAATGAGCTTTTGGTTTTCAGGAATAATATCATGGATAAGGATGCTAAGGTAGGAATAAGTTTGATGAGAGAAAATAGGCCACTGTGTCAATAGAGTAGATACCATATACAGAGAAGCTGAGTTCAGGAGACATGGAAACTAGATAACATGTAGGCTTGCTTCCTAAAATAGAGAACTAGAGTTTAATTTGAAGTACAGTGGGAAAATATTAAGGTTTTGAATAAAAGACAAGAATAATGATTTCAAAAGATTTTATCAGGTTCCTTATGAATCCAACTCGTACTTCATGGCATTTTAATATATTGCTTCAAGTTCTGTTACATTTTTTAAATTTTTTTCCTGTTCTATTGTCCTTTGATTCTTTCTTTCTTTCATTCTTCCTCCCTCCCTCCATCCTTCCTTTCCTTCCCTTCCTTCCTTCCTTCCTTCCTTCCTTTTTTCTTTCTTTTCTTTCTCTCCTTCAGTCACTCCTTATTAAATCTATGTTAGCTTTTCTTTGCCTATTATGCCTAAAATATAAGCTTTGAGAAAGTATAAATAGAAATTCAGGATCTATTTGCAAAAATCTTAAATGAGACCAAAATATCACAGAGACTCATAATATTGCTTTATGTTATAATTATAATAAATCATTTTGCTTTTGATTAGCACTTAAGTCTCTTTATTGCACTGGTTGTGAGAAATAACACTGAAGATAATTAGAAAGTTATAATTAGTGAATGTTTTAGTGGATTTTCGGTATGGTATTGGAAATACTTTGGACAATCTAATATAAATGAGAAAGAGGGAGGAAATATGTTGTAAGGAAGTCAAAATGTCATATTCATTATAATTTGTAGTTCAAAATAGGTTAACTGTGTATTATTCTTTCTCAAAGAGTTATGTTTATTTGCTAAAAATTATACAATGTGAAATGTAGTTTTTAATCTGAAATTGCAACACTACTATGACAAGGAAACAATGTGAATGTCCGAATGGATTGGGGGAGACACTTATTGGGTGAGAGAGAGAGTCAGAATAGTGGCCTTACCTGAAAATGAAATCTTATACCCACTCTCTAAGGCCTCTGACACCACTGCAGGACCTGTTTCTTGCAACTATCAACTTAAGTTCTTAAAAATAATATATTTTCTTTTGCATTGAATCACTTTATATTTTATTTTAGTGCATTTTGTTATTTTTGTATATCTCATAATAAAATGCTAGTCTGAGAGATCTTCAGCTAAATATCAGTACTCTTAAAATTCTAGAATATTTAATTATCATATGTAACTTTGCAGTTATATTAAAGGAGGCAATATATATAATTTTTAAAATTTAATCTGTAAAGTATTTTTTCCATTATCATTTAATCCCCTTATACCCCTTCCCCCTAGCAATCACCACACTGTTGTCCATGTCCATGAGTCCTTTATCTTTTCTGCTGAATCCCTTCACCCCCTAACTGTGCCCTGCAACTATTATCCTGCTCTCCAAGTCTGTCCCCATTTTCCTTGTTAGTTCAGTTTGTTCCACCTATGAGTGAAATCACATGGTATTTATTTTTCTCTGACTGGCTTAGTTAACTTAGCATAATATTCTCAGGGTCCATCCATACTGTTACAGAGGGTAAACTTTTCTTCTTTCTTATGGCCAAGTAGTATTCCATTGTGCAAATGTCCCATAGTTGTTTTGGCCACTCATCTACTGGTGTACACTTGAGCTGTTTCCGTATCTTGGCTATTTGTAAATAATGCTGAATGAACGTAAGGGTGCTTCTGTTCTTTCAAATTAAGGTTTTGGGTTCTTTCAGATATATTCCTACAAGTGGGATGCCTGGGTCAAAAGGCAGATCCATTTTTAGTTTTTTTGAGGTATCTCCATACTGCTTTCTATAGAGGCTGCACCAACCTGCATTCCCACCAACAGTGCAAAAGGGTTCCCCTTTCTCCACATCCCCTCCAGCACTTGTTGTTTGTTTATTTATCACTGATGGCAATTCTGACAAACGTGAAATGATATCTCATTGTGGTTTTAGCCTTGCTGGGTAAATTAGCCTTGGTTGTATGTCCTTGCTTTTCATAATATTGAATATTTCACACCACTTCCTTCTGGCCTGAAATGATTCTGTTGACAAATAAAATGACAGTCTAATTTGTGTTCCCTTGTATGTCCAAAGGCTCTAAATAAGATGACCTTGATTTAGATTTTTGTATCACTACATACTATATTTATTAACTTGAGAAAGTTATATAGCCTAATTATGCCTCAATTTTCAACTTTTTAAAATAAAGAATAGTATCTACTTCTTAGATTTATTTAAAATGATTTTAGATCAATAGCTACATAAATAAATAGAAATTACTTGATAGGTATCTGGTAAAAGCTTAGCATTTGATTAGTTTCTGATTAATAACAATGTCATTGTGATTACCTGGTTTGATCTTTACTAATTGCAATTACAGAAATAATTTGTATCAGTATGTATGACTGTTTAAGTTAAAATCCCTAAAGAAAACAAAAGCTTTTATTTTTGTTCATGAACAAATTAAAACTTAATAAAAATAAACCACTTTTGATCATTCATAAATAATTTCATTGACATTCTATTAATCACAGCAAGGCATTTTAAGTAAACAATAGCTTAGGTATTCTTTTTCAGGGTATATTTGGCTTTATCTCTCCAAACTTGTGAGATCCAATATTTTTTTTAAATCTTGATTAATGCCTTAGAGAACAAAGTATAAGCCAAGGATAATTCATTGACCTGACAAAAACTACAGCAAAAAGAGAAAAAAGTCAATGGGACTTGGTGATAGTTTATCACTCATTGTGACTGGGTTTATCTGTGGGCCAAAATCAATAATGTTGGGGCCTGGAATTTAGATGGAAGGATGCACTAGTCTAACTAGTTAATGTGTCTATCTGCTTTTATTTTACTTCTTTTTTTAATCTGGTGCATGATTCTTGAGGAGGAACTGAAGTATTAATATATGAAAAATACAGTTTATCTTTAAATGATGACAGAAATAGAAACTCAGTTTCACATCGAGTCACTCAAATACCTACTCACAGTTGTATTAGTAAATTAAAGTTGACAAAACATGTAATTATATTAAATATTGTTTAATCTTATAATTATAGCTCTGTTATACATCACCTATAAAATCATACATCAACTGGATTTTAATGAAAATTTACATTTTTTCTGACGATACTTATTCAAAATAATAAGGACAAATTTTTTTGCTACCCATTTAATTTTGGAAACTTTCACTGAGAGGATCATCTTGCTTTTGCCTTAAAGTTGTCACATTGTTCTTTAAAAATATGATGTGTACATATAAGAAAGGGAGTATCAATAGGTATTTACCAACCTTAATGTGCTGAGTAGTTCCTGTATACCTTGTTATCTCATGGTATTGAAGCTGATTAGTCCTAACATTGGCCTTAAAATTTTTTTTCAGGTAACTTACTACTTTCAGTTTTTATATCAGTAATCAGGTGTTGATATATGGAACCCTTATAAATACTGCACACTGGTCTCAAATATTACATATAATATATTACTTAATTTGTACAAAACCTTTTTGAAAAGGAAACTAATATTTTCTCTAATTTACAAGCAAATAAATAGTTGAAGTAGGATTAAATATTTATCTTACCTCTTATTTTCAAACCATCCTAGAGGGGTAAACCTGTGTCTTGCATAGGCAGCCAACAAATGTTCCGTTCAACCTCTATTTTTAAAAAAAAAGGAAGAATGGAAGAGTAAGAGTTATAAAGAACTGAAGAATGAAATATTTCTCCGTACTTACAAGCTGGCAAGTTATGCTGTCACAGTTCTATGAAAGCTAGTAAGAGACACACGACTTCCGGGGCATGGATAAAAGAAACTTTATTACCCATAGCAACAGTCATAGCTAGAGTTCCAGCCTTTTGGGTGCAGTTACATATGTCCCAGTTTGCATAGAGGGGGCAGCGTACATGATGCATTACAGGAGGGAAACCCTGAGCTTTGGAAATCTAATTATTTTTAAATTATATTATGGGAACTAAATAAGTCTACCCTCTGCTATGGCGGGGATGGAGGGGTAAACTACCTTATCTTTAAAGTATGCTATAGAAACACTCTTGAAAAGATTAGATAGTCTGATACAAAAGGCAATCAGTAATTTTCTTCACAAATTTGTGTAAAAATGGGAGAGCCATAGGAAGTTGCTCTTCAATAATCCCTTCCTAAGTTCCCAAATATGAGCCAATTGTTGGATTCAGAGCCCATTGCCTGAAGTGCTGGCTAAGTTCCTAGGAGAAGCCCCTGCAGCGCTCTGCAGAATATATACCAGATGATTTCCAGGGGCCTTCTCCAAAGGACCTATAACTCTTTGTTGAGATTACAGACCACTGTTAAAAGGGAAATTTCTAGGACCCACAATTTTCTAGCACTACTGAGTTAGCACTGATACCCAAAGAATCTTGGCCCACCTATTAAGAGTTGGGGCCTGCAGAGGCCAAGTAACAGAATCCTGGCTCACATCTGACTCACATTGGGTTCACAGCTTTTGCAGATTTGTCCAATGACCACCTGCTCTGTCTGTGAGTGCTCACTTTGAACTGGTACACTTGGCATTTGGTGTAACCTCTATACTGGTCTGTAATTGTAAGAGTTATCATTTTAAAGAAGGATCATAGCAAATCTCTGAAAGCACCACCCACCTTTGCCAGTTAATAAATCAATAACGGTACTATATATCCAATGAATATGATAAAACATCCAAAATCAATTAATTTAATACATTTTATCTATAGAATATATGACAAAACACATGATAATTGTAATATACATTGAAAAAGAATATGGCATTTATGACGGGAATATTCAAAAACTAGAGAAGAGAATTATGTCAAGGTGACAAAGGCCTCAACAAATGACCCAAAACTAACATCACACTTAATGTATCAATGTCAAAAGAAAAAAATGCTTTCCCCTCAGACTTAAATAAATAAATAAAAGCAGCAAATAATATCTGCTACCACTTCCATTTAATTCTACTGAAGGTTCTAGGCAGGACAACCAATATTCACTATGTTCAGCTTCAGTGATATATTTTTTTTGACGACTCTTTAACCTGTTTGCCCATTTCATGGTGGGTGATTTACAGTGCTCTGCCCACACTGTCCACAGAGGTCAGCAGTTTTTGATTAAAACTGACATGGCCCTGTGCTCCACCATCCCTATTTCCCAGATCTCACCTGAGAGACATTTTTGTTTGTTTGTTTCCCTGGATGAAAATATCCTCAAAGGGAAATGTTTTGTTGATGTGGAAAAAAATGAAACAAAAAAATGATAGAAGCCCTAAAGGGCATCAAAACTGATGAGTTCAAACACTGGTTTGAGCAGTGGGAAAAACATCTCACTAAGTGTATTGCATGAAATGGAGAGTACTTTCAAGGTAACTGAAGTTTAAACATGTGAAAATAAATACACACATTTTATGAATAAATTCCAGGTATTTTTGGGTCCCCCCCTTGTAAATCGAGGTTTCTTTTCATGATGAATAACCACACACAGCTTTTTCTATCCTTTTCCTCCTAATCTATTGGTATTTGTATATTTACAGTAGGTTTCTTATAGATAGCATGTTGCAGGGATTTAGTTTCTTTAAGTCTAATATAACAATGCCTGACTTATAAGTGGGTTGTTTAGACTATTTGTGTTTAGTATGATTGTTTATGATTCAGTTTAAATCTTCATCTTTCTAGTTGTATTCTATTTGCCTATTTGCTTTTTTCCCCTTTCTTCCACTTTTTTTTGTCTTCATTTGGCTTAATGATAGATTTTATTTCAGTTTTCCTTTTGTTGGCTTATTATTAATTCTTTCTTCATTGTCTTCTTTTTATGGTTAAAGTTTAGAGTATATATTTATATGTTATCACAACCTAACTTCAAATAATGTCATCCCACTTCATGTATTTTATAACATTACAACAATATATTTTTATTTTTCCAGCCTGTTCTTTGTGTAATTCTTGTCATGTTTTATTTCTACATAGCCTATAAACCTCAGTTATACTACCATTATTTTATCTATAAATTTCAAAGTTAAAGAGAAATTAACATAAAAATATAATTAATTTATGTTTGCTCACACAATTACCATTAGCAGTGACTTTTATTCCTTTGAATAGAACCAGATTTCCATCTGGCATTATTTTTCTTTTCCTGGATGATTTTTTTTTTAACTCTCTGTATTGCTGGACTGCTGGTGATGAATTGTTTCAACTTTCCTTTGTCTGTAAAAAGTCTTATTTTTTCCTTAGTTTTTGAAAAATATTTTTGCTGGGTAGAAATTTATGAGTTGACTATTTTTTAAATTCTTATTTAAATACTTTAAATATGTTGCTGTATGATCTTCTAGCCATTTTTTCTTCCATCCAGAATCCTGTTGTTATTCTCATGTAATGTTTATTTTGACTCTGGCTGTTCTGCAAATTTTCTCTTTACAACTGATTTTAAGCAATTTGATTACAATATAGCTATTTTCATGTTTCTTATGTTTGGGATCCGTTGGGCTCCTTGGGAGTATGGGTTATTAATTTTCATCAAATTTGGAACATTTTCAGCTATTATTTTCTTAACTGTGTTATTCTTACCCATTGTCTTCTCTCATTAGAGAATCCCAATACACTGTGATTAGCATGTTGCAGTTAACTGGGAACTCATTGGTGTTCCTTTTTATTTTATTTTTTAATTTTGTTAAGCTATAATTTTATATCATAAAATTGGCATTTCCTAAGTATAAAATTGAAAAATTGTAATGAATTTACAGAATTATGAAATCACCCCCACAGTCCACATTTAGAATATTTTGTTTTCATAAGATTCTACATGCACATCTGCAGTCACCTCCCTTCTTACGCCCAGCGCCAGGCACCAACAATATGCTTTACGTCTCTCTACATTTGCCCTTCATGAACATACATATAAATGAAATTTCATGATATGGGGGATTTTTGTATGTTTGGCTTTTTTATTTAACATGTTTTTGAAATTCTTACATGTATTAACATTTTATTCTTTTTTATGTCTGAGTAATATTCTATTGTATGCATATACTTCATTTTGTTTATCTATTCATTAAGTTTTAAGCATCTGGGTTGTTTCTACTTTTTGTCTATTATGAATAATTTTGCTTTAAATTTGTATATACAGCTATTTTTGTGAAAATTTGTTTTCATTTTATTGGGTAAATACCTACGTGTAAAATTGCTTGGTCATATGGAAAATGTGTTTTTAAGCATATTTTATCAAAATATTTTCTAACGGGGCTACAACACTTTATGTATCTAACAACGTATGAGGGTTCTAATTTGTCCTCATTCTTGTTGACATTTGTTATTGCCTTTCTTTTCATAGTTGTTATTCTAGTGCTTGTAATGTAGCATTTCATTGTGGTTTTGATTTACATTTTCTAATGTTAATGTTGTTGGTGCCATATAATTTTATGGTGAAATGAATATTCTGACCCATGTAAATCCATTGTGGCTCCAATTATTTAGTTATTTTTTAGAAATTTTATTTTAGTAAGATTTTGTAGTTTCTATTGCATATAATGTCACTTCTTAAATTTATTCTTCATTATTTCATTATTTCATGTGTTAATGTTAATAAAATATTTTACTAAAATTATTTTATATTTTTCTATGATTATATAGGGATACAATGTTAATGTTGATATGTATCCACTAAACTCAGTGAACTTGCTTCTTAATTCTAGTTGATTGACTTTTGTGTATGTTTTTATTTATATGTGGCTGGCTTTTGTTCGGCTAATATTTTGGGGGTGATTTTTGCATCTGTCAAATACCATGTGGTATATTTGTTTAATCTCAGACATGATAATTTTCATCACCAGAAGTATGATTTCAGTTGTTTTTATACTGTGCTTCTACTTACCATGCTCACTTGTTTCTGTACATTTTTAAACTCATGGAATTAATAATTTTCAATGTTGTTAAACTACTAAATCTAATTCCTTTCAGTATCTGTTTCCATTGATTTTTCTCCCATTATATGTTATATTTTCCTGCATTTTTGCACACCTTGTAATTTTTAATTGGATGGCAGATATTGTAGATTTTAACTTATTAGATGCTGAATGATTTTGTATTTTTACAAATAGTTTTTTAAAACTTTACTTTGAAGTATATTAAGTTATTTAGAAATTGTTTGATCCTCAAAAGCTTGCAAATAAACTCTATTAGGCAGGGCTCAGAGCAGCCTTTAATTAAAAGCTCATTTTTCCAAACTACTGAGGCAATAATTTTCTGAATGCTCACTCAATGCCATGTGGATTATACAGATTTTCTCCCTCTTAATGGTGAGATCACCGACTGTGTTTAGCCCATATGAAAGTCAGGGTTGCACCTTCTTTTTCTTTCATGTGTTTCTCTCCCCAATCTCATGTAATTTCCTCATATGCATACACAAATGACTGTTGAAGTGAGGGCTGAAGACCTCTGTGCATTGCACTCCTCTTTGATATTATTCCATGCAAACCCCAGCTATTTATGCCTTCTCAGGCTGCCAACATGATATCTTCAACACAAGGATCTCACCAGCCTCCTCCCAGGCTTCCTTGTCCTTCTGTGCCAGTTGAAGACTCGTATAGGACAGAACAGGGGCAATCACAGTGTTCGCCTCGGTTGTTGCCCCTCTATTAGGTCACTATCCTTTACTGTCTGAAGTCCCAAGTCCACATACTACTGTTTCTTAAATTTTATTTAGTTGATAGTTATTTTCAGGAGCGACAATAAATCTGTTGCCTTCCATAAGTTTTGAAGTTTAGCAATCTCTTACAGTTGTTCTGTTCCTACCAACAACATAGAAAAAGACTGAGGAAAAAATATATACATACATATTTTTCTTAATAAAAATTAAAACATTTGAATTCATTCCAGTCCACCTATAAATAAAAATGCCTAAGAGATGATGGGTGACTTGCTTAAAGTCCCTAATGTTGCTAGTGATAGAGATAAGATGCCAATATAGGACTTACTTTATTAACTCACAATCTTTGAACTATTAATGGAGTTTTTGAGATCAAAACAAAGTAAACAATCACACTTTTCTGATCATACAGTTTTAAATATAATTTGATTTAAATAAAGTGCATTTATGGGCAAAATTCTTTAATGCTTTTTATTCTAAGAACAAAATAAAATCCATTAACTTTCAGAATGTTAAGAAGTTAACACTAGAATTTTTATGTAATAAGCAATATATTTTAGAAAAAATAATTTAGAATATTAAGCATTTTCCATTCTGGATTAGTAGTATTCATGTCAAAAAATTAGAAGAGGAGTAAAAAAAAAGGAAGGTAAAATGATGTATTTGTTTTACAACTTTCAGATCAATTCCTAAATTAAACAAATGCAAAAGAACATCAGAAAGAATTTTCATGAACATTGCTTTTAATTAACAATCAGCACAAGAAGTGTGATGATATATTACATGTATTCCTTCATGAAATATACATGTTATAAATCTCATTAATCTTCCATTAACAGCTTAGCTTTTTTGGCACCAGTAAAGAATTTACCTCAACTTATTTTAGTTATTATAGTAAATGACCATTAGTTTATAGTAAAGTGATTTATTATGAATAACATATTATTTGCAGCTATTAATAACTCTAAATCTTATTATGATCTATCTCAGTAGATCAATAAACTTAGATGAATATTCTGAAGAGAAGTAGTGGGCTTCCATATAAGATCTGGAAGTCACGTTACTATGATAAACATCATATAACTAAGATATACAGTCCCATATGCCTGGGATTAAAATGGGGTCAAATGAAGAATCAAGGCAAAGTTGGTATTTTAATTTGTAAATAGACAGTTGCACTGTACAACCTGCATTACCAGTCCTGCTGGGGGTTGTTATTCATTTAGAAAAATAAAATATTTAATAATTCTTTAAAATATGTTCATAGGAATCCTCAATAAAAAGGGTAATTTTAAGATGAAGAAATTTCACATTTCAGGAATAAGAAAATATGATTATATAAAGGGTTAAACCAAGGTTGAAACTCTCCAAAATGGGTTTATTTGAATACTTACAAAATTGTTAAACTTTAAAATATCAGGATCAACTTTGTCCAAATAATGTGCTATTGTCAGAACAATGACTACAGGACTATAATACTGTAATATAAAAAGACACTTACAATTATTTGTAAATGACTAAGAAACTATTTAAGGGACTTTTTGGGCAGAGATAAGGAGAGATTCACTCCTTGGCATGCCCCAATTAAATTGTTTATTTTTATGAAACAGTCAGTTAAATATTTAACACTGTAATAGACAAATATCAGTCTAAAGTATTTTTCAGCAAAGCCATTTTTTTTCCTACTGAGAATCAGTAATTTATAGTCAGATGTCACTTGGAGAAGGGAGCTTTCTTCGAACTTTTGAAGACTCTGAACAATGGAGAACCCTCTCCTACTATCTTAGGAGGAACAGATAATGTAAAGTTTTTTGACAAACTTCATGCATGATATATAGTCACTATTTTCCTAAGGCCAAGGTGACTTAAAAGTCTTCTTTAAACCCAAAGTGATTGATAAGACATCCTATTATGTCTTTTCCTTTCTCATTTTCTGGGATTGGGTTGCAGACAAAAGTGGTTTCCTCAATGCTCAATAAAAAATATTACAAAGTGGCAAGCATATCATGACATAAGATAGGATATAACTCTACAAAAATGTTATGCTATATAATGTATAATATTAACTATCTCTTGGATTTTGACTAGCCCTTGCTTTGTGGTACAATATTCTCTAAATTTTAGTTTATGTTTTCATTTGGCCAAATATACATTTCCATGATCATTTCATAGAAAATGGCCAAAAACCTCACACACCTAAATTAACATGGTCTAAATTTATCCAGCCCTGGAAAGTAAGTCTGTTCATACTAAACATTTATTTTACTACTTAAAGTATACACAGTACTTTATCATTGTGTTATTTATCATCACAATAATTCTGGAAGAGCATAATGATGATATCCCCATTTCAAAGATTAAAAAAAAAAACATAGCTCAGAGGCTTAAAGATAGAACAACCAATAGGCAAACAGCTGTAAATCAAGCCTTCATGTTCCACATTTTATTCACAATAAACTATTAGTCATGCACCATTTTGGCACAATTTAATGATGTGTAAAGGTATAATTGTGACCTGACATAGGCAAACTTTAGTTTTAAAAAATACAATTTGGAGGTCTTTTCAAGTAAGCAGAGCGTGTTTTAGACTTACATATGCATTAGCTCATAAGCTACCTGTTTTGTTAGGTAGTTAAGGAGAGATGTTGTCAGGAAAATATTCTGGCATATGGTGTAACTACTGAATCCATCGCAGTGCCACTTTTTATATTGTTTTATGATCAGTAAAACAAGGCACATTATGTCTGCAGGGAACAATAATTTACCACAGATTCTGTTTTTTGTTTTTCACTTAGCTTGCACACTAAATTACGAAGGCAGGTTGTTTCTTGGTGTTTACTGAAATTTAGAGCAAGTACATGTTTTTCTGTAAATATCCTTTCGATTAAAAGCTGCTACACAAAACTTGGGGGTGGGGCTTTCTTGTTGGGTGATGGGTAAGGGAAGGTGAAAGATAACTGATTTATATAGAATTCTGACTGATGCTGTTTTAAGCAGTTATAGAAAATGTTTTAATCAAGAGTCAATGAATGGTGAATGAAAATAAATATGATTAGCATAGGAACATCAGAGACAGATTGTGTATCATGAATTTAGAGTCTGAGATGTTTTCTTACCTGAGTAAATCCTTCCCATTCTGTGCACTCATGTCCAGCATTTTTAATTAAGCACCGATCTTTCTATTTCTCAAAAAGTCATAAAATATAAAATGAAAAACTTTTCATTTTTTAACATCAATGTGTGAGAGAAATATCCATCTGTATCCTCTCTCTCACCCCCAACTAGGGACCTGGCCTGAAACCTAGGCATGTGTCCTGACTAAGAATAAAAAAAAAAACTGAGACCTTTTAGTTCACAGGCCAGTGTTCAATACACTGAACCACACCAGCCAGGACCAAAATTGATTTTTAAGACAACCATAAAGAGATGTTATTGGTATTAGATAATGCATTAATATCTCATATGTCACACTAGAAAAATAATTTCCTTTGTAATGCTGAAAATAGTGATCCAAAGAAATAGCTCAGCAAAATACCTACTGGAAAAGTCATTTTATCCCTAGCTCCTTTATTTTGCAGTACTTTGGGGAAATATGAATATAATCAGAAGACTTTATAGCTGCACTTAAATATTCTTTTCCTCAGGAAAAAATAAAATAAGACAATAAAATATTCCAAAGAAACAATTGCTTAGATGACTGGATTTGCATCTTGTTTTGTTTTATTATTTTTCACTGAATGTGTTTGAAAAATGAAATGGGATTTACGGCATGATTATTCTACAGAATTTCTTAAAATGATATTATTACTATGCAAAAGCAGTCTAGCATCCTTGCCCAAAGATATAAAATACACCCAAGGATTCAGACTTCTTAAAAGATGTTTAATGTTGGTGGTATTATTAGGAGCTTAATGTAGTTCATGACAAAACTAATTCACATTTCAAAAATAAATTTAATAATTATTTAAATAAAAAGAACAAGTGAAGTACTAAGGTTAGGTTTTTGGACAAGGTCCTATTGTTAACATATCTGCATTAATGTTTAACATTAATTATCTCAATGGAGTTAACTTTTGACAGACAGTTTTCAACTACAAGGCAGTCCTATATCCCTGTGTGGGATATGTGTTTAGTCATCCATCATTGGTTATGATGTGATCTATATTGCGTTATTTTAATTCAGAGTGAAGCTAGTATGGTCTATCCTTAACCAATGATTCATGCTTTATATTTTCAGTGTCATTTCTGAAAAAAGAATAATGCTAAAGTTTGTTATAGAAAAGTTAGCATATGTATTTTAATTACATATTAATAGAATATGAATGGCTTGTTTCTATCAAATACATTATTATTCAATGTTATGACCTGAATTCTGTAAGAATAAAATCTGTATGTCTTTATTGTGGAGTATAAAAAACCTTAGGTTTCTACTGTAAGAAACTCTTATGTAATCTTCACTGAAACCACGCAGACTTAAAATTCCATTACTGTGGACTTTATCATATTTTACAACTATAGTTTATACTTGATATTAAAAGGGATGCCTGAAATATTATCCTCCATTTAACCCTTGCAAGGATTCAATTGTGCTTACCTTTAGCACTTGTTTTTGTGTTAGACTATTAAGATGTCATTAACAATCAAAAAATTCGATCTTTTAAGTATGAAATTCTATGAGTTTTGATAAATGTATAGGCTTATGAAACTAAATTATATGGAACACTTCCATCATTGGAAAAATGTTCCTCTTGCCATGTTGTATCAACTGTTCCCTGTACCCCAAGCATCGATCTGTTTGAGTGCACCCGGATGGCATAACAGGAAGCCATTCTGAATATAGCTGTTTAAGGTCAGCTTCTTTTACTTAGCATAATGCATTCGGGAATTATGTATATTATTCCTGAATTAATAATTTATTCTTTATTGGTGTTGAATAGTACTTCATTGTAGACATAATGTATAGTTGTGTATCCTTTCACCAGTTGAAGGACATTTGTGTTATTTCCAATTTTGACAATTATAACTACACTGCTACATAAACTTGTGTGTATGTTTTTGAGTGAACATAAGATTTTATTTTTCTTGGGTATATACCAAAATGAGAATTGTTTGATTTTGACACTTAACTTTGGTAATGAACTATCAAACTGTTGTCTAAGGTTGGTGTACTCTTTTGAATTTCTACCAGTATTCTATGAGAGTTTTACCACCCTTAAAGGTATAGTGGCATTTTGTTGTGGTTTCAATTTGTATTTTCCTAATGACTAATTAAATATAGCATTTTTATTGATGTCTCACTTATCATTAAATCTCTGATAAAGTATCTTGAAATATTTTTCCCATTTTAAGTAAATTGTATATTTACTGATTTTAGGGTTCTTCACATATTCTAGATATGATTCCTTTATCTGATATATATTTGATTTTTTCCCCTTAGTCTATAGTCTTTCAATTTTTTAACATGTATCTTTGAAAGAGTGAAACTAAATTTCCTTTTTCCTTCTTTCCTTCCTCCTTCCCTCACTCTCTCCCTTTATCTTGTTCTTTTCTTTCTTTTGCATACAGATGTCTAATTGTTCTAGCACTAATGTTTTAACAAGAACCTGTTCTTTCTCTAATGGACTTACTTTTCAGCTTTGTTAAAAATCAGTTACCATATGTAAAAAATCAGTTATGTTTATGGTGGGGACTAGCATGCTAAATAATCCCTCTCAGTGCTTCACCCTTAATATTCCATCTTCCCTGTGTGAATATGATTTAGATGTGATCTCTCCCCATACTCTTGCCCCTGCCTCAGTAGCTGACATTATTGCTTAATAACTCCTTATCATGGTAGAATTGTCTGGGAGGGGATTTGTGTCTTTCCCACCCGTGGTCCACAAACTTTCTCTATGCCTTCATCATCACTGGGGGATTTTTGTTATCTTCTACTGTGTTTCCATTCTTTCATGTGAAGAGACAATAAGTTTGCTGGACAAAAGTATGAGACACTGCTATGACCTTCCCTTAGGTCTGTGGCTCCTATGTTTCTCTGTATTCTCAGATTACACTATCTGAGACTAGAATTTGTCAAAACTTAGTTGTGTACTTCATACCTGCTGGTATGTCATCTAGAATCTCTGTTTCCTTACTGTCCCACACATGGGCCAGTGCTTGTGTCCTGTCTTTCCTCACAGGGAAAAATTCCAAACTACTTTTTTTCTTGTTAGAGTGGGATCAATACTATTTCCAGTTTCCTGCGTTCTTAATGGAAGTAGAACTTTTTCCTGGGAAGAAGCAGTTCTCCTTATCTTTCATATAAGCATTAGACTGACTTCCTCCCAGAGCTGTGACTGTCTTTGTAGGTCTTGTTTCTGGACCAGTTTACAACAAAAGAGAATAGATTAGGAACTGCCAAGACTTGTTTCTAGTATGTGTGATTCTGGTAACTCAGAGGGTAAAGAATATGCCTAGACGTGAATTATCCTGTGAAGATTGCTTAGGGTTCTGGCTTTCAAACACTTCCCCAATTTCAGCCCACACTCTTTCCTTATAAATCAAAGGTTTGAGATCAAGGCGCTGTTCGTGTGAATTTTTGAACAATCTGAACAGTATTTATCCTCTTTGCTCTGGCCATGATGAGGTTATTATGTTGCCAACAGTGGTTGGCAAAAACCACCTCAGATCCTTTTTAATTGCAAGCCGTTAAAAGGCAAATATAGAGTATATATTAAAAAATAAGCAATCAGTGAAATACAACAAGCTCTATAAAAACATTACAATTCAAAATGTAGAGCCCATCTTAAATAATAATAATAATAATAATACATTACCCCCTGTATAGATTTATCCTAATTTCTAATTTATGTTAGATTGAAATTTAAGCTTGCATTACATCTATGAATTTAGAGCTAAGAAGCATCAATCTTGTATCAGGGAAAAATATAGAAGAATAAAAATCATAATTGCTGAAATAAAACTACATCAGTACCACTTATCATGTATTTCACACTATAGAAAAGTTTTGGTAAAGAAAAAGTCTAATAATATATTCCATTGGAAATAAGAAAATGAGGAAGCAAAAAAAAAAAATAGGAAATAACAGGGTTCATAGATTCAAAAATTTATATTTTATATAATAAATCTGAGAAAAAGGGGAAAATTCAATGGACAGAACAATGAATAGAACCAAAGTATAATACAAACTAAGTTTTCAAAGGAAAAAAATGTAAATCCAGAATTCAAAAAGGCAAGTAAAGTAATGTGACCCATTTTATAAACCGCTTAACCCAAGAATGGTTAAGAATGGAATGGTGGCTAGCAGCTAATCCTCCTAAAAGATGAAATCAATAAGTTAAGCATGTTGCTATCTTAAAGATGTCCATGTAATCCTATAAAATTTGTCCCACATAGTTCTTTGATTTGGCTTCATGAAAACTCAAGGATGAATTTGTGACAAATGTTAAATAATGATTTAAGACTTTATGAAATGTGATCCATTTATTGTCTGACCTCATCATATGGCTCTACCCTATTTTCTCTTTACCTTGGTGTATTTTGCATTACTTTCATATACTATATCATTCTCCAACTATAGTCAATAGTTTTAACCATATGAAATTACATGTATATTAATTATTTAAAAATACACAGTTATACCAAAATAATAAATGCTAAAAAATGGTGGAGAATCTAAATTTTGAAGGTAGTGTGCTTGGAAATGAGATCTTTATATCAGCAAAAAATGTTTTTCTATACATGCAGTCAGAAAAAGAGATATATTAGGATTTTCAAGTGCTTTTAAACTTGCCAACCAATGAAAAGATATATTAATCAGTAATAAAATGTAGTCACCTGGGAAATCTCACTCATCTGAGACACTATAAAAACATTTATAAATAAGACATTATAGGAATGATATAATAATGACAAAGTATATAAAAACTATATTAGATCTCCAGTAATGCATAACATATTACCCCTAAACATAGTGACTTAAAACAACACACATTTATTATCTTACCCTTTCTATGGATCAGGAATCTAGGCATGTTTCAGGTGAATACTGTACTTTCAGATCTCACAGCTTTCATTCAAGTTATCCTCTGGGCTGTAAGAATCTCCTGCTCCTATAGGCATAACCTATTTTCAAACTCACATGGCTGTTTGTAGATTTTAGTTGCCCAAAGGGTATTAGACTGCAGGCCCAGTTCTTTGTTGACTACTTGCAGGTGTTAACCCTCAGTTCTTTCCCATGTGACTTCTCCACCATGGCTTCATTACAGTGTGAAAGTTGCCATGGCGATAGTTTTAACAATTTGACTGCTCACAATCTTTATAAGCTGCTCCAAGAAATAATATCCATTAAATATTCTTGATCCTTAGGTAGAATTTGTATTTTTTCCTCAGTGCTGGTATTTATACTTTGCACAAGTAATAAGCATGTAAAATATACTTCCTATGTCATAGTAACACACTGTGTATATTAGATTCTCTAGTTGACTATTAGCTTTTTGGGGGTATGAACCAGTGATATTTTTTTGTAATTCATGGCGATATTACAGAGAGCTCTGCATATATGGTGACATTATAAAAATAGTTGTTAAATTTCCGGTTGAGATGTAGGTAGGTATCTACCTCTGGTTGGAGATGTAGGTAGACACACTTCGCTTCCTCATGCAACCACAAAAAGGAATTACATCTAATCTCAAAACAATTAACACCTAGAACTGTCAGAAAATCAAACTGTGTGGCAGCCAGACAACCAAGGATTTAAATAAGTAAGTAAAACCACATTTACTCAGACAGGTAGGAGGGGAGGAGATGTGGAGACAGAGTGGAGAGACAAGGAGACACACTGTGGCTCAAAGAGGCGGCAGCAGTGGTGAAAGGAGCAGAGGTGATCCCACATTCATATGTGGTGGATAAAACTCGGGAGGGAGACTTTGGGAGGACGTGATCCCAGTCCCAGGCCAAACTGCACAAGCCAGTGTTCCAGCTCCTGGAAGATGAATCCCCATTACTTGTGGCTGTAAAAACCAGTGGGGGTTGGGGAGGCAGAAGTAAACGCCAGATTTTCTGAAAACTCCACTTGAAGGGCCCATGAGGTCTTGAAACATATGCAAACCCACTGCTCTGAGATCCAACACTAGGGAAGCAGTTGGAATGGTGGTAGTCACATATGGGGAGTGTATGAAGTGACTAGAAACAGGATGAATGCTGGGCAAATCCCCAGATGCCAAGCAGTGGCATGGTCCCTTCTCTGAGCCCTCCCTCCACATAGTCACAAAGCAGTGAAGCGGGTTGCCCCACCCTAGTGATTACCTAAAGCTCCATCCCACACAATTTACCAGTGCCTTTTACAGGGAGTCAAAGCACTGCCTAGTACAAAGAAACAAACACAGGGAGGCTGACAAATTGAGGAGACAAAGAAATATGGCCCAAATGAAAGAATAAAACAAAACCCCAGAAAAAAAAACTAAACAGAATGAATATAGCCAACCTATCAGATGCAGAGTTCAAACACTGGTGATCAGGATGCTCAAAGAATTCTTTGAATATGGAACAACATAAAGGAAGAAATAAAGGTTATGCTGAGTGAAAAAAAAAAAAAGAAAAATTTACAGGGAAACAACAGTGAAGGGAAGGGAGCCAGTATTCAAATCAATGACTTAGGACATAAGGAGAAAATAAACATTGAACCAGAACAGAAAGAAAAAAAACAAGAATTCCAAAAAATGAGGATATTGTAAGAAGTCTCTGGGACATCTCTAAATGTGCCAGCATCTGAATCATAGGGATGCCAGAAAGAGAAGAGAAAGAGCAAGAAATGGAAAACTTATTTGAAAAAAATGCTGAAAGAAAACTTCCCTAATTTGGTGAAGGAAATAGACATACAAGTCTAGGAAGCACACACAGTCACAAGTAAGTTAGACCCAAAAAGGACCACACCAAGACACATCTTAATTAAAATGCCGAAGATAAAAGATGAAGAGAGAATCTTAAATGCAGCAAGAGAAAAGGAGAGGGTTATCTACAAAGAAGTTCCCATGAGACTATCCATTGATTTCTCAAAACAAACTCTGTAGGCAAGAAGGGACGGGCAAGAAGTATTCAAAGTGATGAAGAGTAAGGACTTACAACCTAGATTACTCTATCCAGCAAAGCTATCATTTAGAATGGAAAGGCAGATACAGTGCTTCCCAGACAAGGTAAACTAAAGGAGTTCACCATCAGCAAGCCATTGTTATATGAAATGTTAAAGGAACTTATTTAAGAAAAAGATGAAGATTAAAACTATGAACATTAAAAGGGAAACAAATTCACAACTATCAAAAACAGAATATAAAAAATAAAATAAAACAAGCTAAGCAAACAACGAGAACAGGAACAGAGTCATGTATGGAGATCATTTGGAGGATAATCAGCTGGAGGGGGAAGGGAGATAAAGGGGGAAATGGAACAGGGACTAAAAAGCACAATTGGTAGGTACAAAATGGACAGGGAGGGTGTCAAGAATAGTACAGAAAGTGGAGAAACCAATGAATTTATGAGCATGACCCATGGACATGAACTAAATGAGGGGGAGTGCTGTAAGGAAGTGGGTACCAGGCAGAGGGGGCAAAGTGGGAAACTGTGGAACAGTTTGGAACTGTTCCAAAAAAGTGGAACAACAGTAGTAACATAATAAAATGTACTAACATAGTTGTTAATAGCAAATAATATATTACACAAATTATCAATTAAGCTATTTTTACAAAGTCTTTTTATTTACTTCATCCTTATTCAAGTGAATTATTTAGGTGAATAGATATTAAGTAATTTCCCCACAAATATGAAAAGATATTGAGTCAGAATTTGTGTGAATTTGTGTTAACTAAAAATTTAAAATTGAGAATTATTTTCATCAACTAGTAAAGGAGCTGTATAAAAATATTTAATTAGGAAGAATTCACCTTCCTAAAATACCAAGCCAGGCCTTCATTTTTTTCACTAGGGTGATAGAGAAAATTATTGAATATTTAAACAAGTGTGATGCTTCCTGAGTATCCAGTTTCAATAGAAGTTTTAAGGTAGAAAGGAAAAAATGAGGAAAGAGAAAATTGCGGGATTCCTGTTCCTTTCATGCAGATGGAGACTTCCTGGAGAGACTTGTACCAAATGTCCTCATTGACCACCTTTCTCTCCTCCTCCAATTAAGTTACATTACACCTGCTGCTGTGGCATTAAATCTCAGAGGCAACCTTCTGCCATGTATCATAGTTAGCAAGCTTAAATCCATCCAATTTTTATAGCCTCATGACTCCTAGTTCATTGCATTTAATGAGTAACCAATACATATTTATTGAAAAATGTATGCAATCAGCTGAAATATCCAATAAGATTTTCAAGAAGTAATGCTATCACAACTACGATAAAAGATTCCTACTTAAGTTTGAGTGTGTAAATAATATTATTTCAAGACAGGAAACAGCTAAAATATGGATGAAGTATTTTACTTTAACATTTACTTTTACAATGAGAAGACACAGAGCTAGACAAAATATCAGTATAATTAACTTTTTTCTTTTCATTGAAAGACATTTCACCCTCAGGTTGATTTGCTTATTAAACCAGTATATAAGCTAGTTTCTTTACTTTTCATATATTGCATTGTTGATGACTGACAATTTTACCTCTCATTTTCTATCCAAAACAAAAAATCCATTTATAATTTACACAGTTATGCCATATGAACATGAGTTATAGGTAGGACTTTTTCAGTAAATAATAATGCTTCAAATTGTTTCATGTATTTCTTCCAAAAAATTCAAACTGTTTGACAGTTACTATATCATTATTCTCATTTCCTAGATGTCACTCTCTTTCTTTTTAACATCATCTGGTAAATATGCTAAGACACAAAAATACTTCATAGAATATAAATTAACTGATGAGGCCCAAAGAATGGAGAGGTGCTGGGTAGAGGGGGTCATCGGCAGAAAAATTGGGACAACTGTAATTGCATAATCAGTAATATATAATTAAAAATAACAAAAATGAATAAATAAAATTAGAGTTTGGGAAAAGTAATAATAATAATTACATAATACCCCTTCTCACTGATATCCCCTGCGAGGTACAAATGCCTCTGGGAACACAGTAAACTCTCTCTGCTTTATATATCTTGTCACTCCATGTTGTTCAGCCTAGTGTCTAGGAAACAAGAGAGTCAATGAAAGCCTGTGTATTGGCTGCCAAATCTGTGATTCTAAAGACCACTCAAGTGGACAGAATAGTGTACTGTATTGTGCCATTCAAACCTGATAACAAACAAGTGATAATACTTGTCTTATTTGCCCTGAAGATTAAAAGTATATGTGTTGGACTACATTATTTTATAGTACAAATGATGTAAAAAAAATAGCATGATGTATTGAAAAAAGCAAACAGAAACCTAAAGTTAAAACATAGTACTAGCACTCATAAATTGTGTGTCTTTTGCAAATGACTTTTTTTGAATCATCCTATTCTATTTACAAAGTAAGAAAAATAATTACCTACTCTATATAAATATTCTGTGTCTGTGCGTGTGCAAAGTTTAAATGAATATAAAAGCTATTTCTAATAATAGACTCAAATGAGAACATTAGCTGTTTAAAACATGTTTATTCTGAATGATCTGGGCTTATGGACCAATTGGAAAAATCAAAGACTGGTCTCTGTTATAAATTTAACCAGTGAAGCTAAAATTGGTGTTAACTTTTATTTATAAAATAAAAAATTATACCTCAAAGAGTTTTTAAATTTTGTCCACCATTTTCTTGTTCTTTTGTTGTTGTGGAGGTAGTGTGAAGAATCCCATTATAGTTTAGAATTTTTTACCATGTCACAAAGAAACTTACAAAAGGAAACAACTTTAGAAGTTAGATGCTTTAATTTCAAAATTCTCTATTTTTAAATGACATGTTTACCACTCCTAATGTTATATTTTCATAATACATATCAATCATTAGGCAGTGATATCCTATTAAAGGTAATTATTGACATTCCAATTTTGGTATGAATAATATGGTCTCAATCAATATCACATATTGAATGAGGAACCCTCGCTTCAATGTACTATCTGCATCAATTATGAGACATCAGATTGAATCATGATAGTTATTCTTTAGGATCACTGCAGTTTAGTTGGTCTTTAAATGTCACCTTCTCCTTAGAAAAATATAAACAGGTCTTGATATAACTCAATAAATAGTTATTTAACTAGCAAACATGTTAGAAAACATTCATTGCAATCAGATAAAAAAGCAACAGCACTGAAAAAAATTATAAATAGGGAGTTGTGGAATGTTCTGGGGTCCAGACCAGGGCAGAGAAGCTTAATTAAATATTATTTTTTATTTTGTTTTAACATATTTCTTTTTGGACTAGCAATAAGTACAGTGCTTTCTGTATACACATAATTTTTAATCTTTTTTCTCATTTTCTATGTATGCTAATCCTCACAAAACACTATTATAATTTTCATATTACATATAAGGACACAAGAACCATTGAACTTAAGTAGCTTGTGCATGACAGCTCAGTTAAGCAACAAATACGGATTTTGAATTCAGGATGTACAGATGGAAGATTTGTGTTCTTACCCACCAGGATACATTTTCTCTGCACTATGTGCATGGTAGATAATACATCCTCTGAAGATTTCCACCTTCTGAAGTATATACACAACTTGTAAAATACTCTTGTCTTGTAAATATGATGAAATATCACTCCTATGATTAGACTATTAATCAGTTGACCTAGAGTCATTAAAATAGTTTCTGGAGCTGTTACTAGCCTACAGAGGTGATCCTTTAAAAGAAAGTGGACCCTGCCTAAAGTCAGATTCTCTAATAGAAACATTCCCCACTGCTGGCTTTGAAGACAGAGGGTTTCACCTTAAAGCCAGGACCTGAGAAAAGTTCCTAATTGCTCCAAGCAATATTTGACCATTAGCCATCCAAAAAAAAAAACAGAACTTCAATCCTACAAATGCGAGGAACTTAATGTCGCCAGTAATTTTGACTGAAAGAGGACACCAAGCTACGCATGAGGAAGCAACCTCAGCAAAATCTTTTTTGTTTTTTCACCTACCAGAAATGTACCTTATTTATTTATTTATATTTTAGGTTTCTAGTTCTTTTATTTATTTTTATTTTTTACACTGTTGTTCAATTACCCTTGTCCCCATCCCCCCTGTTACTCTCCCCTGCCCTTGGGACATTAGTATTTCAACATAATACCCCCACCTCCCACATTCAATCCTCCCCCCCCACCATTGTCTTTGTCCATGGGTCCTTCACACATGTTCCTTGATGATCCTTCCCCTTCTTTCCCCCATTATCCATCATACCCCTCTCCTCTGGTTAATGCCAGTTCTTCATTCCCATGTCCCTGGTTCTATTTTGCCTTCTTGTTTGTTTTGTTGATTAGGTTCCATTAATAGGAGAGATGATAACTTGAAGCATTGGTAGACCATTAGCTGTGGACACAGTTAACAAGGGCCTGGACTTCTGATGTATAGAAATGTTGAGATCATTAATGTATATTGTTTTAAACCATTAAGTTCATAGTAATTTGTTATGTGGCAATAAAAACTAATGTAAGATGAAAGTGTGATGTATGGAACAATCAGGAATAACCTCATTTGGAATTGTTCCATTTATTTTCTTCATTGTTGTGTGCTGCTATATATTCAGTACATCTGGGACAATATGTACATGGAGTCACATAATTTAAAGAGCTATATAATGTAATAATGCTTGCTTAACTAATTAGAGAGTTGCAAATGAATAGGGAACCTATCACGCACTGGGTCAATATTATTCATTCTGCATTCTTCCATAATTTTGTGTTCTATATGTACTGATCTCCTTTGGTATTTCAATGACTGTAAAAATTGTATCAGTTTACTACTGCTGCTTTAACAGAAGTTTATTTTCTTACAATTCTGGAGGTCAGAAGTAAAGATCAAGGATCAGCAGATATGGTTTCTTTTGGGACAACTCCTTTTGGCTTGCTATTGACCACCTTCTACTATATACTAACATCTGCAGCAGTCACTGTCCTCCAATGAAAGAAATTCAACAGAATCTGCATATTTATAAAGAAATGAATTAAATATATGTATTTAGAAGAATATATACCTATATTTTATTTTTATATGTGATTGTCTAAATGTTTGTGTACCCCCCCGAGATTACTATGTTGAAATACTAATGCCCAATGTGATGATATTAGAATATAGAGACTTTGGGGGGCATTTAGGTCATAAGGATGGAGCCCTCTCGAATGGCATTAGTATTTGCATAAAAGAGACTCAGCAGAACTCCATTGCCCCTTCCACCAGGTGAGGATAGAATGGGAAGTCTGCACCCAAAAAAGGGCCACCACAAAACTATGTTGGCATCCTAATATTTGAATTTCAGCCTCTACAATGTGAGGAAAAAAAGTTTTGCTTATAAGCTAGCCAGTCTGTGGTATTTTGTACTAGCAGTCCTCAAAGACACAATGTATGTTTTGGACTATAAGATGCACTTTTTAACCACATATTTTGCTTCAAAAAATTTTCCTCTATTTTCCTCCTCTAAAACCTAGGTGCATCTGGGGTCCGCACCATAAGATGCACCTAGGTTTTAGAGGAGGAAAATAGAAAAAAAAATTTGAAGCAAAAAATGTGGGAAAAATAGTGCATCTTATAGCCTTAAAAGTATAACACTTAGAATAAAATTTAACTGAATATCTGTGCAGGAGCCCAGTCAGGTTGACATACACATCACAAGTCCATCTCTTGTCAACTTGTCACCTATACATGTATCCTTAATCATATTTAATTTCCAAAGAAAGACATTAACAAGTTCAGAATTTTGCCTAACATAATCAAATCATCCAGCATACAGCTGAAAAGCAGTAATCCTTCCTCCAGAAGAAGAGATAAGGTCCCTGAGTTATGTGTACTCCTCTCCTTGATATCTCATATCTTAAGTACTATGATGTAAAATTAATAATAAATACTATGATAATTCATCAACATATCTTATATTAAATGATAACGCAAAAAGATAGAGAGGGAAACACATTTTCTAGCTACATGCACATACATATACATTCATAACAAAAGGAGGATACTCATAACACAGCTCTTATTTCTGTAGCCAGTTACATGGTTGAAGCTGGTATTTATAACTACCATCTGCTACTGCCCACTCTGTATTTCTGTTGCCTCCAACAAGCACCTCAGGTGGTCATAGTTCTTTAGCTGGTGGAGTGACCCAAACCTTCATTTCTGAAGGGTCTGGGTGACTAGTAGCCAGCCTGGATTCAGTTACTGTAGTTTTTCATTGACCTTATTGGTAATACTAAAAGATGTTCTTTATTCTGAATTTCTAAGCTTAAACTTTCTTACTTTCATTGTGGAATAGCAGTCTCATTTCCCCTTGGAAACCAGGGTCCATCACCCCACCCAATGAAGTATCTCCTCTCCTTGCCTATTTTTTCAGAGGTAGGTTGGGTCCAGAGTAGCCAGGTAGCAGTCTTAACTTCCAGGTCAATAGAATCATTACAACAATGACTCCTGACACAAGTATTCTTCCCTTTGGAACAAAGACTTCTAAGCCATCATGGCATCAGGTCATGGGAACAGAAAGCAAAAATTTTGCTAATGGATCATTAGGGAGTAACAGTAAATGGTCTCGTTCTCATTTTCACTCCTCATCCCTTTACTGTATATCCTGGCTATGGGAGGAAGAAACAGTGCCACACATTGCACACTGGATCAGAGCATTTACAGTTTTCTGGAGGATCTTATCCCAGCACTGCAAGGTAATACCTAGCTGGCTCTGTAACTGGGTCTTCAAAATGCCATTCCACTGTTCTATCAAGCCAGCTGCTTCAGGATGTCAGAAAAATTTCTGTGACATGAGTTCCTTGATTAGATGCAATGCTTTGTGAAAGAGCGTGGTTGTGGATAAGGAATTTTCCAAGTGTGTGGATGATAGTTTTGGAGAAGCAGTACATCCAGGGAAGATAAACACATATGCAGAATCTCTGTTCCAGTAAGGACAATTGCCCTTTCTATGACAGAAACTGTCCAGTGTAAAAAAAAAAAAAAAAAAAAGTGGCTGATCATCCAAGAAAGTACTGACACATTTGGGACCTCAGTGTTTACCTTTGTCGTGGACCCTGGATTGTGGGGTCTGGCTTGTAGTTGAACCAAAAGAAATTCACATGGACTACCGAATCCTGTGGAAGAAAAGGACCAGCAGCTTTACTCTAAAGAGAAGCAAAACCTTGGCCTTTGCTTTGAAAAGCTTTTATTGTCTTACTGGGCACATTGCTTGAAGGTTCTCATTAACTATGCACAGGTTCCTTTTAGGGGGTAGCCTTATTCAGAAAACAAAGGAGAGGATGCCAGTAATCACATCACTGAAAAGGGATATTTACAAATGAAAAGGCAAAAGTGGTCGTTACTCTGTCCTTGGAAGTTTAGCACGGATTTTAGGAAGTTATTTTGCAGTAAATGTTTGCTGAAAATCAGGGTAAAGGGTTTTTTTTGGCAAAAAGACCCAAAATAGCCTAGGCACATTGCAAACCTGATTTTCCACCGGAGAACCTATCTGTGGGCATGGGTCCTGTGCATCTCTGAGTGGGAGCTAGGCCCATGCCATGCAGAACAATCTCCTATGTATTCCCAGCAGTAAACATAAGCAGGTCTGCCTCAAGAGTAGAAGCCCATATTGCTGAGCCTTTGCATACTCTCCATCCCTGCCATCATAACCAATTTGTTCATGAGCCCATTGCTTGGTGACAGGGGTGTCTGTGGTGAGGCTGGCTGAAATCTACAGAAAAGGTCAGATCCACTTGATTATTAAAATATTTTATTTTTTAGTCACTCTCTGGTAAGCCTCCCATAAGACATAAATACCTTTACATGGTTCATCTATTCAGAGAGGTATATCCACATACTTCTCTAAATTTTTATCACCAATTTTTCAAATATTTTCCTTCTAAGTCCCTGAGCATTGAGCCAAATCATTGTCCATGGCCCATGAATTGATATACAGTTGTGCATCTGGCCATTTCTTCTTTCAAGCAAAGTGACACACTAAATAGGTGCATTGTTTGATGCTCTGCCCACTGGGAAGATGTCCCAGAAATGGTCTGTGATTCTCCCACTGTTCATTTTTGGGCAGTGCCTACATATCATGTAGAAACACCTCTAAAGCCAGCTGTGTCTTTCCTTCCTCTGTCACTTGATGGCAGGGAACTGCTCGTGGAGCCTTGGGTGTAGGCCGAGAGGAAGAGTAGTTGACAGCGTTGAGCATCATGAACATTTTTGGCTAGTTGTTCATGTACCTTATTTGTGTCTTCAGGACCTGCTCAGGTCTGTGAATCTCACTCAATCAAGTATATGCTACTTCTATTTGATGAAAAAGTATTGCTATACATGCCTACTTTATGGCTTAGTAAGTCAAATAACTCCCAGTTTTTGACCGACAATTCAGACTTCATGGTAACTTGTTGACAAGGAAATTTGGGGAAGATGTATGCAGATAGACCTCTCTGAGTATGACTTATTTCAAAACTGACAGGTAATATAAGGGGGGAAAATGTAATATTTATATTTGTATAGAAATATTTTAATAGAATTCATTTAAATTTAGTAAAATATATGAACATATTTATGTATATGTGACATTTGACCCTGTGTAATGAAAAAAAGAAAAATTAAGTGCAAACTTGAGGTTCTATTGATCACACTAGGGCTTGACAACCAATATTCTGTTAAGCTGTATCACATTTTATTGTGAGTCTGCAGTTGGAGCTGTGTAGAACTGCTGAGAAGTGTTTAGAGATAGGTTTTACATTCAGTCACAATCCAATCACCTGTAGCTGTTAGCACAATTCATGCACTGGAAATTGTCTAGAATGCATGAATTATTTATATATATGTGCATATGCATATATATGTGTATATATATACATGCATGAATATATATTTATTTATTTAATACTGGTCTGCTGCTAATCAGTTAAGTGATTTGGGGAAAGTACCTTGTCTTGTCTGAGCCTTAATTTCATCACATATAAAATGGTATTGAACAACACTTATTTCTCACAGATATTGTGATGAGATAATATAAAATATATATCATATGATTATATGTGAACAATATACATGTTTAAATTATTATTATTTACATGACCCTGACTTTGTATAGTTTTAAATATTTTTGCAGAATTATTGATGATTTCAACTTTAATTTAGTGGTTCACATAATAATAAAATTGCTATAACAACAGATAATTAGGGGATATTAATGCCCATTTGTTTTCAGAACATAAATGAAAATCTTATTAAAAGAGAAACAGCAGAGTGAAAGACTATCTTGTATTGGAGGAGACTACAGAGACAAAAACGAAATACAATGTAGGATCTTCAATTAGATCCTTGAAGGAACACTAAGAGGAAATGAGGAAAGTCAAATAATGTATGCAGCTTAGTTAATAGCATTGACCCTGTTAATTTGCTGATTTTGATAAATTACTGTGATTATATAGGATGCTAACATTTATGGGAACTGGGTAAAGAGTGTATGAGAACCTTCTGTACTTTTTTCAACTTTTCTGTAATTCTAAATAAAATGTTTTTTAAAATATTGACAAAAAAGTGGTTTTCAAGGCAAGTTTTTTTAAAATTTACACTTTCTTTCTCTGCTAAAAATGTCTCAGGAAATTCCTAAACTTTTCTTTGACTTTAGAAGTTTTTCATGTAGTAATATTTTATAAATAATTATAGGAACAGATTTCTATAATACATTAAAATGACTAATATGTTTCTGGTGATACCTAATTAACTTTGGATAATATAGCATATACACACAGACATATGCTATTTATGGGGAAGTCAACAACAATGTTAAAACTAAACTATTATTTGAAATAAAGTATAAAATAAAATAATATAGGATGTATAAGGTCTTTGTTAATTCTGAAAATTATTTCACATTACAAAACATGATTGGGATATTTTTATTGAAAGTTGTGTAATTTTTGTGTTCACTGAATGTAATTTTATGTCTTGCTAAATTCAATTAGACATCTAAATGAATGTGATATTTCAGTTTCATTCTAAGTAGTATTGTCGAGCATTTTTCTGATTTCACTATCTGCTTCACTTCGCCCTTATCTTTGTATTTTCATTTCTACTGCTGCACGTTTGTACATCTCTGGGTACTTATGCTGTGAATAAGCAGGAGAAAATGCTACAACTACTTTTGGGCCTGTGTCTCCCCCCAGAGGCCCACAGAGAAGAATATTTTCAAACATTGTTTCTAGTAATTTTTTGTGTATGTGGAGAAGCACAGATAAACATAGTGTTTATAGTTTTTTTATGGATCCTTAATATGATTATTAATTTAATAGGATTCATCCAAGTTAACTGGATTCTAAATATTATATAATGTGACAAAGAACTTTCTTGAAGAAAAATAATATAATGAATCACCCAAAAGTTATTAGAGTTTTCGATGTGACCTATGTATTTCATGATGCTTAAAGCTTAATCTTCATGAATTTCAGAATATATTCATGCACAATTTTTATTTTGCATTGTTGACAGTTTTTCTATTAGTTTTAAGGCAAAACTAAAATCTAGGCAAGACATATGATATTTGTTTACTTAATAGTTTGAGGCAAACCATTTTTGAAAATAAAAATTTCTAGAGTCATAGTACACTAATATTAAATGTTGTTTTAAGTCAGCTACTCTTCATACAATTCCAGTTTTCTAACTATGTTGCCAGAAAAGTAATTATTTTAACTTTTATTTCTAATTATGGATATCAATTAGTGACCACTTTGTGGAAGAAAAGCTTTCCTTGAAAACACTATTGCGTGGCTATATTCTATATTTAACCATTGTATGCGTATTTTAGCCCAAGCATCTTCATCATGTATTGAATGATGATTCACCTATTGGTATAATATACTTTATCTTTTCCCTTACCTCTTCTTCTTCCTACCTGACAAATATTTAACTAAGAGGCCTGCTCATCAGTTCTGCCACTTCAAACACTTTTAATATTTTCTTAAATTAATACCAGGAAAACAGCAAATCAAGCAGTACTTTCAATTTTGCACTGAGCAAATTGCTTTTTAGGGAGGGGTACTGGATATCTCCTGGGATAGGTAATGGGATGCAGAGCCTCTAACCTCTAGGTCAGCCTTTGTACCTAGCCTGGGTTGGTGGTGAGAAAAAGCCATTAGCCTTTGGTTACTGTTTGCTGACCTGTGTGAAATGAGTTGATGACTCCCATTCAGTTTTTAGTGGACAAGTGCATGGATTACATTTAGCAACTTTGTTGATAGTTCCCAAAAAATAGAGATGGTTTGAGTAGGCTGTGAGGTTAAAGTACTGACCTGCCAGATTAGGGTGACTTCCCTTGAAGGAGAACTTTGATCTTTTCTGGTCCATACTCCATATGTACTCAGTAGATATACTAATGAAGCACTTAGGGTTACTAAGGACTTCAAGCCACAACTTTAAATTCACTCTGCTTTCCCTTAATACCATGAAATAAAAACTTGTTATTTTTGAGAGAGATTCTCTTCTTGCTGGACGAATGCTTTGAATTTAACATTAAATTTTAGAGCTAATAGTGCAGTCATTTATGTTTAAAGACTCTTTAAAACTTACTGATTTTAGAGAGAGAAACATTGATTTGTTGTTCCACTTATTTATGCATTCATTGGTAGGTTCTTGCATGTGCCCTGACCGTGGATGGAACCCGCAACCTTGGCACATGAGGATGATGTTCTAACCAGCTGAGCAACCTGGTCAGGGTGGCGCAGTCACTTATTAATCAACAAATATAACTAATGAAACAAGACAAATGGCAAGTTTTATTTTTTAATTATTATTAAGTCCATCATTATTTTTACTCCAGCACTGTAATCTGAATTGTCCCTCAGAGAGAGGATTCATGGTTTTAATCCTTACCTTGATTTATGTTTTTGCCTGCATCTGGAATGCAATTTCTTTTCTCTGACTTCAAGCCCATCCCCTTATATCAGTCCCCAAGTTTAATTTTCATAATAAAGGCATTACAGAATACTCCAATCCACCCAAATTTAATTGCTTCTGACCAGTATCTGAATCACACAGTTGAACAATACATCATAGTTTCTCTGATCTTTTTGTCTTACTCATTATTTTCTATATTATTCTTAACTTTGCTAGTAGAGTATAATTATTGAAAGCAAGAGTAATGCTTTGTGTTCATTTGGCATTTCCTAGATTATCTAGTTGAATAGAATTCACAGGTTTATTGAGTAAACTTTTATGCCATTTTCCTGGAGCATTTATTTCTCATAAATTCACAGATTATGTGAACATTGTGACTTTTATTGATATTATCTTTCCTTAAAATTGATACATATTGTCATAAACATTACTTTTAGGAATGCAAAAGTTCTTGGAGAGGATGTATAGTTGAACAATATACAATAAACTGGGACAAATCAATAATCTCTCTGAATGTTAGTGTCTTTATCTATAAAATAGAGATAAAAAAATAGAGATAGCTGATTATTGCATCACCTGATTATGAGAAAAATAAATGAGGCAAGGTGTGGGAAAGACCTTGCAAATAGTTGTCCTATAAATTTCAAATGTTTTCCTAAGTACTGTCTAAGTAAGTTTTGGTTAACTATTTTTTATTTGACAATGCATCTGTTATAGGTTGGATTGTATCACTGAAATATTCATATGTTGAAGTACTAACCCCAAGTACTTCAGAATGTGTTCTGAATTGAGATCAGGGTTGTCACACCTGCAACTAGTTAAGGACAGATGAGGTTAGATTACAGTAGGGTGGGCCTCTAATTAAAAATGACTGGTATCCTTATGAAAAGGAGAAATTTGGGTACAGAAGCAATCAAGGAGAATGCCATGTGAAGATAAAGGCAGAGATCAGACTGATGCTTTTCCAAGAGGAGAAACACTAAAAATAGCACACAAACAACCAGAAGCCTGACAGGAGGCATGAAACAGATTCTTCCTCACATTCCTCAGAAGGAATCAGCCGTCAGACATCTTTATTTTGGATTTTTAGCCTCCAGAACTATGAAATAATAATTGTCTGTTATTTAAGTCACCTAGTTTGCAGTACTTTGATATGAGTCCTAACAATCTAATACAGCATCTTACATGAAACAAGTTACTTATAAAAATAAACAAAATAACCACCAAGAAAATGAAGATGGCTTTAAAAAGCTTTGTGCTTCAAAGGTCACTATTAAGAAAATGAAAAGATAAACCATGAAATGGAAGAACATATTTGCGTATATCAAATAAAGACCTTTTATCTAGAAGATAAAAAGTATTCTTGCAAGTCAATAAATAAAGATAAATAACCCGACTAAAAAGTGGGAGGCAAACCTGTATAGACTGTTCTCCAATGGACACATACAAATGGCCAGTAATCACATAAAAAGTACTCCATACTATTATCTACAAGGAAATAATGCAAATAAACACAATGAGATACTATTTTGTATCCACTAATATGAAAAAAAACAACAACAAACAAATGTAATAGCCAGGCAAGGATGTGGGGAAGTCAGAACACTCTTAAACTGCTGATGGGAATAGAAAATGGTGTAGCCACTTTAGCAAACAGTGTGGCAGCTTCTCAAATAATCAAATATAGTTACTGTAAGACCCAGCAATTCCACTCCTAAGTATATACCAAAACAAATGAAAACATATATCCAAACAAAAATTTGGACATGAATATTTTATAGCAGCATTATTCATTATAAACAAAAGATGGAAAAAATAAAAATCTCCATTAACTCATGAATGGTTGAAATAAGTGATAAATACATATATATAATGAAATATTATTCTGCTATAAAAGGAATAAAGTGAACAAAGTACTGATGCATGCCGTAGCATATGCAAAAAAAAAAAAGCATTATACTAAGTGAAAGAAGCCAATTATAAAAGATCTATGTTACATTAAACCTTTAAATACAATGTCCAGAGTAGGTGAGTCCATAGAGTCAGAAAATAGATTAGTGATTACTTAGTTCTTAGGGAGTGGAGTGCGGTGGGGTGATAGCTAAAGAATACATGTAGTATTTCTATTTGAGGTGATACTTCTATTTGAGGTGATATAAATGTTCTGAAATTAACTGTGGTGATGATGACACTTATCAGTTATGAAAGGATTTCAACCTAAAATGGAACCTGAAAGGAAATAAAATGGAGAATCTCATGCATGCAACCTTAGTAAAATGAAATTTAAGAACTAAGACATCAATTTACCATAATCTCATTATTGACAGAAAACTGAAATTTAATCACTTGACTAATGAAAATCTACCAAGAACCTCTCCCCACTCTGAAACCAATGATCTTGCTGCTTGGCCTCTAGCTGAACCCCCCATCCCTTCTTCACACTCCCTGACCATGAATGCAGCCTGCCCCAAAACATACCAGATTGTATGCTTAATCTGCATATCCCAAATTGCAGTTTCTTTGCTGTTCACAAATAAACTCAACTTTTGGTAATTTGAGCTTGTCTCCGTCTTCCTCTTTATTCAGGTTGACATTGTGAATGTAATAATAACTATTGAACTGTACATTTACAAACATAATAATGGAAAATTATTTTGAAAAAAAAAAAGACATACTGACATTAGCTTTTCTATTTTCCCATTGAAGGTGAAAAGGTTAAACCTCACCTAAGTATCTGTCTCTTTTCTATGACATTCTCTCAATTTTCTCAGTTTACATTGCCTTGTTCTATTGAATTAACTTGGATACTCCCTCTCACTAATTCTCTTTATTCTTTATAGTCTTGATTAATATAATATTTTAACCTCACCTTTGTATAGTACTGTTTCTGAGTTATGGATGATGGGATGACATTTTGTCTCTGTGTATCATTAATACTTAACAAAAGATTGTATACTATTTTAACCCTTAGGAAGCTTCATATACTGCTAGTTGACTTTTGCTCAATCATTTAGCAGAAAGGAATTACTGAATCAAGGAAAATGAGACTATCTCTTAGAAGCAAAGTTTGCATTTGTCGGCTTTCTTTCCACGTATCTTCCATTGTGATACCTCCCCTTTGACATACACATGTATACATATAAACACACATATACACACATGCATGCTGCTGATTTGAAGAAGTGATCATTAAGGAGGAAAATAAAAGAGAGGAATTTGGGAAACTGTACTTCATGGTGAAGATGTTATGGTCACTTTTTTGGTAGAGAAGGACATAGGCAAATGACATTCTTCCTAATACCAGTCATCATATAAGTAGTAGAGTTGGTACTTGAACCCAAGTAGTCTGGCTTCAGAGGATTTGATATTAACCACTATGTTTAATTCCTTTCAACAACAACTTGGAAAAAGCAGTATTTTTCCTGTAGATCAGCAATAAATGTATAAAATTACAATGCAAAATAATTATTATTCATTAACAACAAATTAAACTTTAGAAACCTCACTAATATACCTAAGAAAAAATGGTAAAAAGTCTATGTGATCAAACCCTTGTCAGAGGTATTATTGGCAAATACATGCTCCCATATACTTAGTTCCCTTTTCATTTTGCTGATGTTTTCTTTAGCTGTGCGGAAGCTTTTTCATTTGATGTAGTTCCAATTGCTTATATTTTCCTTTATATCCCTTGTTCTAGGGCACATATCAGAGAAAATATTTCTGTGTGGAATATCTGAAATTTTCCTGCCTATGTTTTTCCAAAATATATAAAGAACTCACACGACTCAATTCCAGGAAGACCAACAATGCAATTTAAAAATGGGCAAAGGACCCAAACAGACACTTCTCCAAGGAGAACATATAGAGGGCCCAGAGACATATGAAAGGATGCTCAGCATCAGTAGCCATCAGAAAAATGCAAATTAAAACCACAATGAAATACCACTTCACACCAGTCAGAATGGCCATCATACATGAATCAACAAGCCATAAGTGCTGTTGAGGTTGTGGAGAAAGAGGAACCCTTGTGCACCGTTCCTCTTTGGTGGGACATGCAGACTGGTGCAGCCACTGTGGAAAACAGTTAGGAATTTCCTCAAAAAACTAAAAATGGAACTTCCCTTTGACCTGGCAATTCCATTGTCGGAGTTATACCCTAAGAATCCTGAAACACTGATTCAAAGGAACCTATGCATCCCAATGTTCATAGCAGAACAATTTACAATAGCCAAGTTCTGGAAACAGCCTAAGTGCCCATCAGTAAATGAGTGGATCACAAAACTATGGTACATTTACACAATGGAATTCTATGCAGCAGAAAGAAAGAGGGAGCTTCTGCCTTTCACCACAGCATGATGGATCTGGACAGTATTATGCTAAGTGAAATAAGCCAGCTGGTGAAAGACAAACACCATATGATCTCACCTATAAGTGGAACCTAATCCACAAAACAAACAACCAAGCAAAATAGAATCAGAGACATGGAAATAAAGAACAAACTGATAGTGACCAGAGGGGCAGGGGAAAGGGATAACAGAGGAAACAAGGAAAAGGGTCATCAAGGAATGAGTATAAAGGATATGTGGACAAAGACAAGGGGAGGGGGAGGATTGAATGTGGGAGGTAGGAGTGAGTAGGGTAGAAGAGAGTAAAGAGGGGAAATGGTGAAAACTGCAATGGAACAACAATAAAAAAAAAACTATCTGACAATAGCAAAAACTATCTGACAAACAACAAAACTTTATAATGGAAAAAAAAAACACATTGTATTCCTGGATGGGAACAATCAATAGTCTTTAGATGTAATATATTATAAATGAATATATATTTTAAATATATGTATATATTAGGTTGATTCACAATTAGTTGATATTTTTGTAGGTTTAAAAACAGGAAAGATTAGCAATTTCAGATGTTTCACTATAAACATTTTTATCACAATTGTGAAAAAATGAGTAAAGAGAACTTAATGTTAAGTTATCTTAATAAGAGTTCTTAAGAGAAACTTAACACAAGAGAAAGTATATGGAATAGACCAAGAAAAGTTGTTTGAAAAATTAACACTTATGAGGTTGGACTTGACTTACTATGTAATCAAACATTTGTTTAAAGGTATAGAAATGAAAACTATGTGATTTTGGTGAAGAAACAACAAAGTTGATTAGGAGAAAAAATAAAGAATTAAGAAAGAAAACAATATATACATGACAATTTAGTGTATGAAATAGATGTCACTTAAAATTCATGCAGAAATGAGTTAATAAAAGTTATGTGGCAGATTTGGAAAGATAAAGTCCATAAAAACTGGTTTTGGTTAAAAAGTACACATAAAAAACACTTGCAAATAAAACAAGGATCTAAGTTGAAAATATAAGATGCAAATTATTTATGATTAGTATGAAGACTTAAGATACAAAATCCAGAGTGTACAAAGGAAAAGGTTATTAGGATGTATAGATTTTAAAACTTGTGGAAAAATGAAAGCATACACAACTGATGTGGATAATACATTCACAGCAGCATAATATATCATATTACTTGTTATAAATCTGCTTTTATTTTGCTTCCACATTTTCATTACTGGAGATGGCCTTGTGACTTTATTGGTGGTCAATGGTATGTGAAGGAAAATATACCCAGGATTTTCAAAGAGCGGTTTTAAATGTGTTTTTGTGATCAAAGTTGTTTTCTTGCACTTTTTGTCATTAGTATGAGGAAAATATGTCCAGGTAGCTAATGGCTTCTAGAAGGAGGCGTGCAAAGGACACCTGAACTTGATATTCAGATTAGAATCAAGCACCGCCATAAACAGAGAAAATTTGGGAAAATCCAGCCAATGGCTTAGCAACTATGATTTATGTTAAGAAGCTACGTGAATATAAATATTGAAAACAAGTTAAGAAGATAGACAACAAACATTTAACAGTGTATAATTCAGAGAAAGTGGAAGACTTAGAAGATTAAAATAGGAGTCGCAAAATTATGCTGTGTGTTCTACAGTGATCTTTTCTTCCTGCAAATATAAACAACATACTTAAATTTATAAGTTAAAAAAGAGTAAAAATGGGAAGTTGCTTTCAGGATCATTACTTCCTGGCATCATTAATATGCTATCTAACATAGCATTAGAATAAAAATATTAAAACTTATTAGAAGCTCTCATAATTTAGTTCAGTTGAGATTTATTAAACATATATAAAGATGAACAATTTCAAATACAAAGTTATTAATCTCTGAATTATAAGAAGGTAGATAATTTGTGTAAAGGAATCAGCCATAATGTTAACAAAGACACAATCTGGGCAGACTTCTTACTATGGGAATTCCGTTCCTGAGGGTTGTTTAATAAGGTAGCTCTGGGTGCAGAGCCATTATAAAATTTGACATTTTTATAATCTTGCCAACTAAATTGTGAAATTATTAGCACAATTGTAGATAGATCTTCTTAAATGCCAGTTACTCTGCAAAAGAGTCCAGAGAAGTGAAATAAGCCACTCAGTAAAAGACAAATACCATATGATCTCACTTATAAGAGGCATCTAATGAACAAAATAAACAAAGGAGCAAAACAGAACCAGAGGCGTGGAAACATGGAGCAGACAGCAGCCAGAGGGGAAGCCGGAGGATAATGGTGGAAAGAAGAAGTGTGAATGAATGAACCATGAACATGGACAACAGTGTGTGGATGGACTGTGGGAGGAGGGGGACATGGTGTGACAGAGCAGGGCAAAGGGGGAAAAATTGAGATAACTGTAATAGAATAACAATATACAAATTTTAAAAAACCTAATAACATTTTCTGGTTTGTTTCATACAATGGTACTATGGAATTTCTAAGAAAATTGTATTTGTATGTTTTTTTCTTTGAATTAGATATAAAAATGCTTTTTTTCATACTCTATAAAGATTATTTTTTAAAAATTCTTCCTCATAATGTGATTTCGATCATAAAGATCTTAATGGCTTAGCTGTGTCTGGGTGATTTGCTAGATTGTGCCTGTAATTTTTGTTTTCTGAAAAAAAGTCCCTTGTTATATCCATAGCATTTAAAATCTATATTTTAAAATTATACAGGTTTTTATGACCCATGCTTTATAAAATGCATAGTTCATATATCATCAGTTTTCATTTAAAATAAGATTTTCATTTATTAAAATGTGGTGGTTTAAACTGTAAAGATTATTCTTATGACTTTATTTCTTTAATTTTAAATTCACAAATTTTGTGGTTCTATTTCCTCTGAGTGTCCCTGTAATAGCTCACCCTCTATTACCTTGTACTTTAATATACTCATATAAGTATATACTCATAAAAATATTAGCAATGAGTATAATTTTTAACCCATATGTGTCTTTTTTGACAATATATCTTCTTTGAAAATTCCTTGGAAGATTACAAAATTATTATTCTATGTGGAAGGAACATATAAAATTACTTTTCTCATGATTTCTGACACAATGTGTATTAATTTTTGAACAAAAAGCATTTCTGAAGATCAACCATGCATCTTTCTGGAACAGAAATCAAAGCCATAAACCAAGGTTTATAAAATATTAATTGCTCATCCCTCATTATTTTGCTGAATCTAATAATATTCTTCTAATATAGTACATTATCACTCCAGTTCTCAAAGATTGTTTATTCTCTAAATTATTAATCTTTTTTACAAATTTTATATTTGTAGACTGTAATTAAATAATAATTTTTATTTTATACTTCTTTTAAAATATGATCTATTATTATGCCCAGAATATAGTACATATAAGATATTTGTGAGCTTTTTTGATTCCTGAGTTTTATAAATAATAAGATTAACTTACATGAGAAAGGTAGTATTGCTCCCAAATTTATGAGGTTGACTCTGAAATTTTCACATATACAAATGCATATGACTATGCTAAAAAATATAAAGAAAAATACCAACAAAAAACTAGATACCTACTAAAAAGAAAAACATTGCTCACAGTGTCAATTTTTTAAATTGGTAGCATTAATTCAATTTGCAGAGTATTTTGCAGTGTAATCTATCTATTTAATGTTCAAGTACATTTCTCTGGTTATGATAGCCACATGCCTGTGTGAGAAAAAAACATGCAAATATCCAACTATCATTTCATAACCACCTATTAAATATTCAAGTGTTGACACTTAGAGGTGACAGGAAGAATTTGAGTGTGGTTTAAATGTTTATGCATGTCTAAGCATTTATTTACTTAATTAATTTAAAGGTAAAATGAATAAAAATTGGATAGTGGCAAAAATATAAGAAGAACCTTAGTAATATAGAAATAATGTTTAAAAAGTCAAGATACAAAGTTAAAAAATCTTTAGAAGAAAATAAAACTTCTTGATAATATAATATAACTACACATAAAAGAGAATATTGATTGAAATGAGAGAAAAAATTTTAGGGTTAATCAAATGGAAACACCACATGCAAATAATGGATAGGCTATAAATGAAATGTAAGATTATAAGAAAAAAATTTAATTGTGAGCATTATATGCTTTTAGTTAGACAAATATTCATGATATTTTATATTTTCCACTCAAAATAAGACTTTTAAAATGTATTTAGTCACTTTAGTGATCATTACCAAGTCATATAGACATATTTATTGACTGATCCTTAAGGACATTTCAAAAATTGCATTTAGTTATGGACATCAATATATTGTTGGCTTCCCAATAATTATTCACTGTATTATTAAGAGACATATCTACATATATAAGATCGTAAATTGGATTTACACATACATGTGTTTATATAACTTCTTAAAATTTTAGCAATGAATCTTAAATGGAACAAAGAAACTTTTATATAATTCCAGATCCACTCACTTTCACATTGTATTTTAGGTGATGCAAGTAAAATTAATTTCATGCATATTTAGCAAAGAGACAATAGGAAATAAGATATAGACATAAACCAAATGGCATATTTTGTGGCAAAGCAATTATATTACCATGGACACCCCAGTTATGGGACTCCCTCTTCTCAGTTCTTGTCTCACTAGCAAGAGATAAATTCATGTGAGAGCCAACACATATATTAAAAATGAGATAGCAAGTTTATTCATGAATTACGCTTGAGACGGAAGCTACAAGTAGGCACACAGCTAGTGGAATGCCCCAACTACTAGGATTTTATTAGGGGTTTTATGCTTGTAGCTTAGGTTCTCCCTCCCTCTCCAGACCTTGGGATGAATCTAGTTTCAAAGGCTTTCTTTCCCAAATAGTGGAAATGATACATACAGAATTTCAAGGGCTCCCTCCTCCTGCTCTATCATGTTTTTCTTGTGATTTTTGAAACACTTGGCAATCTTATCTGGCCAGCTCAGAACTGCTGATTAAGGAGTGAGACCTGTCTCCCTCCCCCTCCCTGCTTTGGTTTTCTATCTATCCTACTAACAATTAAAGTAATAATACTATCTATGAATACTTTCCTTACATTCAACTGAAAATTTATATAGCTGAAGGAATTAAAAGTAAAGGAAGGGGGTAAGGAAAATGAAGAAGCATTTATTGAACACCAAAATACAACAGGTGCTTTATATATTCATATATATATGAATATGAATATTATATGAATATATAAATATATATGTTCAACAGGTACTTCATATATTCATATATGCATAAATATATATATATTCATATTATATACATATTCATATTTAATTCTCAGTTCAAATTAAACAGCTGAAAATGTATTCATCTTATAGGTAAGGAACCTTGGCCGGGGGGCTTAGTTGGTTAGAGCATCATTCCATACACACCCACACAAAAAAAAAAAGAAGAAGAAGAAGAAGAAGAAGAAGAAAAGGAGGAGGAGGGGGAGGAGGAGAAGAAGAAAGGAAAGGATGAAAAAGGGTTCTCCTGGAGGCAACTAGCACAAGGCTGAGGAGCTCTGAGCCTCGCATCTTGCCCTGAGCTCCCCAGATGAGTGAACAATGCAATCAAAATGGTTAAAGGTGATCCCAAAGCCAAAGAGCAAGGTATCTATCTGCTTATGCTGTTTTTGTGTAGATATGAATTCAGGAACAGAAGAAGAAAAACCCAGAGATTCCTGCTCGCAGAATTTTCTAAGAAGTGCTCTGAGAGGTGGACAACAATGTTGGGGAAAGAGAAATCTAAGTTTGATGAGATAACAAAGGTGATAAAGTACACTATGATTAGGAAATGAAGGATTGTGGACCAGCTAAGGGAGGCAAGAAGAAGAAGGACCCTAATGCCCCCCAAAGGCCACCATCTGGATTCTTCCTATTCTGTTTAGAATTCTGCCCCGAGATCAAAAACACAAACCCTAGCATCTTTATTGGAGATGTGGCAAAGAAGCTGGGCGAGATGTGGAGTAACTTAAGTGACAGTGAAAAGCAGCCTTACAACCAGAAGACTGCAAAGCTGGAGAAGTATGAGAAGGATCTCACTGATTATAAGTCTGAAGGAAAATTTGATGGTACAAAGGGTCCCCCCACTGCAGTTTTCTGGAAAATGGTAAAAGAGGAAAACAAAGAAGGTGGACGAGGAGGGAGGAGGAGCGGGTGGGGACTTCCACTCACCAAGGCAGGCCAGCTTACAGTTACTGCCAGGTATACAATCTGCCCACAGCAGAGGTGAACACTGAGTTTCAGATGTGTCATTTTCCTTGGATGATCAACCACATTTTTTTTTACACAGGACAATTGTCATAAAAAGGGCTAATGTCCTTACTGGAACAGAGATTCTGCATATGAGTCTAACTTGCCTGGATGTACTGCTTCTCCAAAACTATCATCCACACACTTGGAAAATTCCTTATCCACAACCATGCTCTTTTTCAAAGCATTGCGTCTAATCAAGGAACTCACTTCACAGAAATTTTTCTGACATCCTGAAGCGGCTGGCTTGATAGAACAGTGGAACGGCATTTTGAAGACCCAGTTACAGAGCCAGCTAGGTATTATCTTGCAGTGCTGGGACAAGAACCTCCAGAAAACTATAAATGCTCTGATCCAGTGTGCAATGTGTGGCACTGTTTCTTCCTCCCATAGCCAGGATATACAGTAAAGGGATAAGGAGTGAAAATGAGAATGAGACCATTTACTGTTAGTCCCTAATGATCCACTAGCAAAATTTTTGCTTTCTGTTCCCATGACCTGATGCCATGATGGCCTAGAAGTCTTTGTTCCAAAGGGAAGAATACTTGTGTCAGGAGTCATTGTTGTAATGATTCTATTGACCTGGAAGTTAAGACTGCCACCTGGCTACTCTGGACCCAACCTACCTCTGAAAAAATAGGCAAGGAGAGGAGATACTTCACTGGGTGGGGTGATGGACCCTGGCTACCGAGGGGAAATGAGACTGCTATTCCACAATGAAGGTAAGAAAGTTTAAGCTTAGAATACAGAAGAATAAAGAACATCTTTTAGTATTACCATGTCCCATGATTAAGGTCAATGAAAAACTACAGCAACTGAATCCAGGCTGGCTACTAGTCACCCAGACCCTTCAGAAATGAAGGTTTGGGTCACTCCACCAGCTGAAGAATTATGACCACCTGAGGTGCTTGTTGGAGGCAACGGAAATACAGAGTGGGCAGTAGCAGATGGTAGTTATAAATACCAGCTTCAACGATTTAACTAGCTACAGAAATAAGAGCTGTAAGTGTTACGAGTATCCTCCTTTTGTTATGAATGTATATGTATGTGCATGTAGATAGATAGAAAATTTGTTTCCCTCTATCTTTTTTGCATTGTTATTTAATGTAAGATATATTGACTAATTATTAAAATACATAAGTATTAATTTTACATCACAGTAAATGATGAGAAGGGGGAGGGGGAGAGGAGCAAGATGGGAGAAGATGGAGGAGGAGGAAGAAGGACAGAAAACTCTTTATCTGTCTCCTTGTGAACACCTTAGGGTTGGGGAGTACTGTAATTGACACAGCTCTTATTTGAGAGGTGTCTGTTGCCCTAATTAGGATTAATTACACAACTGGATCATGATCATCCACCGTCTTTCAAAGTGCTCTAGAATTTGTCAGTGGTTTACATGAAGTGGCAATGGGTGTCTGGAGCACCCTGAACTGTATCGAAGTTGTACATATTTACAAACATTTTAAAATGGAAATGCTCTCATGTTCTCACGCTGTGCACTTTGCTATTGGTGTGACATGACATTTAAGGATGTTCCTGGCATTCTCATTTTTTTAATCTGTAAAGTGGCGTTAACTATACGGTTATTGGCTAGAAATCCTGAGTTATCAAGTGTACATACCTATAGTTTGTAAAAAGGACAAAACAGCCCAGACTAGCTCTTGATGGTCTTTGCTCAGTATTGAGGCTGTTGGGAAGATGATTTATGTGGGCCACAGTTAGGGCCTGTGCTGTGAGGCTGGGCCTGTGGACACTGCAGTGGGCATTCATTCAGCTTCAGGTTATCTTCTTTTTGTACATAGTGACATAGCATTCTGCCATTCTTAGCTGTGGAAAGGGGGGTCAGCTGACATGAGAAGTGTTTGGATCTTTTTAAAAATATATTTTATTGAGTATGCTATTACAGTTGCCCCATTTCTCCCCCATCATTCCCCTCCACCCTGAACACCTGCTCCCACTCAAATTCCCCCCTTTACTTCATGTCCATGTGTCATAAGTTCTTTAGCTTCTACATTTCCCACACAATTCTTGTCGTCCCCCTGTCTATTTTCTACCCACCATCTATGCTACTGATTCTCGGTACCTTTTCCCCCTCTCTCCTCCTCCCACTCCCCTGTTGCTAACCCTCCATGTGATCTCCATTTCTGTGTTTCTGTTCCTGTTCTATCGTTTGCTTAGTTTGCTTTTGTTTTAGGTGTGGTTGTTAATATCTGTGAGTTTGCTGTCTTTTACTGTCCTATTTTTAATTTTTTTCTTAGATAAGTCCCTTTAACATTTCATATAATAAGGGCTTGATGATGATGAACACCTTTAACTTGACCTTATCTGAGAGCTTTATCTTCCCTTCTTTTCTAAATGACAGCTTGGCTGGATAGAACAATCTTGGATGTAGGTCCTTGCCTTTCATGACTTGGAATACTTCTTTCCAGCCCCTTCTTGCCTGTAAGGTCTCTTTTGAGAAATCCACTGACAGTCTGATGGGAACTCCTTTGTAGGTGACTGTACCCTTATCCCTTGCTGCTTCTAGAATTCTCTCATTCATTTTAATCTTGGCTAACATAATTATGATGTGCTTTGGTGTGTTCCTCTTTGGGTCCACCTTCTTTGGGACTCTCTGAGCTTCCTGGACTTCCTGGTAGTCTATTTCCTTTGCCAGATTGGGGAAGTTCTCCTTTATTATCTGTTCAAATAAGTTTTCCACTTGTTGCTCTTCCTCTTCCCCTTCTGGTACCCCTATAATTCAGATGTTGGGACGTTTAAAGATGTCCTTGAGGTTCCTAAGCCTCTCCTCATTTTTTTTGAATTCTTGTTTCTTCATTCTTTTCTGTTTGTTTGTTTATTTCTTCCTTCTGGTCCACTCCATTGATTTGAGTCCCAGTTTTCCTCCCATCACTATTGGTTCCCGGTATGTTTTCCTTCATGTCACTTATTGCAGCCTTCATTTGTTCATCTAATTTGTGACCAAAATCAACCAGTTCTGTGAGCATCCTGATCACTAGTGCTTTGAACTGTGCATCTGATAGGTTGGCTGTCTCTTAGTCGTTTAGATGAATTGGCTCTGGGGCTTTGATCTGTTCTCCCATTTGAGCCATTTTGGGGTGTTTTTTTTGTCTGGTTGTGCCTGTGTACATAGTGAGGGGTGGAGCCTTAGGTATTCCCCAGAGTGGGGCAGCCCAGTTGCAGGGTTGTCTAGTGTCATGTGGGAGTGGGGTCCGTGAGGGAACAATGGCACTTGCTTCGCTCTCTCTTGGATTCCAGTCCCTTCTGCCACTTCCCACAATCAAATTGGGCCCTTCTGGAGCTGATTTCTATGTGGGTGGGCTTGTGTACATTCTAGGACCCTGTGGGTCTCTCCAATGAACTCTCCTGTGAGGCTGGGAGTCTCTCCTGGCACCTCAACCCCCGCAAGTGTTCTCAATCAGTGTTTTTAGGTTTTATTTCCTGGCGCTGGGGTCCTGGGTTGTGAGGTCTGTCTCGCTGCCTGTTTTCTCCTGGTTTATCTGCGTACAAATGTGGGACTGCCTTGTCAGCCAGCCACCTTGCATGGCCTCACTGGGGCTGCCCATTGCCACCCCTTGTCTGGGTCCGGTAGCTGCCACCTGTGTGCCTGGGATCTGCCAGCCACTGCCTGCACCCAGGGTCTACCAACCTCCATTTTTTCCTGCCATGACTCTGCCCCTCTTACCGGTCTGTATGAATGGTTGTAGGACTTCCGTACAGTTCTATTTTCTATCAGTTCTGCTTGTTTTCTTGTTTCTAAATCTTTGTTGCCCTTAATTTTGGTTGTGTGAGGAGGCACAGTGTGTCCACCTATGCCTCCATTTTGGCCGGAAGCCTGTTTGGATCTTTTTTAGTTAAGTGCAGTAGTTTGAAGCTGTTTGTTTTTAAATAAAGTATAGAACTTTCATTGTCAGTAAAGTAAGAAGTCAATGCTACATCATTGAAAGTTCAAGAACCTTCTGTACGAAACACTGATGCAGACGTCAGCCAGCAGTGTCCGCGTCATTATGGATGAATTAAAACATGCACACAGACTACCAAGTCTGGTGGAGGAATAAAGACGACAGCATGGCTTTTCTCTCAAGGGGAGCAAAAGCTGAAGCCTCCTCCATGACAGGCCTTTATTCTAAAATCTCCTCCTTATATTACAAGATGGTTCTTCCTCAATCTCTCGGTTACAGCAAAGGAGCCAATGCCCCTCATTACATCACAAAAGAAGGACATTAGCAAATGAATAGGCAGCCAGTTACACTGGGCCTGCAAGGTACTTGCAGGGTGAGGGGTTTTTAGCAAAGAGCAAGTTTCAAAATAGCGTAAGTGTAACATGGTGCAGCCAAGAGGGGGGCCCCAAAAAGGGAGTTGGAATGGGGCCCAGAATTCACAGTGTCCAGGAAATATTAGAGGGACATATAAGATGTCCTCACCCCCTCCCCCACAGGTATGAGTTGGGGGAAGGGACAAATGGAGCAGGGCCATTGAGTTGTTTTGCATAGCAATGGTTTTGCAGATAACCTCCAGAATGGTCATTTAACATATCTATAACCTTTAACTGGTTTCATAGATATGTTAAACAGCTG